>OY757141.1:50978158-51505423 GCA_963583835.1 Drosophila immigrans
CAGAAGCCCAAACCTCAGCCTGGGCTTTAAGCCAATATGAAAGCTGCACAGCGAGAAAAAAAGACAGAAAATCTCTAACTGATTATAGTAAATATTTTAAATCCCGAAATCAATAATGTATCAATAATATAACTAAAACTTAAATTCAGCGAAGGTCCAGAGTAGAGATACTGATCTATGATTAGGATACAAAATCATAAACACATAAATTATATTAATAGTAATGTAATTTTGATCTGGCATTTAGTTGCACAGAATACAAAAAAATTATGAATTTACCAATTTATTAAGTGTAATACAAATTGTTTACGACTAATGCCATAAGTGTGAATATAGATAAATAAATAAATACATTTTATTGTTCTTATACTGAATTCTTGCAAGAGATCTATCTTCTCTTGAACCAAGAAATAAAATGAATTAAGAGAGACTGAGGATTTTATTTACAATAATTTACAAATGAATAATAATTAATAATAATCAATTAATTAGGAAATCAACGTTGTTTTTTCCAGTGTGTGCAAAGCCATCGATAGCCGAGCAAAGTATTGACTCTAAACGGTAGCTCAACAGTGGCTAATGGTCATAATTAAACGTGGCTTATTTGCATAACTGAAGTGAAGGGCTAAGAGCCGGCAGAATAGCCGCAGCAGCAGCTCAACTCCCATGGCCACCATTTTGTGGCCAAAAGAAAGTGTGTAAAATTCAGTCTGTAGTCTGTGGTTTGTCGCAGTCACTAACTAGCCTTGGGGTGCAAAGCCTTTAAAGTTTTTTGCACTTGCGCAAGGCAATTAATGCGACTGCGAATGGTCTTAATTTACAACTAATTGTCATATGACCGGCGAGCGAGCGAGCGACTATCAATGGCTGTAATTTATATATGAAATCTCAGGGATTTGTGCCACGACATGTGTGCGGTGTGATTGCAGTGGCAGTTACGAGTTGCGACGAGTTGCAAGCAAAAACAGATCCCTGCGCCTTTGGCCTATCTAATTGCATGCTAACTGTACTTAAATATCTTTATAATTGACGCCAGTGGGTGTCGTAAAATGCATCGCAGCGTAATACGGGTAGTAAATACTCCATGTGTGTTGACTAACACAGCACGGGGAGTGGGTGTGAAGGGGGGTGAGAAGGGGGTGAAGGAACCTCACCACCCGCAATAAAAAGCATTTATGTTATTTGTCAAGTTTATCGCAGCGAAGCTTCTATGTATGGCCAACCACTGTGCCTAATTAAACCCAAGCAAAGCAAGTCGAGGAGGTGCTATTGATGACGATGGTTGTTGCTTTATCGACATGTAACGATCGCTTGAATGTTGCGTTTATGATTTTCAAATACCAGTAGCCTGCTCTGGTGTTGGCTGCCTGCCCTGCTCATGTCGTATATTTCAGATTGACTCTTTATTTATTTCTATATTTGATTTCTATATTTCGATAGCTGCCGCAATTGTGCTTTAAATTTATGGGACCCAGTGCAACTGAGGGCGAAGGGGCGGGAGCTACCTATGTTTTACGATGGTGCATTTGCAGTGGTGTTCAAGCCAACCGCCTAAAGTGATTGTGATTGCGATTGAGATTGAGATTGTGATTGCAATGCATGCACGGTAAACAGCGTATTCAAAAAGGCACAAAACGTCAAACACAAACATCCGATCGATGAAGATGCCTCAACAGCAGACAAATGGGAAAGGTGCAAACTCGAGTATGCGTGACTTTGAGATACCTGATAACAATTGGAGATTCTCTTACAAAATAGAAAATATCACATTGTTGTTGGCTATAAAAGTATGACAGTTTGTTGACATCAAAACCCTACATCGGTAACGCGAACTTAATAAGCAGTTCAGCACTAATTTTATAGAATGCAACTTCAATTGGTTCATATCCGTACTGAACATTAGCTGAAGTACATGCTGTTAGCTTGTGACTTGGCTTTCCATAATTTGAATTAATTTTATTATATAGTAAGAATACAAATTTTCATGAACCATCTTCTTAAATTTGCCTTCTGCTTCAGTCATCTGTTACACTCACTCAAAATACCCCGTCAATCTTTTAACCAGCCCAGGTATAACAAGGCCAAGTCGACAAACAGAAGCCAAATGAGCTTGTCTCGGCTCTCAAGCCACCGCATGGCCGG
Source organism: Drosophila immigrans (assembly GCA_963583835.1). Taxonomy (NCBI): domain Eukaryota; kingdom Metazoa; phylum Arthropoda; class Insecta; order Diptera; family Drosophilidae; genus Drosophila; species Drosophila immigrans. The sequence continues at coordinate 50,980,301 of OY757141.1, forward strand.
AAACTGCCTGGTGACGATGTCTTGGCGGCGGCTTCTTCGGTCTCTAATCAAAGCCAACGTCCAACTGCTTGAGCTGCAACTGTAGGGCCTGTGACGCTGGCGATCAAACGCGGCCGATCGCACGACGATCGATTCTTTGGGTCAAACAAACGTTTTCACAACCTGTGAGAGAGAATCTCGGGAGTTGGGAAATGGGAGATGCAATGCGATGCCTTAATCCAAAGTGGCTACTGAGTTGCCTAGTTGCAGGTACTCATTCTGCAAAGTGCAAACACTTCTTGTGGCATTTGGTCAACAACACTTTGCTTCGCCAGCTACTGATCTCTCTCGCTCTCGCTCTCTCTCTTGCTCTTTCATTGAAACTTGCGCAGCTCGCATTGCTGTCAATCTCCTGTGGCAAATAAACTCGAGTGCCTCGATATGCAAATAGCCAAATATTTACTCTCCGCTTATTAAGTGAGTAACAGCGGTCAGCGACTGAGCAGCGTTCTTCTTCACACTGAGTCATTCGGCTGTGCATTGCAAATTGTTTGCTTTGCCTGTTTAATCGCTTTAATGGCTAGGCAATTAACATTTTTCAGCCAAAGTGGCAGCCACAGAATTACAAAAACCAAAAACCAACTAGCTTACAGATGTAAAATGTTGCGAAACATTTCGATTTAAACACACGACTTGCAGTTTGAATTTCAATTCAAATCTCAACGGTCACGGTAGCGCCCTCTATGGCTCATAGTCGCAAGTTACCAACTGGAAACAGTGCTGCCAATATCTATGTTTTTAGGTATTTATCTTTGAAGGGGATATTAAAATAATTCATTTTATTTTTAATAGCTCCGCATCGTTTAAGGAGCTTGATAAAGTATTTAGAAACAAGCAAGCGTCTACATAAATCCAACTACTAGGTTTTTGTGTAGTCGAAATTATGCAATGGCACATTTCAAAGCTATTTCATATTTTTGGATTTGGACAGAAATTATGATCCCTATGTGTCCATAGTTAGCTCACCTCAAGATCGAGGCGGTACCGTAACATGGCCAATAAGTCCGCCATGTCGCAGATTCTTTTTTACATGTAAATCCATCCTTAATCTTAACAGTCAGTAAGAGTTGTGCCCCTTTGGTTCGTTGTTGACTGCTCGCTTCGCAAATTAACAACTTTTGCAATGCAAAACACAAAACAGAAAATGTTTAGCCAGTTGCCAAGAAAAATTCACGATTTTCTTAGAAAACACCCCATTTAATTTGTTTTTAAAGCATTTCATGGAAATATGCACTAAATTCAATATGTCACATTAATGCAGCTATAACTTCAATCACATCACTCGCATTACAATAAATATAAAAAGAATCGTAATTTTTAAAACTACACTGGCGCCATCTAGGCGGGCCGGGTGTGTACAGAGCTAACATTTATAAAATGTTATTTAAACAACAACTACTCTTGTTACCACACTCAATGGCCGCCTTACAAACTAAACAATTGCAGGTGGGACGCACGGCGATCAGCGTCAGACAACAACAGCAACATCAACACATTTGTTGTTGTTGCTTCTGCTGCCCATCCAAACTGCTGCCGTGGCCAGTTTCGTGTGGTTCTCTTTACTCTTTGGACGCCATGTGACCGACCAGATTGCTTGTGATTTTCTCAATTTTCTTCAGATCGGGCATGTTCTCCGCCTTGTACTGCACGCACTGCATGTAAACAAACAATTGTATTAATTAAGTACACGTTTAATCATTGCTAAAATCACATTTCGTTACCTTCACATTGTCCGTCATCTTGAGCAGTATGTGACCCTTGGAGTGCACGTATTTCATGGTGTATCGGCAGTTCTGTGGATTCGCCATGTACATATTCTCGGCAGCGATTTCAAAGTCTTCCCAGTTCTTCACAAAAACCATGATTATTGAATTTTGTAAATGCCTAAATGCGAAACACAGCTGTGAAAACACAAAATGCAATAACGTAAACGTCAAAAGAGAGAGTGACCAAAGTTGCAAACATCAAATATACCACACACCACAAATCATACCACTTCCGCAATACAATTACAACGTGGTCACACTGTTATGAACAACATATCGAGCCCAATTAGCGAATACAACGTAAGCATTTTTGTTTATCGCAGTTATGCGAATACCCCAAACATTTTAAGAGCCAGTTCAGTATGTCGGAATAACAACATATTCAATTGCCGCTAATTTAATTTACATTGCATGATTCTAATCATCATATACAAAATCTATTTTTGCTGACACTAATAATAATCTCAACTCAGATTCCAAATACAAGTTCATGAAATTCAAAATATTGCGCCTCCATTGAACGTGCTCCCAAACCAAGCAGAGTGTGACCAGGCCAGTGATTGTCCATTTGTATATGCTGGTCTATTTGTCGACGTCATATAATAAATGCTATAATTGGAGCTGCGGTCACTCTGCAGTCATTCTCGCATTCATCATGAAAATCGTTCGGTCGCCAACAATTTTCTCAATATTTGTGCGTAAAATGTGCTAAAAACAAAGTGTGTTTTGTTTAAAATAAAGCACAAAGTTGTGCTATGTCCTAGAAATTAAATGCAAATGCAATCCGCTGTGGAAACCGAGTGAAAAGCGTAAACGAAAAAATGAAATCTTGTCAAAAATACGTCGCAAACGGTGGGGGAAAGAGGATGGTGATGATAGATGGCCAAACATAGCCAAAGTGAAAAACGCAAAAAAATAAGTGACACGCAGAACAAGCGCAGAGCAGAGCAGAGCAGCGATAATGCAATTGTAGACGAAATATAAAATACAAACAGTTTCATTGACACATACAGAGTCACAGAGAAGAGAGAGTGACGAAAAATCCAAAACGAACTGCACTTGTATTGCCTGAGCAAGTGAGTGTGCTTGTGTGTGTGTGTGTGTGTGAGCGCATCTCACACACACAATAGCTGGTGTTATTCAGTTGTTGTTGTTCTTGGGGTTGTCGCTACACAACCCCCTTTAAAGTGTCACACACGTTACACCCACACCACAACAAATGCGTAATTAGGAAATCGACTCAAGAAGAAGCCACAAGAGACTCAACAAAATGATGGACAACGATGACACAATGCTCAATAACTGTGGTCCACAGTCGGGCGCCGAGACGGTCTACGGCACCGAGGACAACAATATGGTCATGTCCGAGAAGGTAAGTTGATTTTACCCCTAGCCACCCACCATATGAATCAGACAGTAAACGGTCTTTTGCTGATAAGCGCAATCATATCTACAATATTGTTGTATAGTTGTTGCTCATAATTGAATTGGAAGCAGCGAAGACACGATAATAAGCATTGGCTCAGCAGGAAGTGCGTTAATCGCAGTTTTTGTCTGCAGTCTGTCTTCATTTCTTCTTCCCTCTCGCTCTCACTGTCTCTCTCGCACTCTCGGCTCAGCTTGTTTATTATGCATCAGCTGACCACAGCCCCCAAGTCATTGACATTCAGCGATTGCCAAAAAAGTATTTTTAAAATACTGACCAAAAAGGAGTTCAAGAATAGCAACACTTGCAGAGAGCGAGAGAGCAGAAGTGAGCACGAAACATAGAAATCAATAAAGAGTCAGTTGTCGCCTCACGCAATTCCCTTGCTTCCTCTTCTTCTGTGCACAGTTTATTTTTATGTGCATTTCCCACTCTCCCCCCCCCCCCCCCCCCCCTCAGCTTTGCCAGGCCATTTTTCTGGCAATCAAAGCAGCGTCATTGATTTTTGCACTTTATCAGCTTCGTCGAGGGCTTTTTTAATCGCCATCCATGCAAATGAGCTCATCGACCGACGACATAAATGACGACAAGAACCCTTTAGATAGAGAGCACATGTCTCACTAACCTTATTGACTACCTGTTAATTGTGTTAATGCCCCTCCCAGTTCCGCCCCCAACTCGAACTTAACTCATTCAATGCGGCTCCGTCACAAATGTGACGCATAAACTTACAAACATTGTTAGCTGAGCAATAAAACTGGTTTTAACTTTGAGCAACTTCAGAGCAGCAATGTTGTTATACCCGCTACGCAGAAGGGTAGAGCGGGTATGCTAGTTTAGTGCCAATATAAATGGTAAACCTGAAGGTAACATATTCAACCCATATATATATAGGTCAACAATAAAATATATTCAAAATCCCTATTTTTGTTCAATTTCACTCCAACTATCTTGAGTCATGCATTTAAATTTTGCACTTTTGATTCCCTACAAATGGGTATCGGGTAATTTGCAGTCGAGCAGACTCTACTGCAGGTCCCCAACTTGTCTATGCATGATTTGCTGCTGGCCTTTTAAGTCTCTGTGTGGATCGGACTCCGGCCTTGGGTTAGACATTACTTTTGGGGCTGCTGAAATGCGGAAAAAGAGTTACGATTGATCGATTCTGTGACATTTACAATTCCGTTACACTGTTTTATATTTATTTTCAATATTAATTTAATATTAACTTCAGTACTAAACTTCATCTCATTCCCCATTTATTTAATTTACGCACATTTTTTCATCGCACTTTGTGGGATTCGACTTGATTTATTTTGTGTTTAATAATAATTTAATAAATGTAAATTAAAATACGATTTTTTGTTGTTAATTTTTGGTTTTTTATGTGTCCTTTTCTCTTCTTTTTCTTTCTCTTTCAGAATGAAGAGGTTGTCAGCATCGTGAGTTCAAAATTTTGTTGGTGCTTTTAATTATTGTTGTCACTCACTTTATTTCGTTTACTTTTAATTGCACGATATTTAAATTTAAAATTTGTTTTTTTTTTGTATTCCTAAACTCTCCTAATTTGTTACGCTCTACACTTAAACTGAGTTTTGTTTGCATTCTGTTTTATTTGTTTTGGCATGGGAAGTTTCTAACTTTGACCTTTCAGCTTTCCCATCCATCTATCTTCTCCTACATAACTTAAATGAACTAAACTTTTGGACCATCTGTTGTTGCTGGCAACGCATGACTTGCGTTTTCATTGGCCGCTTTCATTTACAATTTCATTCATAGAAATACTAATAAAAACAAAGCAGCCGCAAACCGCGAATACGATACTTGCCTTTTTAATTAAGCCATTAAAGTGCGCACGTCTTTCTCTAACAATCTCTATCTATCTTTGTCTCTCTTTAACTGTCTTGATGTTGTTGTTGCTGTCTCAATTGCAATCGTTTTGTAACTGATGCCACCCACAAATTTAACTCTTCAGGTGCAGCAGCTGGCGGGCAGCATTTACCAGGAGTTCGAGCGCATGATCAATCGCTACGACGAGGATGTGGTGAAGAACCTGATGCCCCTGTTGGTGAACGTGCTCGAGTGCCTGGATGCCTCCTATCGCATCAATCAGGAGCAGGACGTCGAGGTGGAGCTGCTGCGCGAGGACAACGAACAGCTCGTCACACAATATGAGCGAGAGAAAAGTGCTCGCAAACAGTCCGAGCAGAAGGTGAGTCGAAAACAAAATCAATTTCAAGTCCAATTGAGTTAAAACGCTTCCTCTGCAGCTGCTGGAGGCTGAGGACTTGGCCGAGCAGGAGAACAAAGAGCTGGCCAGCCGCCTGGAGTCGCTGGAGAGCATTGTCCGCATGCTGGAGCTGAAGCACAAGAACAGCGTGGAGCACGCCAGTCGACTGGAGGAGCGCGAGACAGACCTCAAGAAGGTGAGCAGTCTTTGAACTTATTACCAGGACTGTAACAATTAAAAACTATATAAAAGTTAAACAATAGCATTTATTTTAGATTTTTATAAATTGAATTCAATCAATATTGATAGTGGTCTATATATGTAACATATTTAATTAATTGAATTGAAGAACACCTATTTTTTATCCATTTAAATTTTATTTAATAATTTGATCTACTCCATAATATATGCATGTATAAATGAGACTCATTTCAAAGTAATTTGCTTTTGCAGGAATATGCGAGGCTGCATGAGCGATACACGGAGCTGTTCAAGAACCATGTGGACTACATGGAGCGCACAAAGATGCTAATGGGCTCAACGCATTCGCAGATGAGCACAGCCTCCGATCGCATGGAAGTGAGTCGGGCACGCCTCAATCCAGTGGCGCGCAGCTCTGGCCCAGTTTCCTACGGCTTTGCCTCGCTGGAGAATTCGGTGATGCTCGACACTGAGACGATTTGCAGTGTGGGCAGCCAGTCGGATGACTCGGGTCCGCCGTCGCTGCAGAACGAGCTCGACAATTTGGCTGGCACTGTGGAGCGTGGAGCGGCAACCGATGCGTTGCAGCAACAGAACCAGGCTACGTCGCCACAGAGTCCCGACATCAGTCCCGTTGTGCCAAATGCACCTGCAAATGGTAAGTGTAGACATTGTGGAATATATCTGATCCATTAGCTAACCTGCAACTCGTACTAATTTTCCGACAATTTTCTACTTTCTTTTGTGTTTGTGTTAACTTCACTAAAAATCAAAATATAAAAAAACCAACCAAACCCACCACAATTAAAACAATTCCCAGTTGGTCGATCGACCACGAAAAAGGAGCAACGGTCGGACAATAACCTGTACCAAGAGTTGTCCTTCCAGGACAATGAAGAGAGCGAAGAGAATGAGATTGTTACAGGTAAGAAGAGGTGGCTGCCTGTCGCAACTCTTCGCATGAGTTTAGCTCAACGATTATTCCAATACTCAACTCAATGTCTTCTTTACTATATCTCTTTTTTTTCTCTGACTTGTATGCACAACAATACAACACACAATGCACACACACAACACTCCACCTAATCGGGACTCCAATCTGCCTCACACTATCTGTCTGTCTGTCTTCCTGTTGCAGGCAGCTGGGTACATCCCGGAGAGTACGCATCCTCAGGTAGGTACCACAACCACAACAACAACAACACCATCAACAAGAACACAAAACTCGATCAAGTTCAAATCCGCGAACGCGAACAACCAGAACAACCACAAACTCCACCACCAACACCATATAATTCCTACATATATGGATTCATCTATATAACCTGTAAATACATCAAATATCATACGATTATCGACTGAAATGACATCGCAAAGTTCTATAGTATTGTGTTTTGGAATTGATGTGCTCGAGATACTGTTGTCACAATGCAAAACCTAATAAAAACTATCTTTTTATAATATCAACTGACCTCTAATGAACATTTCAATTTCTCTTTTTATGCCGAAACCTCTTTTAACTTATTGCTCTCAATATCAAACCCCATTTTACCCCCAAAATTCTTCTGTACAAAAACCCCACAACACAAAACCCAACAAAAACACCGACACCCACAACAAAAACAAAATTGAACAACAATTTTTTTGTGATATTGAAGCAAACGACAACTACTTTGGTAAGTTTTATAGTGTGATACGACTTTGATATTCATACAAACATATAGCATAGTTTCTATATAGTTCATAAACTATTTCGTAGTCTCTTCCCTATGTAAGTAGCGTCTATTTGAACTTTCTCTTCCACATCGATCTATTTATTTACTTATTCGTTTGGTGTCAGAGGGTGAGCTAGCCATTTATATCTGGGGTTAATCATAGTTTGGTTTTCATAATCAGGTTTGGTTTTCAGTTGACATTATTATCTGTAGCTCAATTTGTTTTTTTTTTTATATTGGTTTCGGTTTTAACCTTGATTTCGATCCACATCAATTCTTGCCCAAACTTAAATTTAACGCTCCGTTTCTCGTTTTTTTCACTAATCTACCGATGTTCCAAATACGATCCATCGATATCATTTTAGCATGTTTCACCTTTTTTCAATTTAACAATTATTTCACTTAACATCCACTTGCGTTCCATATACACACATTTTATTTGGATTTTGTTTGTTCATTACATTCATCCATCTATTTAACGATGTTAACAACATTCCGAATGATTTTGCAGGCATGGGCAAGGAGGTGGAGAACCTTATCATGGAAAACAATGAGCTGCTGGCCACCAAGTGAGTGTGACAACAACTACAACTGAAACCTTTCGATCAACTAATATTTAAATGAATCACACAGAAATGCACTCAACATTGTCAAGGACGATTTAATAGTCAAGGTGGATGAGCTGACAGGCGAAGTAGAAATTGTGCGCGAGGAGCTGAACGCAATGCAGCAGTCAAGAACGAAGCTGCGACAACGCATCAGTGAGCTGGAGGACGAGTTGAAGAAGGTCAAGGAGCAGGTGAAGCAACAAAGTAAGTTTGCTGTTTAAATTTCAAATTCTCGAAGCTAATTCATCGCACTTGTATAGACACCGAGCAGGAGGAGAACGATGTGCCGCTGGCACAGCGTAAGCGATTCACGCGCGTCGAGATGGCCATGGTGCTGATGGAACGCAATCAGTACAAGGAACGACTGATGGAGCTGCAGGAGGCGGTGCGTCTTACGGAGATATTGCGCGCCTCGCGCACTGTCGACAACTTGGACAAGAAGTCGAAGCAAAGCATTTGGAAATACTTTAGTAATCTTTTTACGTAAGCTTACAACTGATTGAACATCTCCTGGAATGCCTACCAATGATTTCGTCTGTTTTCAGCCCCTCCAATCGCCCGACGGAACGCGTAGCCGATGGGCTAGGAGGGGGGCCGATGTTTCGTCACACAGGCGGAGGAAGCCCTGCCCACAGCCATGGCTCACCCAGCCGTGGAGGAGGCGACAATCGCCTTGCCCTAGCCGGCTCACATCCGCCGCCGCATCCGGCCAGCGCCGGGCTGGCCAATGCTCTAATCATGGCCAAGGATTATGCGGAGGAAGGCAGCTCGGAACGCATCAGCGCCAGGCGGCGAGAACAGTATCGTCAGCTGCGTGCGCATGTGCAAAAGGAGGACGGCCGGCTGCACGCCTATGGCTGGAGTCTGCCCATCAACAAGACCAACCAGGATGCGAATCCGAGTCGCCATTCGGGCGGTGTGCCGGTGCCCGTGTACTGCAACCCACTCGCCGAGGCATCGCCGCACATGAAAGTCTTTTGCGCCGCGGGCGTCAATCTGCAAGGCGGTTTCACCAAGGACGGCCAAACGCTGATTCCCGCCGACTCGCCGTATGCGCCACCAGGTGCGACGCTCAAGATCGCCGAGATTACGAGTCCCACAGCGGAGCAGAGCGCCGAGGCGCTGGATCGCCAAATGGCGAGGGCGAGTCTAGAGACGCTGGAGCCCGAGACGCAGCTCAGCTCGTTTGTGTGGATTTGCACCAGCACACATGCAGCCAGCACCGTGAGTGTGGTGGATGCGAATCAGTCGGCCACAGTGTTGGACGCGTTTCCCATTTGTGCATCGCATCTGCTGTGCATAGCGTCGGTGCAGGGCGCCATGGAGAGCGACTATGCGCTGCTGGAGCAGTCGGAGGTTGTCAAGGCGGGCGAGATGCTGCAGCGACCAGGCGAAGGTCCCGAGCTGCTGGGCAAAGTGGAGTTTATACGCGTGCGGGCTAAAGCCGATCAGAACAGCAATGGCAAGGAGGAGGATGGGGAAGAGGTGTCAACAGCGGCAGTTGCAGTTGTGGCCGAGGCCAAGGAGGCCACTGAGAAGTCCAATGAGCAGCTGCCTGCGGTGGACGCCGCCGAACCCCTGGGCAATGTGGAGGCCATCAAGATCAGGCAGGCGCTGCCTGGCGCACCGCAGCGATTGTCGTCCAGCAGCATCGAGAGCAACAACAACAGCGCGCAGTTCACGATCAAGTCGCTGAATCCCATACTGGGCACCAAGGAGCGCGAAGAGCCCGCCATGAGTTCGGTGGGACCCACGATGTGGCTGGGCGACCAGGAAGGCTGGCTGTACGTGCACAGCAGCGTGGGCAGGTGGCACGAGTGTCTGCACAAGGTGCTCCTGCCCGATGCGGTGCTAGCGATTGTGCATGTGGAGTCGCGTGTTGTCGTTGCGCTGGCCAATGCTCAGTTGGCTGTGTTTCGCCGCCAGACAGACGGCCAATGGGATCTGAATAGTTATCACCTGGTTACGCTCGGTGATCGCAATCATTCGATACGTTGCCTCTGTGTGGCAGGCGAGCGCATTTGGGCGGCGCATCGCAACAAGATCTTCATTGTTGATCCCATATCGCTCAACATTGTGCACTCGCTGGACGCGCATCCTCGCAAGGAGAGCCAAGTGCGCCAAATGGCAGCCACAGGGGCCGGCGTCTGGGTCTCCATACGGTAAGTCGATATAAGATATAAGCTCAACTCATCCATTCTTATTTTGTTCTGTGTTTCAATTTCAGACTGGACTCCACGCTGCGTCTGTACAACACGCATACGTTTGAGCACAAGCAGGATGTGGACATTGAGCCATATGTGTCCAAGATGCTGGGCACTGGCAAGCTGGGCTTTAGCTTTGTGCGCATCACTGCGCTGATGGTGTCCTGCAATCGCCTCTGGATAGGCACGAGCAATGGCGTCATCATCTCTGTGCCGCTCGCCGAGACGCAACAAAAGTCATGTGAGTCGTCGCAATACTCGCTTCATTATCTCACTAATCTAATTCACTCTCGCTTCAGCTGATCCCCATGGCCAAATGCCATTGTGCTGCATGGCCAATGCTCAACTGTCCTTCCACGGTCATCGCGATGCGGTCAAGTTCTTCGTGTCCGTGCCCATGCTGCAGCAACCGAGCGGCAGCACGCTGACCTTCAGCAACAAACGTCCCGATATGTTGGTGATGTGTGGCGGCGAGGGCTACATCGATTTTCGCATAAGTAAGTGGAGCCAACGGCCGTGCAAGCTCTAGCTTACCCAGATCAGATCAGAGATCTAATCAGATCAGCCAAACGCGCGTCCAGCTTTCTACTACTGCTATTGTATAATCGTTCCATATTCCTCCTGCAGGACATGATAAATTCGATGCTAGTGATAATGCAGCGCATTTGATAGTTTGGAAAGTCGATACGTAAGCCTTTTCATTTTTGTTTTTTGATTTTTGCCTTTTTGTTTTTGATTTCGATTTTCGTTCCGTATCTTTTTTGATTTGCGCCGATTACCTTTTGATTTTACTGCTTCGTTTTTGTAATCGTTTCGTATTCGTTGATTTAATCGCATTTTCTTTTTGTTGTTTAACCTGCCGACGGCCGCGTAGTATCTTCAATTTGTAGCGCCTCCAAACGGACGCCTTCCTCTAGCTTGTAGTTGGCACAAGTTCAAGTTTGGAATGCAGCAGAGTGCCGTGACCTGTGTTGTGACCTGATTCAGAACCCGACCCCTTAAGGTTTATGCCAACTTTATGTTCAATGTTTATTTCGTTCTGTTCTATTTGCAATTTGATATCACTTTCCCAACCTATATTATGTATATGTTTATGCACTTTATCACAGTTCCAATATCCACCAAATCCACACACTGGTCACAAGTGGTGTCCTTGTAAAATGTCCCTATTCGAACAAAGGAACAATTATATAAAAAATATCTTCGATCTTCTTGTATATAAATTAATTCTAATTCCTAATTAATTATGATATATTTCTATTGATCTATAGTTTTCAACTCGGAGCAAAGGCAATTGCTTAAGCCAAAGTCTCACACTTTTTTCAAATGCGGTGTTTAACTCATTATTATGGTATTAGTTACTGCTCTATTTGCTTTTTATTTAACAATCATATTTTATTTCAAATATATTATTTATTATATTTTAAATTGTAAAAAAGAGTTGGCTTATTTACAAACTACCAAACAATACGCGCACTTTCAGTTCAAAGAAGAAACAAACAAACAATAATACTAATCTAAAACTAAAATACTCCCAAGTAGCTAAAATAATAGTGTAAACAATAATAATAATAATAATCTTTAATGCTTTTCTGTAATATACTTAAATGAGAAATCATGTATGATGATCCTTTGTAGTTGTGTTTTCCTACAGCACAAACTATGTGTAAATAGTGCCCAATTAACTTTGAATAATGATTGCTAATGATATATCTTATGGAATTTTACAGATGACAATGACATGGAGAACAGTATTCAACTGGAACCAAATCAAACAATCGAAAATCGAGGCGATAAGAGTTATTTAATTGTGTGGCATGTTAGTCAACGTTAAAACTAATTAACAATTATACCCGGTACACGGTAGAGGACATGTTGTATTGTGTATTAGATCCCTAAAGTATACAGCAGTCTGTACGAATCTTCAGACACTTACTTTCCTGATGGTGAATTACGAGCTTGATAACAAACAAAAGCTGTTGCTATCGAGTACCGGGTATCTCACAGTCGAAAGCAGTCGACTGTAGATTTCTTAACTGTTAACTTGCTTTAAGTCGAAATGAATATATTTATAAACACAAGTTATTTGGAGATCCGACTCTTAAGGGCTAGCGAAAATAACACCGTACTTTAGTTTTTATTAATATACCCAATTTATTTAACAAATACAATGCGCCGCAGCATTGCCTGAAAAACGAGAAAAAATAACACAACTGGGTAACAACACATTTTAGTTAAAGAACACACAGAAATTGTGCTAATAATTATGCTTCACATATATGCAAAGTTAGCTTCACGTAATAAATAAATATAGATGAAATAATCGTTATTTGTCAGTGATAGCCCGCTAAATATTGCAAATATAAAGTATAAAATATATATATACATCTACATCTACATAAATAGTAAGATTAAAATTTGTACATTTTATGCGCGCTCTATTGACAGATGAAGTTATGTTTTTATATCTATAGTTTTACAAATGCCCAAGAAACCTTAAGCATACTAAAGAGCGCCCTTTTTTGGAAGCAAATTTCGTGCGTGATGTTTGTCCAAATATTTAGTTGAATTTTAATTCTTTTAAGTTAACTGCTATTGCAAAGACAACAACGCAATTTCTATATAGTTATTTGTTAAATAATTTTAATTTTAGTTTGCATAGTTGTTATTAATTTGTTTACAAATAAAAAGAAAGGGAAACCAAAAGTGACTAACAATTAATTGCTCGTTTCAGTTGCATATCATTTCGATTAGTTTTTAAAGAGGCGCCAAGTGATATTTTATTTTGTCAAGCACATTTATACATAAACTATATTTATGGGAGATACATTTAAATGCGAATACAAAATACGGCATTATTGGCTTTGGCTTGAGTAACAACCACTAACAAACAAAACAAATAAAAACTAAATATATACATATAATAAAAAACAAAACAAATATACTGTAAATAAAGCCACATTTATAATATAGAAAATTATGTGAAATAAATTATTGATTTCAATCGAACAGCGTCTTGTATAAATGCCACTGGTTAAATGTAACTTTGTCTGTATATATATTTTATTATTAATCCTATGACATTACAATCGGGGAACGAACACGTTAAAAATTCCATTGGACACGATCAGATTGATCTTCTTCGTTTTGCTGTTCATCGAGCGGTTCAATGATCTCATCGTCCAGCGATGAGTTGTGCTCCAACTCGGCGCGACACTTCTTGATATGATCCGAGATGGACGAGTGTCGACACTGCTTGAAAAAGGCGTGCGTCATCAGCTTCTTGGCACTCCAGCGATTCTCGGCATTGCGGTTCAGGCAGATCTCAGCAAACTGATGGAAATCATCGGTCAGAGTGCGTTGGCTGTACACCTCATAAGATCGCCTCCTGGTCGCATTCTCAAATGGCATTTTGCCCTGATCATCCAAGAGCATCGTGTACGTGGATCTATCCAGCAGCGAGGGAACATTTCCACGTATCTTCTCCGTGTACATCAGCGTTGGTTGCGTCTCAATGTAGGGCTGGATGCCATTGCCCAGCTCACAGGCCGTGATGCCCACCGAGTAGATGTCGCATTTCTCGGTGAATCCATGAACATTTTGATCGAGGACTTCGGGTGCCGCCCAGTTGAGATTTTGTATTTGGGCGACGCCGTGCAGCACATTCTGCTTCTTGCCGTGTTGGATGAAGCTGCGACTCTCGTGGAAATTCGTTAATACTGCCTTCTGGCTGTCCAGGAGAATGTGACGCGCTCGGACCGAGCCATGAACAAAGTCGTTGGAGTGAATATACATGAGAGCTGAGAGCACATCCTTGAAGATCAGGGCAATCAATGTTTCGGGGAAGCCGTTGGCGAAAATGCTGTCGAGTAGAATTTGGCACGTTCCGAAACACATATAGGGATACAGCACATACACATCCATGTCCGAGATGAAGCAGTGCAGAATTTTATTGATGTTTGTCTGCTTGAATTGACGGCAACATAAAATTTCGGCGAAAAGTTTCTTTAGCGCTTCGTCGTTCTCCTCCTCGAGCGAGAACTTTTTGATCACAATAACGCGATTGTTCTCTGTGTAGTTAGCCTTGTAGACTGAACTAAATTTGCCATGTTTAAACTGCTTGGTGAACTGATAATCGAACAAACTATTGCTAAACATTTTCTTATTGTGTTTTTGTTGAAAGTCGTTGCTTGCCCGCACAGCTGCTACAGGCAGTGTGACCGCGTCTTGAACGGTAGAATATACCAAGTGTTCCAGAGAGCAATATACTCAAGTCACAAATAACAGCAAAAGGCAGCAGCTGTTTGCAGTTGACAGCAACGGCTGATCAGCTGCAACGGCGTTGAGACACTTAACGCGCGGCTTGCGAGTGATTACAAATTGAAGAAGAATCGGCACAGCATTATTTGCTGTGTAATTGCAATATAAATGCGTGACTAGCGAGCGCAGATGGCCACGCTACAGGAGACATTTCGCGCCCACTGGCTGATCTCGGTGTTTGGCCTGCTGCTGTTCGCAGCCGGCGGCACTGTGCTCTACTGGAACGAGGGGCGCGCGGTTCACACAATGCTCGCCCTGGACGAAGCCTACGCTGATGTGTATTCGATGCAGTTCAACGAGGAGGAGCAGGATCAGAGCTTCGAGAACCGCATAGTCCATCTGTCTGGGCCAATCGTCTGTGGGGAGCCGCTCACCGAGCCGGACTACAACATCCAACTGATGGCAGTGAAGCTGAAGCGTCGCGTCCAAATGTATCAATGGATCGAGGAGACCGTGGAGCACAACTTCGGCGAGAGTGTGGGCAGCGTGGAGGGCGACTCTCGCAGCTACTACTACACTCGGGAGTGGCGCGACAAGCTCGTGGATTCGCGCAACTTCCACCAGCGTCATGGACACACGAATCCCGCCCGGTTTCCCATCGAGAGCAACGTCCAGGTGGCGGATGCCGTCTACATTGGCAAGTACGAGCTGGGCGCCCAGGTGAAGCATAAGTTCAGCAGCTTCAACGAGCTGACCTCCGACATACGGCCCGACGACAGCAGCATCAAGCTGCATCTCGGCTTGTACTACCACACGAACGACGTCTTTAATCCCGAGATCGGAGATCTGCGCATCCTGTTCAGCTATGCGGGCATGGAGGGCGAAATGTACAGCATTGTGGGTCGCCTGCAGGGCAACAAGGTGGAGCCATACCTCACCACTCGTGGTGTGCCCGTCCTGCTCGTCTATCCGGGTGAGATCAGCGCCCTGGAGGTGTTCCGCTTGGAGTATCGCGCACAGGTGTTGCACACCTGGTGGTGGCGCTTCATCGGCTGGCTGCTCATCTTCTTCGGCGTCACCTGCAACTCCAAGCTGCTGCGTGTCTTTTGTGAGTATTCAGATCCACAGCTTCAACTAAACTTCAACCTCCCACTAGTTTAAAATAATTAGACTAGGAATTTTGAGCAACTCCTTCAGTGAGTTTAGTCAGTGCGATACTAAGTAATATTACAATCTTACAATATGACAAATAATTAGAAGTACGTTCGGTTTTTTTTTAAGTCATGCTGTGAATATTTGTCCACTTCACATTTTAGTAATATATTACTTAAAAATGTAGTAATTTTGATATATTAATATTAATGCTTCTAATTAATTGTCTTCACAAAAAACACTGTGAGCAACGTTCTCCAACTGAAATTGAAATTGTTGAGAGTTGGAACTGAGCAAAAGTTGAAATCAGAACAACGAATTTGCTCTATATAATAGTTTATATATATATTTTATATCGACTTAATGCTTAATACTAATTCACATGAATGTTGCAGTGCTGCGCGTGCCATTGCTGATTGCGCTGGCGCCGGACTCGCATTTTCCCGTCACCGGCAACTTTATTATTGCCTTCTCGCTGGCGCTGACCACCGCGGCCGTCGCCTGGATCCTGCATCGACCCGTGATCGGCGCCTGCCTTTTCCTGGCGGGCGCCTCGCCATACGTCTGGCTGACGCGCAATCTCGTCGACTACAATCGCATCGATTGAGATTGAGCTTGAGATTGGGAACTTTGGAATCTCAACGCTGCTTTTTGTGTCGTGTAGTCAATAAAAACTGAATAACACTTAATAATACTAGGTGCGATCTTAGAACGCATTAGGCGTCTCGTTGAGTGCTCCTCCTCCGCCTCCTTGGCTCGTCTTGGGCGTCGACTCCGACGATGTGTGCACGCTGGGACTCTGCGACTTGTCCTGCTCCTCGTGGCAGGCGGGCGGTTCCTCGAAGCGCACGTACGGCTCGAAGCTGTTGTTGATCTGCACCGAGCCACGATGCAGATTGTGCGACTCGGCCTCGAACAGGATCTCGTTGATGAAGCGCTCGGCCAGCAGCCGCTGCTCGCGCGGCAGCCGCTTCAGCTTGTGCGTCCAGGTGCGGGCGATGGACTCCTCCTCGGGATACGTCCCCGCCAGATACTCGCATGCGATGTTCAGCAGCTCGTCCGTGTTGTGGCTGCTCGCCGCGGGCGGCGTCTGGCGGGCTCGCTTGGGCGCGTAGTCGCCTTGTGGCTGCGGCTGCTGCTGGAGCAGCGTCGCGGAGGCAGAAGAGGAGGAGGCGACGGCGGGCGGAGGAGGCGGGGGAGGCAGCGGATCGACCTTCTGCACGTGACCAAAGGACTTGTGGAACATCTCGGAGATGTTAGGCGTCTGGCGGTAGTGAGGATAGTGCTGCTCCATGAAGGCAGCCGTCGAGCTCGAGTTCTCGCTGAAGGCGAAACTGGGCTCGTTCTTGAATGCGGGGTTCACGGCCAGAAACTTCTCCGTGTTGCGCAGGAAGTCCAGCTCCTGGAATGTCCAGCAGCGCGGCGTGTGCAGGTTGCCCGTCCTCATGGCACTTTCCACCACCTTCAGCTCCTTGCGATAGTTCGTCCGCAGCGTGTTAATCTTCTTCTTCACGTCCTCCACCGTCGCGTCCCGCTTCAGGTAGTGATAGATGGGCACCAGCCTCTGATACGCCTCCGCCCGCTTCTCCCGGTTCGTGTAGTCCCGCAGCGAGGTGTCCCACAGCACGGGCATGTCCCGGTACGTCTGGATGAAGGCGCGCAGATAGTGACGGTTCTCCTCCGCCCCCGACATCATCTTGATGCTGTGCGTCGACTGTGGCGCCGACTGCGATGGCGGCGGCGCTTGATGCAGCATAATAGCGTTCGAAACTTATGTTTTTTTCGATTTGCTGCTGGCGAGTGAAAAAATGAGCAATTTATGTATGGACCTATTGACGAAATGTCATTGTTGTGCTTGTGTTGGTGGTGGGTTGTTTGACAGATTGCTGGGCATATTGCTGCATTGACGTAACTGCGCTTGTGTGTGTGACGTCACAGCAACAAGTGTTGCTCGCTCTGATTTTCTCGCTGCGCATGTGGCAACACTGTTCTGCAATCGATAGCACTAATCGATATACAACTAGTTTGAGCGAAAAGTGAAACTAGTTTATTGTTTCACCAACACTCACAAACATTTATTTTTTGACAAACTATCACACATATAGCTGTATCCATTTTTGACAAATTACTATGTATATGCAGCATTCTTCCTGGTGTGGTGACACCGTTTAGCAGACAACGTATCGATATCAGTAACAGTGCCATTTTGAGTAAGTGTGTTTTAACAGAGCAGTTTTGTGAGTGCAAGCGGCGCACCAGCCTTAACATTTATGTAAAATAAAGCGAGACGAACAGCCGTGCGACCGGACGTGTTTGGCCGTTGATTTTGATTTTGTTTAAATTCCGACGCTCTGCTGCGAAAGCCACTTGAAACACGTACTAGGCGCGGTGTAATTAATTGTAAAACAAAAATTACAATAGACATTTGTGCAATTAATCGCGTGCATTGAAACTAATACGCAGAGTGCTGCAGAATTGAGAAAAGTGCTAAAACAAAAAGCGACGCTGCATTTTCAACGGAGTTCGTCGACTAATGTTAATGTGACTGTGAGACTGGCTTGTATTTGTGTTTGTGCGTGTGTGTGAGCAATTTTTGCGCGCCGCTTTTTAATTGACCAACGCACTTTAATTGTTGAAGAAAACAACGATGGAGCTGGCCAACAAAAATAGTAAAACATAATAAACAAACATAGTATTGAAACTACACAAAGAAACTTAAACAGAACAGTTGCAAAAAGTCCTTTTTTGTGTGTGTGCGTGTAAGCGCGAGTGTGTGTGTGTGTGTGGCGTCTGCTGCCAAATTTAATGCAATTCAAACGAAATGGAAACCATAGAGGAACAATCAAAAACAGGTGAGTAAGAAGAGAGCGAGGAGCCGTAGAAAGGGGGGAGAGCAGCAGCAGCAGCAGCTGTTTGGGTTTCTTTTTTTTATTTGTTGAATTTTCAATGTCGCATAAAAATTGTCACTAACAGCAGATAAATATTTTGTTGGTAGACGAGCAGCGACAACGCGTCAGAGAATTTTAAGCTGCCTTCTTATGTGTCTTAATTTATCTCGCTTCGTCGTCAATGGCAACAAATTTGTGTGCTGAATATTTTGCGCACCCCTCGCTTCCCTGTTCCCCTTATCGGCACTGTACCAACCCGGCAACAGCAACAACAACAACTAGCAAATAAACTCGCTTGCAGCCGCCGAGACTCATTCCTGACCCTAGCAGCGCTCTTCTAGGTAGTGTGAAGAGTGGAGGAAACAAATTTGGTTGCGCATGCTCTCGCTGTCTCTGTCTGGTAGCCCGGCTTTTGTTATTGTTACTGTTACATTTACCTAGCGCACGTTTGCTTTCCCTGCTTCCTTCTTTCCGGGTAGCTGATTAACAGAGGACATTCTGTTGACTGTTGTTTCAATGTTAATGGCATGCCAGCATGTGTGTGTGCGTGTGTACAGCGATGTACGCCGACGCGAAGGTCTCAGGTCAGACAGAGACGGCGTCAAGGCTTGACAAACGTAAACGTAAATTACAGAGATTCCACTTTGATGTGTGTGCGAAGCAGCGGCAGCAGCAGCAGCAGCAACAAATGCTATTCAATTAGTGTTGCGTCTTGTCATTGGCATGCGGCCAGCGAGAGTAAAGAAGAAGCTTGAATGTAGAGGAGAGCAGAGCGCGTACACCAAAAGGAAATTCCGAAATTCAAATGCTTGCCCCGTTATTTACCTCGCATGCTATTTCTCTTCTGTCCCGTCACCACCTGTGTGAGAATGTTTCGCACTCTGCCCTTAACTTCTTCTGCACATGCGTTTGTATGGGTGTTCTGCGTCCTTTTCGCTCAAAGGGGCAACACCTGTGGCTTTCGCCTGACTGCGTTTCATGCAAAAATTCGTTCGCTTCTCAGTTGCAATTCTGTGTTTGATCCCTAAACGTCGCTTCGCCATGTTGCACTTGCCTCCAGTGGCTTCTGCTCGGATCGGAGCTGTCTACAAGAAGAACCTTAATTTGGTCACGGTTCGGCGAGAGTTCTGCTCGTATTTCACTTACGCCGCGCAGGAGGAAGTAAAGCAGAGGAACCTCAAGCAGGCTGCACTGTGTCAGGTGTATGAGGATTTCACAGGTATTTATTTCGTGTTTGCATCTCAGGGTCAGATGGATTTTCTCAGGCATTGGGACAGCATCTTCTTGGTTCCCACAAACTCTCGAGATATTTATTTATTTTCTACGCTGCGAAATTGCAACTGCAGCACATAGAAAACTGTAGAAAGCCAGCTGAGCAGAGAAACTCTTAATTGAAGCAAATAAATTCTTGATTTCCGATAGCAAATTGCACGCAAGACAAATAAATATTGCAGTCAGCTACAAATACATACATATATAGTATGTATGAATGTACATATGTGTGTGCGTAGAAAGTCTAAATGCAGTTCGCTGGGAGCTGAAATTAATGGAATCTAGTTAAAAAGAAATAAAGGGAAATATTCCGTAGGCATCCGAGTGATTTATTGCACGCCCACAATTCTTATAAAAATGCTTGTACACATAAATTAATTGCTATTATTAATGCTATGCCTCGAAGTTGGTTTTCGGCAATTAAAAATGGTTTACTATACTTTTTTCTTTTTCATAAATTGTATTAGAATGAAATTAAACTTATGCCAACAGTTTTTGCTGTCTTAAGAAACCCATGTCTACATATGGAGTGAAGACTTGAGAGCAATATTATTGATCTACTTTAAACGAAATAAAGCAAAATATTCTGTACAACATGATTTATTGTCACGCCCAGAATATACAGAATAATGTGTAATGTTGTATCAGGGACCAAATATAATAGACTTTCAACGAAATTAATTACATTCATGATGTTGAACCTTATGATATTTTAATAATTTTTAATTATAAGCAATCATTATTTTTAAGAGAGAGAAACCAAATAAAACTGAAAAATAATGATTATTTATATTAAATATGTATTTACGATTTTTGATAAATGTTGCGTAATCGGTCGTACTTGATTTAAATTCGAAATTTAATTTACATGAAGAAATTCCATCAAGTACGTAATGAAATGTATGGGTTATTATTTTTTAAATAAGCTGAAATACTGTGTAGGCATAAACATGATTTATTGTCGCTTGCCCGAAACGTTTTCAAAGTAAAGTAATTTTATACTTATTTTAAACAGTTTGAAATATTTTGCAAAATGTTTTTCCGTTTCATTAGAACGAAATTGAGGACGGCCAAACAGACTGCAACAATAAATCAATATAAATCGTGTAGTGATTCAATTCTGAGTTGGATTGGGGCTTCCAAGCGGTAACTGTCACAGCCTATAACTTGGCCAATAAAACGGGTTTAAAGTAAATAGAGAGAACCGTGACTGTTTGCTCAGTTGTCAAGTGTGCGCCGCTTTGGTATCATTATTTCAATTATTGCCAGTGAATGTTTTCACTGTCATTTCTCAAAACTTGACGCACAACAACAATAATTATTAATAGTAATAGAGAGAGTGCATTAACATTAACAGTGCCTGTCATGCGATGCATTTCTCAGGCATTTTAATACCTTTATAAACACTGCAAATATTAGGAATAGCTGCAGAAAATTCCATTGTCTAGAGCTCGTTCTAAAACATTCCATGCGTCATCTGGCGGCGACAAAGACGCAACGCGACGCGACGCAACGCAACGCGAGTGCATCTGCTGCTCATCATCCCCCCATTTCCACATTTCCCCATTTCCATTCTCCTGGGGGAGTCTGGACTTTGTTCAATTGCCTCGACGATGCATCTCGTCTTGTCTCGAGCGGCGGAGATACAAAAGCGCAATTGGCATCAGTTACAGCCGCACAGTTCTGGATAAAATTAATATACAAGGGCGGGGTGTTGTGCAATGGGGGGGGAGGCGGGGCTGCTGATGGGGAAAATTGAATGCACTTGAGCATTTTTGTATAGCTCGTGTGGGTGGCGACGCAGTTGCAGTGCAGTGCAGCGCATCGCAGTGTTGCAGCATCGTTGCGGTTCTCTTTGTTTTGCATTTTTCGGCTTGTCAAAACCAAGAAGCCTGGCATTGATGTGAAGGTCATAGGGGCGGGCCACTACAACAACAACAATCCATAATAATATAATACAGTAGACGCCCGCGAATTAGAATCAATTTAAAATGGTTTCTTATTTGCAATATCTTCTAATCTAAACAGTAAACAAATTCATTTAATTTTGTTTCTAAGGCAATTTTGATTTCAGACAAATTCTAATTTCCACTCAGATTTTGTTGTGTTCGATAAATTCGATGGGTGAATAAAAAATGAACAAAATTTAAAATAATAAATTAAAATAAAATATCGACCGCAATTCAACATAAGGTTAAGTAAGCACTTGGCCAATGAAGCACTTTGCCTTTAATGTAATTCTAGTTCGATGTGTGAGAAAACTTACTTAAAAAAAAGACAATAGATTTATTTGATTACTTTGAAAACTGCGATTTCTAGTTTGCGAGGTCCTACTGTAACAACAATCATCACTTGGCGATCACAATTAAAATTGATGTCAACAGCTCGCAAAATGCTGCTAAATGATCGACGAACGTCGCTGTCTCTCTCTCTCACTCTCTATCTCTCTGTCTTTGTCTCTTTCGCTGCCCTTCAGCTTTGGATGCTGATGCTTTGTGAGTTTTCCTGCTCTTCGTTCGTTTGTTTTGTTTTCGCTGCCCTCTGGTTAATGTCTCCTCTCCACTCCTCTTGGTCGTCTATCGACAATGCCATCGCCAGTGCCTCACTTTGCAATTTGCAATTTGCATAAACAAACAAAACTGATGGCCATAAATCATAGCGCCAAACTTTTAATATGACGTTCTCTTCGCCCACAAAGTGTACTCCACATTTATTAGCCTGTTCATCTAGCGAAGGTGTGAGGTTAAGGGTTGAAGGCTACTAAAGATAGCTAAACACTCAATTGCCGATCTCACCAAAACGAATACAATTGTAGGGCACAAGAAAGGCGATCGGCTGTCGAGGTCTCGCTGCACTTAAGCATTATAATCTGTAGTTAAATATAGACAATATATACATGTGACTAAATATATCCTAATGCCTCTGTCATTCCCATTCCCATTCGCGTTCTCTGCAGAGATGTCCATCATGTCGAAGCTGCCCACACGCATCTGTCTGGTGGGCGAGGCTGGTCGAGATGCTGGCACGCTGCAGGCGGCCGAGAGTTTCGGCATCCCCGTCATCCAATCGCAAACTGGTCTGGACATCATCAACGATATGGAGTGGCGCACCTTCTACGTGCTGCAGGACTTTGAGGACGAGATCTTCGACGCCATACACAAGCAGAAGGAATGGTGAGTTCACGTCAAACTTAATCATTAATCATTGGTGTCTATTAATTTAAACATGAAAAATAGAATTTTATTATTGATCGAAGAAAACAAACACAACTATTTATATTGATATGAAAAATATCTAATAATCATTATTAACAAGTTGTATTTAGTTTTATTTACTCAAAATTAATTATTTTTATTATTATGATTAATAATTATTAAACTTTGAAATCATGAATGAAAGCTCCCAATTATTCATGATTTTCGAGCAATATTTTATTTTTTGCTCACATGTTAAATATCAACTGATTTTGACTTGAACTGACTTAAAAATAATTATGTTTGAAGAATATCATAGCACTCGCAATAATTATAGTATATGAACGTTTTTAAATATTACGGTCCCTGTAGAATAAAGCTCATGGTGTTGATTGGTTAATTTTCGTCGTGTACCCTAAATGGCAACAGCTAGAAACTTGAAATTTTCACACAACACAGTTGTTATGCTCCAGGTGTGATGAGTGGCGAGGTTTCCACAGATTCGAGTTGCAAGCTGGTCAAATGCGGGGTCAAAGTTGATATGGAAATGCTGCAGAGAAAGTGTTGCTGGCAGATCTATAAATATCGCTGCTTTAGCAGAATAATGTCACCAAATTGGACACGACACGACAGACGCCACAAATGCCACGAGTGGAGCTGTAGTCGCAGCCAAATTTGAAATTGAGACACGCATGTGCTACTACAACCCCTCTTCTGTATTGTTTTTGTTGCCCACTTCGCAACCATTTGGTTCACAGACTTTTGCGGGAGATTGACAGCAGCAAAGCGCTGACAACGCCCCTCAATCCCCTCAAGCTCATCCTGCTTTTTTGCACATTCGCTTCTGATACAAATTGTTGTCAAATTTGGGACTTGCGGCATTATGCGCCACGCTTGATTAATTTACCCGCTGCGCAGTAATAGCAGCATTCAAATAAAACATCAATAACAACAAAGAACAAGCTCAACAATAACACCAACAACAACAACAGCAGAACTAGAGGCATTCTTGGGGCTGCCTCATTAGTGATTAACAATAATTTTTATTTTATTTATTTACGATCATATTCAAGGTCGACAAATGCGTTTGTTGTGCTTGCAGTCAGCAATGGGATGGGGATCGGGGGGTCTCTTCTTTCCCTGTTTTCTTTTCATGTTGAACATCATTTCTTCTTTTCGCACACAACATGTAAATCGTCAGAAGAGCACCGCAAACGGAAGCTAGCACAAGGCACCTTCACCAGTCCCCCTTTCACCCTCAGCTCTTACTCATCCCGCCACCCACAGCATTATTATTTATTTGCCAAAAATTCATTCATGTTTCGAATGGTTGTATTTTCATCTTATTCTTTTCTTATATTTTTTTGTTATGGTTTTGTGCACATAAAATTGTTTTTAGTTAGCAGTAAATACACATAAATATGTACACTTGAGTGGAGGATTTTTTTATGGCATTTTGCTCAAAATACATTTATCATAAGTTTTAAAAATAATCCCTAATTAGTTAGGAATTATTTTCGTAAATATTTGCGTTCCCTCATATAGACAAGACACATTATTTAACTACAAGTTTTCCGATAAATATCACGCTTTTTTTTTAAGGATTCCAACCCGTTAAAAATATTCAAAAGAATTATTCATTTCACAATACATATTATTGCACAATTCTTTTCTCACTTCGATTGGCGAATTTTCATTACATTCCATAGTTAAATGTTATACTATAAAATAAAAGTGGAAGATTTTGTACGGCATTCCTCTCAAAATACATTTATCATATGTATTATAAGTAATCTCTTATTTGTTAGGAATTATTTTCATAAATCTTTGATGGTCCCTCGTGTAGACTCATACAAATTCATTGGTAGTTCTCCCGCAAAACTCAACTGATAATTCAATGTTGGTAATATACATTTTATCTTTAGGGGTTCACATCTGTAAAAAGAAGAATCAGAAGAATTATTCCCCTCGCAAGAATATGACACAATTCGTTTCGCACTTGGCTTGGGCAATTCTGATTCATCAATTCCATAATGTAATATTAAATAATTCTCCAATTCTTCTTGAATTATTGTGCTTAAACTTCTGGCTTTCATTGCCCTCAATATCTGCTGTCTGCTTCGTCTGCAGTCTCCACAGATAACCTTTGCCTTACAAAGCGATCGGCAAGTTGCGAAAATAAATACAATACATAATTCAGAAGAACTTGCGTGTACTTCCTGTGAAAAGCCGGAGAATGAGGGGGAACAAATTGAATCAGCTATTGAGAAAATTCCCCGAACACTTTTCAAGAATTGCAGCAGAGACACAGCCACACACGCTGCGTATACTTGACGACCACTTAAACTCATTCGAATAATGCCACAAAGATCTCGTTAATTGCTATTCGGCAACATGGCTATATAAGAGTGTTTATATATGTATATAGAGAGACTCGCACAGTATATGGATGATGGTGATCTGAATCATAGGAACTCGCGACTGCATTGCCTATTTTGGGGCGCTTTCATTCATCGATGCTGCGACATTCGGAACAATAAAACAATGCTGGGAAAATCAAATTGTCCGCACGACAAACAACAAACAGATGACAATTTTCTTATGTAGTTGAGCAAGCGAGAGAGAGAGATCGAAGAATTCGTTAAGCCGAAATACTTTGCGTACTTCTAACGAAATCGAAATGAATCGTTCTTAGGTGGGATGCTTAGCATCTATAATGGCTGTGCGAGGGGGATTGCAGCAATCGCTTGGCGCCAAGATTCTCTATAAAATTTGTGTGCTTTGGGGGGAACACGATGTTGCGACGCGTAGAAAGTGTGAAAAATGTCGTCGCCAACGACTCGGAAATTCTTGAAAAATTCAACACACACACTCGGCAAGAAAAAAGGCGAACAAATCGCAGAAAAATAAATAAAAATATACACATTTTTATTGAGGCTTATTTCATATATATGTATGTATATAGTAAAAATATTATACAGTAGTCAGTGCGGGCAATGCGTGCATATTTATATATGCATGTTTATAATTTATAAGTTTCAGCATGGCTAATTAATTGTGGGGAGGCAGCGAGGGGCACAAGACTGCTGTCATTGACTGCTCTATAGTTTTGACCCTCGCAAAGTTCGATTGGTTTTTCTTGTGGGGGGCTAAAGATCAGCGCACTTTACAAGCAACCCCAACTTGGAGGTCGCCCTCATCATCCACATCAACATCATCAGCAGCGACGCTTCCATCATCTCTGCTCATTTTGTCCACGCGCTCAATGCGCGCTGCGCATTTTTGTGCCTTGACTAAGCGCTGCTGCCTGGGTTTTCCTACAGCACAAATTCCTTAGAATTATATGTGTTTTTTATTCTAAACATTGAATCGGATATTTGCATTTAATTCACCTGTCGCAATTCTTTATTTTGTTTACCATTTTGTCATTGTGAATTCTTCTCTATGGCCGTCCAAATGTTTGCGCAGCTTACAGAAACACTTGACTCATACACACTGAATATTGTGAGTGTGTGGGTGAGTGTGTGAGTGTATATGTATGACATTTGGCACTTGAGCGAGTGTGTGTGTGTGTGTGTGTGTGCCACATATCCGAATGCTATTTTCTATTTCCACAATTTTTCATTCCATTGCGTTCAGTTCAGGCATTTGGCTGTTCGGTTTTCGTTCGCATTTTCGGCACTTTTCCCGCAGTCAACAGTTGCTAGAATCTGGGAAAATCTCCCTAGTTTTCCCTCGCCGATAAAAAATAAAAGGCGTGAACTGCTGCAACAAGGTTTCTTTATAATACGCGTAATTCAGACGGCAACGTTTTGTCGTAAATATTTGTTTGCTGCACATGGAAATTTATCACTTTTGGTAAGTGGCCAAAATGCAACGTGACGCGACGCTCTGTGGGAAACTGCAACCTGCCTCGCTTTCAATAGTGTGTGAAAAGTGGAGTTCTTATCGTGCAACGTCATTGTTATGCAGCTATGAATAGCTGTCATTTAACTGAGAGGAATCTATTGTGCATTGAGCTCGGATTAGGCCAACTGACATTGGCCCAAAACAGCTGTGATTTGTGGTGCATCAGAATGCAGAAAGTGATTCGCAATTGAATATTATTGTGGCAGCCTTCACATCGTGTCAATCGCGTGCTATTTTAATAATCCACTTTCGTTTGTATGCCGAAGTGTTTCCTGGAATTCCCATATTTATTTCTGGCTCTGATTATTGCTCATTGTATCCTAGCCGCAAATAACGAACGCATGAATGAATCAATGAATGAATGCTGATGAATGCAATGCACATAAATTAATTTGCAATATTGTTGCTTGTGGTTCATTTAAAAATATGATAAATAAATGTGAGCAACAGGAGAAGCAGAAAGGAGGAGGGTGGGAGGGAGGAGTCTTCATCCGCCCACTTCCGCTCGATTGATTTGTTTATAAAAACTTCCGGTTCGTGGCCAGTTGGACGCTCCCATCAGCTGTGGCAGCTTGTGCGTGCCTTGTGCCTCCTGCCTCTCGATCTCGTAGTCATAAACAAAAAAGGGGCCCTTAAATGAAATAAAATGAAATGAAATGATGTGGAGGCAAAGTTCAGTGCAGTGGGATTGTTGTTTACGTGCCCCAACCAATTTGCCACCTGGTGTCGCGTGTGTTTATTTCTCGCATCGCTCGCGACTTGCATCAGATCTCCGCTGATTGTTGAGGCGCAGTCACTCGTGGATGGCCTGATCGCACGGTTCGACGATTGCTGTTGACTATTTGCTGTTGCTGTTGCAATTGGAGGCGCTTGTAACCGATTTGTAGTAGCGCAATTTTGAGTTATGGCCGCAGCATCTCGATGGTCAACGCCAAGGTCAATTGGGCAGGGCAATAAAAATAAAAAATATACACAGAGCAGAGTTACATGTTGCAGATTACAGTCTGCAACCTTGCATAACTCAAAAGTGTGCCACACATAAATATTTAATGAGCGCTTCTCCCCATCTCCTTGCAGCATTCTGGGTCCACCCGCTTTGAAGTATGCCGCCGAGATGAAGCACACTCTGGGCCAGAACACTCGGCCCATTTACAACTATGCGATGCGCGGCGTCGTCACCTGCTTCACCGGCATACGCAAAAAGGATGAGCTGGTGAGTGGACGTCACCTCTGCCTCTGGCTTCTCCTTTGTGCAACAATTTTAACTCTAACTCTTTGACAGACCAAGCTGGTGAATCTCATTCACTCCATGGGCGGCTGCATCAAGAAGGATCTGAACACAAAGACCACGCATCTGATATGCAATCACAGTGGCGGCGAAAAGTATCAGTGAGTGTTGATAAATATATTTACTTTACCTAGAGTAGATCCAAAATAAATAATATATTGGTTCTTTAAACCTTGTTAAATACAACGTGATTAAGAAATATTTCATCATAGATTTCGAGTTCTTTTGCTTTAGGAAATGTTCCTTTTTTTAATTTACTATGTAAATCTTAAATTTTTTACGTTTAGTTCAGACATTTAGTGACTTCAATGCTGTTGTTTTAAATACTCATCAATCAGTTATTAACTTTTGAAAACTTTCCCTGGTTCGTGTCCTTGCTGGTTGAAGTACATGTTGTTGGTTTGTGGTTTTTTATATTAATTTTAATTATTTATTTAGAATAGTTAGGATTTTAAGAAACTTCTTTTTTTGCTCGATCAAAATGTCAATAAATTAGTATATATTTATAATTGTAAGGAACTCAACTTTACCATCAGAAAGTTAATATATTTCAAAGGAGAATTGATTGAAGATAGTTAAAAAAAAACGGCTCATTTATGACTTGCTTTTATTTACAACTGCCGTTTACTCCCCTTAGATACGCCAAGACCTTCCGGTTGACTGTGGTGCGACCCGCTTGGGTCTATGCCGCGTGGTCGGCGCGAGATTCGCTGGAGTTCGAGGCGACGCAGGACAGTTTCACGAAGACGCATCGTCTGAAGGCGTTCGAGGGTCAGAAGGTCTGCTTCTTTGGCTTTCCCGCCGAGGAGCACCAGCACATGGTCGATGTGCTGCTGGAGAATGGCGGCGTCTGTGCCGAGCTGGATGATCCGGAGTGCTCGCATGTCGTGAGTTAAACAGCCACTTACCTAGCGTTAACTGTAGTAGAAGTACACTTGCATGCAGCTCACTTGGTTTCGTTACTCGTTATGTTATGTTATGTTATGTGTGTCTTATGGCCATTCTCGTGTATATATCTTGCAGGTGATGCCCAATACGGGCGCAGTCTTTACAAGCTCTACTAGCTCTAGCACTACCACTAGCACTACTAGCACTGATACTAACCTCAGCCTCAGCACTAACCCTAAGCCCCCCATAAGCAACTCCAACTCCAACTCGAACTCCAGCTGTAGCAGCAGCAGCAGCCCCAAGCACTCGCCTCGCACCACCCACGACATGGACGTTGCCGATCTGTCGGCGACACAGCATCAAAAGGAATCAGCCGCAGACAAGGAGAATCTCGCCGAGGATCCCGACGACATACACTTTGACGACCGCCTCTTTGTGGAGGCCGCCGACATGCAGCAGCCCGAGGAACTGCCGCTGCCCGACTCGGCCGACGAGGAGGATGTGCAGGCCAGCACACCCAAGAGCCGCAAGCTGCAGCCCAGCATCATCATCACTGCCGACACGCCCACCAGCCCCGCTGCTGAGCTGTCGCCCATTCTGAAGGCGCCCGCCAAGCTGCTGGCCATCGAAACCATCAACGAGTGCGACATGGAGACGGACGATCTGCTGTCCGCCGCCGACAACGACTTGAAGCGCAAACGCGACAGCTTCGACAGCGTCTCGCTGATGTCTGTGGACTCCTTTGCGCTGCCCGCCAGCACCAAGAAGCCCAAGCTCATTCGCACCGGCTCCATTACGCGCACCCTCAAGCGCTCGATGAGCTTTGTGGCCGATCGCACGCCCATCATCAAGACGCTGCGCACGCGTCGCAGCTCCATCGCTGTGGCGGACTCCTCGATGCTGGGCAGCGAGACCCTCGAGGCGGCGGCAGATGATTCGGTCTGCTCGCTGGCCAGCAGCATCAGCAGCACGCTCAACGAATCGATTCGCAAGCCGGTCAAGGAGAAGCTGCGCAGCATCTGCGGTCGCATCACCCGCAGCAGCAGTCGTCGCGTCGCAGTCGGTGGCGACCGAGAGGCGACGCCAGAGTGCGGACAGCTGCTGGACAGCGGCTTCAAGACGCCCAAGGCGCCGCTGCAGCGTGTCGGCGGCAGCGAGGCGAAGAAAACTGCCAAGCGCCTCTTCGGTCCAGTTGTGGGTGGTGCAGTTGCAACTAACAATTCCAATGACACTTCATCCACAATCGCCTGCTGTGCTGCTGCCCCAGTCACCTCATCAACAACATCATCATCATCATCATCATGCTCGCCAGCTGTGGAAGTAATTGACAAGCAGACAACCGCTGCAGATGAGCAGCTGGCAATGCCAATGGTACAATTAAGGATACAGATACAGATACAGATACTTTACACGCTTTGAAACGACATCACAAACGCTCGAATGCTTAGGGAACTTGAAAAACGCTTGCTCCGATCTTCGCTTCTCCTTCTCGCCTCCACTTGCATTGAAACATTTTGTGCTATTCATCAAAATTTAATTTCATTTTCGTCACTCATTCATCTGCTTTAAATCAGTGCAGTGCAAATTAATGATCTCATTCTTTCATTTAAATTACATGTTAATTGTTATGGTTATTGTTGTAGCTTAAGTTACATATTTTGTTTGGCTTCTGGGTGCGGTAATTGTCTCTATGCCTTCTTCCTTCTCGTCTCAAAAATACTTACTTATGCTATACTTTTGGTTTCCGATCACGCGCGCGCAACAACAAAATAAGCGAAAACACAAAAGCAGCACAATAAATATTGATAAACAGCTTTTTAGCAGCACACGTCGTTTCGTACCGTTCCACGTGAATAAATGTTTCAAATGCCTTCTCAAACTCACACAAGAACAAAAAACACAAAATAATTAAACAATGATGAACACAAAGATCGTCAGAGGTCTTTAAGAATTTCTCATTTGATTATAGACTAACAAATATTTGCACAAATGTTTCACTACACCTGAGAGATGTGAAGGAATTTCGTTAAACACTCGTTTTTTATTCACTTTTATTGCTCGCACTCCATTTCGTTATTCGCTTTATTATTCTTGCTTGCGATTTCTTTTTATGCCGTTTCAAAGTGTGTTGCCAAAAATAATTTGTATGTGCATTAAAAATGTTTTGTTTGGCCTTTTTTGCATTTTCATGAAATCAGATTCTGTCTATGAGAAGAATGTAATACAAAAGATTTATTGTGCTGCTGCTGCTGTTGCTGCGTTTTGTGAACTGTACAATAGATTTAATTAGTTAGACGCATGACTTAATGCTGCAATTTCGGGAACAAACAAAACATTTTTACTCGCCACATTGCACAAATGCAGCTGAACAATTTCTAAATGTTTGCCACATTCCATCAGGTGGTCGACGAGCACACGACGGTCTCGAAGCCGGAGCCAAAGAATCACAATACGCACATTCTGAAATCGGACTGGTTTTGGTACACGATCCAGAATGGCTATGCCAACGAGATGGACTATCTGTTCGGCGATGTAAGCATGATGACACGACCTCTCACTCCTTTTATTATAATGATATATTATTTATGTGCGCAGTATCTGGACAGCATTACGAATACGCCGAGTAACGATCGTCGCGATTCGCTGCCCATTAGCTTCAACAAGCGCAAGCGGAAGCGTTTCTCGCAGAGCATTCAGTTGGAGGGCACGCCGTTGGGATCGGGCAAGCGACGATCCTCGGTGTCCGATGCTGGCCTATTGTCCGTGTCCAACAGCTTCTTCGATTGCACCACCAGTCCTGATAAGCTGGAGGGTGATAAGCTGCTGCACGCTGAGCCAGAAGCAAGTGAAGCGTCGACGCCTACAAAGAAGTCCATGCGCTTCAATCACTTCATGGACTTTTTCACCACAGAGTCCAACTATGTGGGCATTCTAGACACCATTTTAAACGTAAGTAGCTCCAGGAAATTTCACTGAATAATTGCTAATTAAATTCTAAATCTGCAGCTCTTCAAGAACAAACTGGAGGAACTCGCTGAAACAAATGATCCGCTGCTGAACAAGTCAGAGATCAAGTCGATCTTCGGCAACTTTCTGCCCATACACGAGGTGCACCAGAGCATGCTGGAGCATCTGCGTAAGCTGCACTCCAATTGGCGCGAGGATTGCCACATTGGCGACATTATCATCCAGCATCGCGACGAACTTATCAAAGCCTATCCGCCCTACGTCAACTTCTACGAGCAGATGAAGGAACAGCTGCTGTACTGTGATCGCGAATATCCGCGCTTCCACGCCTTCCTCAAGATCAATCAGACCAAGCCCGAGTGCGGCCGCCAGAGTCTGCAGGATTTGATGATACGGCCCGTGCAGCGCCTGCCCAGCATTAGCCTGCTGCTCAACGACATACTGAAGCACACGACCAGCGCCAATGCGGACCATGCGAGGCTAGAGGAGGCGCTGAAGGCCATCAAGCAGGTGACGCTGCACATCAACGAGGATAAGCGTCGGACGGAGTCGCGCATGGCCATCTTCGATATATTCAACGATATCGACGGTTGTCCTGCGCATCTGGTCAGCTCGAATCGCAGCTTTATATCGAAGTGCGAGGTTAACGAGCTGTCTGATTCGCTGAGTGGGCGTGGCGACAGTTTGCTGCTCTATCTGTTCTCCGATTCCATTGAGCTGTGCAAGAGGCGTTCGCGTGGCTTCAACACGGCTAAATCCCCGAGCACGGCCAAGACGCACAAGCACGTTAAGCTGATATCGCTGAATACGATACGCTTTGTCATCGACATCACGGACAGTCCGCGTGCCTTTGGGCTGCTGCAGCGTGGCGAGAAGGAGAAGCTCTACACCTTTGGCATTATCGACGAGGAGACGGACAAGCTGGTCTACCTCAAGAAGCTTTGCATGACCATTGCGGCGCACACCTGTCGCACAGATGCAGTAAGTGAAAGCATAGCTGTGATGGTATTGAATGCCAAATAAAATTATTTATTTTGCAGGACAAAATGCTGCTGAGTCGCACCTCGCTGGAACTGGAGGTGGACATCAGCGATGTGAATGTCAGCACATTGAGCAAAGCCTTCAAGCTGGCGGCCAAAACGCGCCTCAAGGTAATTCTACAATTCAAAATGCAAGTCGAGAGTGTAATTAATTTATCCGTTTGCTATTCGTTAGGTGGGACGTGCCTTTTCCTTTAACAAAACGCCCAACAAGCTGAAGCGCGCCGTGTCCACCATGATGACATCGCCCTTCGGCAGCACCAACTCCTTGACGCCCGCCTCGCAGCTGGCACAGATGCGCCTGGCCAGCTGCACCAACATCAACGTAAGTTGGCACGAGTTGTTTGTGTAGTTCAAGATCTAATTAAGTCGTTTGTGTTTACAGGAAGTGGCAGATGAGGATTGCTCCAGCATGCGCAGCAATTCGCCATCCTCGCAGTCCGAGATGCTGGTGGTGCCGCCTCTCTCCGTGCAGCCCACGCGCAAAAACAAGGCTGTCGTAGGTCGAATTTAGCCATGACAGGACTGAGCAGCTGATAATGCTCCTCTGAGTGTATTCCATTTGAACTCTTTCTTTTTGTACGTCTCGACGCACGCACAAAAAACTCGCTTATATTCTGTTTAAAATGTGCTCAACGTAGGCTTATCATTAATTAACTAATGTAACTATTATTTCAAAATTGTAATCTCACATTTACGCGTCCAATCAACTCCACCTAGATAATAAGTTAAAAATTCATAAATTTCGTTTTGTCGCATGTCGCAAATGTTGAAGCGTTTGCGTTCGATATGGCGATTTCGAATTGATTTCTATTCTCCCAAAAGTAAAAGTCAAGTCTATTCTTAATTGTAAATAGTTATCTATTATACTACGCTACAACTAAAACTTACATATACAATTCTACTTTTATCAATATGTTCAATGTATAATCGTATGATCTAACTATTGTATTAGTGACTTGAAATCTCATTTACGCAATCGGTCCTTCGATCGATCGATTCGATTTCATGTCCTTCTCTTCGGCTTGTCGCCACTTTTGCACAAAAGCTGTGAATGTTTACTGAGTAAATTTTTTAAAAATTATGTAACAATTAATGTTATACTCAATTTATTTCGTTTGAGGACGGCGTACAGCTAAGCAGTTTAATCCTAACTGTTAATGATAAAATACAAATATAAACTATGACACAAATCTATCAAACAAACGACCTTTATTCGCAATTAGGTTGGTCTCGTTAGGTAATCCAAAATGCGGGGTTAATTTATTTTTTTTCAGCTACCAAGAACGAACTTTACTTCAGCATCCGTCACCCGAAAAATTTGTTCGAAAACAGCTCAAAAACATAAAATCAAGGATATCTCCTAAACTACTGGAGCGATTCAAATGTCCTTTGGCCGAACGATAGATATACACAAAGCCCACCGATTGACACTAGTTTGACTGCGATCCT
Source organism: Drosophila immigrans (assembly GCA_963583835.1). Taxonomy (NCBI): domain Eukaryota; kingdom Metazoa; phylum Arthropoda; class Insecta; order Diptera; family Drosophilidae; genus Drosophila; species Drosophila immigrans. The sequence continues at coordinate 51,014,800 of OY757141.1, forward strand.
TCAAAGGACACTCGAGTTATAGCCTATTTTTCTTAAACAAAAAAAGGATACTATCTCGGATCCTGTAAGGACTTTCGTCCTTTTTATGACACATTCCGGTCTGTCAGGCCAATGTCCGTCTTTTGTGTAAAGGACATCCCGATAGTCCTTGAAATGACAAAGTTACAGCCGGTTTTGTGATTTTGTTGCATTTTTTGCATGCCTCCCCCTTGAAAAAAATCTCGAAATTTTTTGGAGCAATTTTAAAAATCTTGAAATGCAAATCGATAGTTTAGCACTTTGTAAGCTCAGAAAATAACTTAATTTTCAAATTCACGTGGAAACAAAGGAGTTAAAGCTTTGAAAACATGCGTTTGATGCGTTTTGCCGCATCTACGGGCTGTTACTTTATTAATTGCTTTCATAATTCATGAACATAAATATTTTTTTGACAGAATTTGCTGGAATTTCAATGTACAATTTTGTCTGATACCAGATTAATTTCATATCAATTACTACATGCACAATTGTTTAACGACATGAGTATATTACGCGAAGCTCATCTCAGCTGTCCTTACTAATCTGTACAAATAATAAATACTCAATCCTTTATAGACTATATACAGATCGAACTCCCGAATTAATTTTCGACATGGCATCCGAATGCAGCTGATATTGCAAATTGTGAGACTGCAGATGCAGCAATGTTTTCAGCTTAAAGCCAATCTCTAAAACGGCCAGTTCATTTGTGCCATTCGCTGTCCAGACAGCTGCAAAAGGATTAAGGGCAGAGATGAGTGATAATCTTCATTTTGAAGATTAACTTACATATTTTATTGCTTTTGGCACGAATGTTGACGACAGCTCCGCAGATGTCGCTGGCGTATTCGAAGGATTCGCCCACCATCATGAGCAAGATGTCCAGCCAAATGCGATCGAGTGCATCCTTAGAGCTCTTGCCCACTGTGAAAAGCCAGCGGCCGCCTTTGATGTTTGCCTCGTCTTCCCACATGGGCCTAGAGAATGAGTCAATTAAAGCAAAGTCGGAATATCTTGTGAAGAACTTACTGAATGCCCTGCTTAAACATATAGTAATCGCAGCCAATCTTCAGTTCAGATGGTGCTTTGATGGTGTAGTACAAGCTGAAAGTAGCAAGTTGATTCACGATTATTAATAGAATACCAAGAATGTATATATATATATGTTAAGTTGGGATTGGCACTCACCTCCAGAATGTTTCGATACTGTCTATCTGTGTTATTTCATTGAGCATGTCCTTCCAGTGCTTGGTGCGATCGTTCTCCAGATACCACAGCGTCCAGACATGCTCAAGTGGATGTTTATATTCGATTTTGTATGTTTGCTCGTTTTGTTCCTCGGGCACAATTTTAGTTTCCTGATCCTGTATCCGTTGCTGCTTGGCATCGTGGGCAGACTGCGGCGACTGCGGCTGGAGTTCCAGGCGGCTCTGCAAAAATTTGTTTGGCTCAAACACCGATGGCTCAGGGATTTGAATTTGAGCGCTGGCCATTCTTGTGATACTTGTTTTTGCCTTAACTGATGAAAATAATTGGAAATTGCCCTTTTAACTAATCCACTATAAGAGAATGCAGAGTTGAGTGCGTTGTGCCGGAATAATGCGGAAAGATACCGAAAAGTTTGGAGCGAAACGTAATGTGCCGAAACGAAACACCGAATCGAATGGAATTTAAAAATGGAAAGGACTCTTGACACTTGCGTCAAGGCCCAGGCGATCGAAATGGGAAGTCGTTAGAGTTGTAGCTTTATTTTGTACGATTAAACATAAATACTGCCAAAACTTAGCTTAACACTTTACAGAAAACGTTAAATGTAAAAAATGCATTCGATCAAATGTATCGTAAATGTTCAAGAGCCAGCTAATAACTAAAGAGGCAGGCACTAACAATGAAAAAACATAAACTTAAATATAGTATAGTCATAATTTAAGGGGCATTTCGAGGGCTCAAACCCACAGCACTGCGGCTGCGTCCTCGTTGGAGAGCGTGGAGAAGCGCTGATAGCGGCTGGCATTGCGGTAGGTCTTGGCGGGCGACTGCGCCGGCGTCTGGCTGCTCAGGGAGCAGCTGCCGCCGCTGCTGGGCTGCGAGAGGGGCACGCCGACTACGTTCAGCGCCGACTTCAGCGTCGAGTTGCGGCTGTCCGTGGACACCGAGAGGCGCCGCGACGAGTTGTCGCTGCCGATGAGCGTGGAGCTGAGCGGCAGACCGACGTCGTGGAACGAGCTGATGGAGCTGAAGCCGCTCTCGTCCTCGGTGCTCGAGCCGTTGTGGTTGCTGCCAGCGGCTTGGCTCTGCTTGTTGCTGCTGTTGCTTTTGGGTGTTGTGAGTGCGGTGATCTCGTCGTCCGTCTCCAGCTTCGACGAGGACGTCGACGAGGCCGTCGAGGAGATGGTGGAATGCACGGAGCTGTCGGTGGAGCTGCGCAGCGAGAGACGCGAGTCTCGCATCGTGTTGGCGCGCAGAAAGAGCATCTCGGCTGTGGCAGTTGCGGTGGCATTGGCGGCGCTGCCAGTCTTGCCCGCTGGCGAACTGGGCGCAGCTTCCATTGGCATCGTGGCGTTGTGCAGCGTCAGCACCGAGCTCGTCTTCTGCGTCATGCAGAGGCGATGACCTCCAGCGGCTGCTCGCGGCTGCGTGAGATCCGGCTGCTGCTGCGACGTGTGCAGCAGGTTGCGAATGGTGCGCGCCAGGCGGAACGCCTCCTGGTTCAGCTTCTCCTCGGCTGCCTCCGGCGACGAGAGCCGCGCCTTGCAGCCGCCAAACTTCTTGGGGGAGCGTCGCCTGCAAACGGAGTCTCAGTTGCCTGGATTGCCCAACTGTAAATTGGCGCTCACTTACCAGGTGAAGTCCTTGAAGGCGCTGTAGCTGCCGGCTGGCGCAATGCTCTCGTAGTTGTGGTCCTCGTTCATCGTCAGCAGCGACTGGTTGAGCATCAGGTTGGTGCTGCTGCGAGCTCGCAGATACGACGCGGAGGCTGAGCTCGCCGGCTGCGCTGCGTTCTCCGTGTAGCCATTGGGATCGCTCTGCACTGCTCCCTGCACATGGTGCAGACTCTTGGAGCGCGAGATTTGTTCTCCTCCGCCTCCTCCCAGGCTGAGGCGATTCGCTTGCAGCTGCTGCTGGCGCTGCAAATGCTGTTGCTGCTGCAGCAGCTGCTGCTGTTGCTGTTGTTGCTGCTGCTGCTGTTGGTAGCGCTCGAAGAAGCGCGCGACTTCCTCCATCACTGCGCGATACATCTCGCAATTGGTTTCCGTCTGCAAAATTGACGTTACACATTGTTAGACAATCGTCGGATAGCTGAAGAATGTGCCACTAACTGCAAGTATTTTCTGCTACGTCTTGTTTTTAATCTGTGTCGCATTGTACCGTCTTTGTCTCTGTTTAAACCTAGAAGCGTACCGTTGTTTTTTACCTCAATCTTCATTCATTTGTAAGCATTATCAAATGTTTCCACCATGGTGCACCATTCCAACTCTTCTCAATATTTAAATGTATTCTGAAGTTTAGTACAGAATAATTACCACAGCTGTCTCTATACTGAAGTGCAACGACTCAACGATGGTTAATTTCTCTTAATTTGTATTATTTTTTATATTTTGCGCGCATAGTATTCAATAAATTGTGGTAAATTCAAACCTTGTACAAAGTCGATTGCTGCATGATATACATTTTTCACAACGTGTTAATTTAGTTGAAACATTTAATATGAAAATTAATTGTATTGAAACGCTATGAAGTAGAAATGCATCACGGACAACTATCATAAAAGGTTAAATAGCAAAGTACTCTAAAAAGTTAAGCAAAATATGTTGCTTAATTTTGTTAACAATACATGTAAGTATCTGCAAGTTTAACTGACATAAAAATTCGGAATTAATTTTTAAAGAATTCTAGACAGTTAATAAATAATTGTATTTTGTTTATACAATATACAACATAAAGGCTCTTCAGAAGTGCAGGCAAAGTGTAACAGTAAAAGGTTAGGTTTATTATCTGACCACATGGATTTGGCGATAGTGAATGATTTAGTTTCCGGAGAGATTGATTTAAATTGATTGACAAAGCCAGAGATCTACAAAAGGGCAGCCCAGCCCGCAGAGAAAGTGTAACAAATCAGGTTTCAAGCTCGCAAAGCGAGAGTTGGGCAGAAGTGATCTCAGCGAACAATTCGGGGACTGTTGCGCAACAGAGGTTGTCGTGTAAACGTCGGGAACGTAACAAGTCTGGAATCTTGATTGTTCCGACAGTCTGTTCTTTGTTCTATGCTCAGCAGTGTGTGTCTCTTCAAGACTTTGTCGACTTGTCTTGTCTCTACCTAAGTTAAGTTGCATATCATTTTACGCTTCGTCTGCTCGGCTGTTTAAATTCATTTGCTGCAATTTGTTATGCTAATTATCCCAAGTAATTCTGCATGCAAATTGAGCTGGACACATTTTCAATCAGTTTGTCGCAAGTATTCGAGATTCGTGGAATGTGTAATTTATGCGCTTTTCTCGCACATTTGGATTTGGAGTGTTGTTTGTTTTCTTTTCAACTGTTAACTGTTTTCCTCGCTGCTCTAATAACTCAGCCTCAGGTCCAGTTTTGTGTGCAGTGTTTGCTTTCTGAATCTCTTTCTATTTCCACTCTGGCTGCTAATATATGCGATTGTATTAACACATTCTTCGATTATCTCTTGCGATGCTGCTTCGCATTTCACTCACTTTCGAGGCACGTTGCAGCGACGCGACGCGATGCGACGCGGCAAGGTCGTTGCATGCCACAATAACCCCTAATGAAAACCATTTTCGATATGAATCTGTCGCCGATTAATCGATTATGATAATTTTCCATAATTTTCTATTGGAGCAGTCAGCGACCTTTTCCCTCTCCACAACTTTCACTCGATAATATCTAATTTCTCAGATCTCTTTCTTCTCACTTATTCGGCATTGTGGGGCAGCCAAAAAGCGCAGTCTTTAGGCCATTTAGCTATCGATGCCTAATTAACAGGCAACGCTGCCAAATTGGCAAGCCAAAGTGTTAAGATGCCACCTGAATGGCTGCCACGCCCACACGTTGCAACCAAATTTGGCCAAAAGAGTTTCACACGACGCCCAAGTGGGGCCAAGTAAAAAACATTGGCAACCGCAATTTGGCAGCGGCGATTTATCCAATGTGTATTTTGGCCAGCAAGCCAGCCTGCCGATTGCATAAGACTTGTTGTCGTTGTTGCTGTTTTTGTTGGTTGTTGCGGTGTTTCAAATTGTTGTTAATTTTTATACCCGTTCATTTAATGAGAAAAGTGTGGTATTATGTCGGTAGGAATCATATCCTAGCTCTCAAGGTATTTTACTTATTTTATGATTGGGTTAATATGAATACGAAATTAAAAAATCTTTTAAACAAGTTGCAAACATTGAATGTATTTAAGAAACAATTCTGAGAAGCGCATATTATATATATTATTAATTTTAATTCAATTAATTTGGTCAAACATTAAAAAGCAATACATTATAATTTATTCAAGTAACAATCGAGGTGCGCAAATCAAGTGCCCAACTTGGACAGCGAGTATCGCAGAGTCGAGCACACTCGACTGCAGCTATTTTGGCCGCTTGTTTCAGTTGTTGTTGTGCTCGTTTTTCCGTTTGGCTTGCAGCAGCTGGCGGCCGTTTAAGCCAACGTTTTCCTACTGCGTGTTTACTGCACTGAAGATGGCAAATGCGAGCTGCGAGTTGCGAGAGACGCTGGGAGGAGGAATCGCTCTCCTGGTATTTGAATTGGCAATTGGGCCTGTTGTTATGTTGAAATATGCCAGTTTGTTATGCCTTGTTTAATTCATTAATGCGCATTTCAGTTGCATTTGACAAGCAAATCGCTTGCCTGCGCCTCGTCGAGGCATTTGCAGGCACTTCCTGTCTCTCCCCCTCCCTTCACTAGACTTGGCCAACTTCGAATTTGGTTCATTAAAAAGCCATCTAAAGCTGGGCCAACATCCGCTCGGTGGCTGCAGAGATTAAGCTTCCGTCCTCGCAATCAATCGACGCCATCAATCAAACCGGCTCGGCTCTGGGATCTTTTGGGTCTTTGCCTAAGTCTCTAGTCTGGTCTCGGCCCACGCCTCGTCTGTGATTTGTTTGCTGGTTAATGAAGTTTTTGCCGGTTCTCCTCCTCGTTGCTGCTGCTGTTGTTGCTGCTGTTGACCGCCTTTGGTTGTCTTATAACCCAGTTTTTGCGTCGCTTGCCAAGTTTTCCGCTGGCATTCCACGATGTCGAACACGACGCCGACAGATAGACACGGTCCAAAGTAAAATGGAAATGGAAAATGTTTATCACTGATTATATTGCAATTTTCTGGCACCTCGACGCGACGCGGCTTTCCACACACACACACACACAGCTGTCGACAGACTCCGCAGACAACTTCATTGAGGCGCATTAAATCGAAATGAAAGCGTAAATATTTTGCCATTGTTGCCGCTTTTGCAACTGATGCATTATAGAATCTGAGCGCATTGAAAGTGTTGTTGCAACGTGTGTGTAAAGAAAGTTTGAAGGTCATCGAGGTTCACAAATGCGGATTGGAAATTCGTGTAGAACGTCAGACGAAATAAGCCAACGTATTGAGCACAAGACGCGCTTAAATCTTAACCCGGTTAGTTGCTGTTCTGTACCGTAGAAGAAGAGCCAAGCAGTTGGCCTAAATCTGTCGTAAACGCTTTGCGCTCAATTCGAGCCGAATTCGATTGGGTTGCGACTAATGGGAATTACGCAATGCGTTCCGCAGGTTTCCCTCGACCCCTGAATGAAGCGAGATGCTTTTGTTTTAATCGGTTTAATAACATTATTTATTTTATTTTAATTTACTTGTATAACGTTTATTTATTTGTATTCATCGTAGTTCTTTGTCGAAGAAGAGCCAAACAGTCGATTTCGATTGGGTTGCGACTAATGGAAACTACGCAATGCGTTCTACAAGTTTTTCTCTTCCCCTTCATGAAGTAAGTTTCCTCTCTTTTATACTTATTAAAGTTGTTTTGATATATAATAAATAATTATTAATGTAATTTATTTTATTGTATTTTATTTATCTATATTCATTCATGAATTTATCTACTTATCAAATTTGTTATGTTGCTATTTTAATTTATTTTGTATTATTCCTAGTCACATTTGTCAATTGTATATTATATTATTTCGAGTTATAAATTTAAGATCGTCTTTAGCGTTTTTATCTATTCTATTGAAATCGTCCATCAGTATTCAATGAAACAACCGTAGCGAGGAAATATAAAATTAATGCCGCCAACTTTGAATGCATTGAGGAAATGGTCAACAATAATGATGACCAGAACACAACAGAGTGGACGGAGTAGAGAACTTGCCGACCACCGGGCTCTGTAATTAAGCGTTAAAAAGAATGTGCCGCCTAATTGTGGACGTGGCTGGACGTCGCCCTAGCCAGAATCCGTCAAGACGGGAGCCAGAGCTTAATACAATACAAAAGAGATGGAAGGAAACGCAAAGAATGGAAATGAAAAGAAAAACAAATGAAGGAAATGCCACCACACTTCAGATAACTACAACAAAGGCCACTTAACATGGCGATGGCGCTGAAAGCCTAGACGAGAAAGAGACAGTGAGAGGAGAGGGAACTTCGTGCTCTCTCTCTCTCTCTCGCTCTGCTTGGCATTGAGTGGTAATTATGAGAGTATTAGGCGTGAGAACACAAGCCGCCAAGTCTCGAGAATGGCAGCGAGCACAAAGCAATGCAGTAAAGCTGCCTGATAAAAGTCGAGTCAAGGGAACAGGTTGAAGTTGAAGGTATTTGGAGCAGCGGCTCTCAACCGAGCGGGGGGAGGAAGGGGGAGGGGGGCAGCTCTGCATAGTTAACAATGCAAAGTGAGAGGCTCGAAGTCACGTTTAGTCTGTCTAGGTTTGTGTCTTAAGTCTTTCGTGTAGATGGCATGCGAGGTTTGTGTCTTAAGTCTTTCAATCTCAAAGTTGTCGTTGTCTCAATTGTTGTTGTTGTTGTTGTTGTTGCACTCACCTGCTTCAGTTGCCATTGCAATGTATCCACCTGATTTTGCAATATGACAGCCTCGACATTTAACGACTGCTCGTGTGTTTGCTGCGCAGCCTGATGTTGCTGCTGCTGCTGCTTTTGTTGTTGTTGTTGTGGCAAGTTGTAGTTGTAGTTGCTGCTGTTGTTGGGTGCGGCATCCTGCAAATGTTGTCAACAGATTAGAAAAATGCGCGTTAAATTAGCCGCAGCGCTTTGCCATCCCAGCAATGTTGTCGTGCGTCGCCAGTTGCCAGTTGCCAATTGACCAGCTGGCCCCCTGGGTGGCACTTGCAACATTGCAACATGGCGGGCAGCCTGTGGTTGCGCCTCGCTTCGCCACTTTTCTGGCCAAAAGCGGAAAATACGAAACAAATAAATGAACTAAATCGAAACCAAAGCAAATTAACCACATAACTAATGCACAATTAATTAGAGAGAAATTGCTTTACAATGTTTTTCTGTTTTGTTGCCATTTCCACCACTTTGTACACGTTTTAGACTGGCTTTTGGCCATGCACTTTTATTCCATTTCATCCAACATCCAACATCTAACAACATATCGCACAATGCGTATTCGCAGCGCCGCTTTTTTCACACTCCATTAAAAAATGCTTGCAATAAATTTCTGGTATACTTAAAATTTTCAACATTTATTCAAGCGCAGCTTTTTAGTTGTAATTGTAGTTGTAGTTGTAGTTTTAGTTTCAGTTTCAGTTGTTGTTGGTGTTGTTTTATCTGTCTGGCAGAACCCGTTTCTCAGTTATGCGCCATATTATATTTTGGTTTTTGTTTTGGTTTCATATAACAACATTTTTTTGGCTTTATGTCCATGGTTTACTTTTTCTTTTATAACGTCATTTTTTCAAAGACTTTGACCCACAATGCACATAGAAAAAGAAAACAGCCAAGTGCTTAAAAATAATCACTGCCCAGACTCTAAAAGTCTCCAGTCTAGAGACAGTCCAAGCCCATTTGACCCGCATTTAAATCTATCTTTCAACAACAACAAAAATAATTAGCTAATTGTTGCGCACTTTCCTCGGCCGATAAGCATCAGCTCAATAATGAACCCAAAATCTGAGCTCTCAGCCTTAACCATACCCTTTAGGCAAATTGTCCGACTTGTTGACTGGCCATAACACAACAGTGTCTGCCATTTGTGGCTGGCTTTGTGGTCAACGGGGTGACACGCCCACTTTTCGATATTGTATTAGGCGTGGACAAGGCCGAGACTCAATTTGGATCAATTTTAACGCTTGTTAATTAGTGTTTTCATTCGCTTCATTCATTCGCCGTGATCAAGTTTACTTTAAAGTGCATCAGCTAATTAACAGCAGAGACCGTAAATAATGATTAACATTTTAGTGCTTAAAATTAAGCAGAGACCTAGAACTAATAAATAAAAACAACAAGTACAATGTTCAAATCCTTTTTGGGTGATTTTAAAAATATTGTATTTTATGCATTTTCTTCAAACATAATAATTATTAAAAAATCTCTATATTTGAGCGACAAAATATAAAACGAAAATAATGATTATTTGTGAGTTTTGTTTTTCTTTGATTAAAGAAAAATAAGTTACATTAAAAGAAGAATGATTGTTAGAAAACTCTATTTTTGTTCTCAACATAAAATGCACTTCCAAATTACGGCTTTGGAGATTTTGATCTATTTAATTCGATTTATATTTTTTTGCACACTGTAACATTTTGCAGTAATAGTTTCCAAAAAAAAATGAACAATTATATTTTTTTGCTCAATTTGAAATGACTTATTATGTTCGAAGAATATCTTAACTTATAATAAAGTCATTGAAATTTAATCTTTAAATATAGCTTCTCCGTTACATCGTAGTCTTTATGTTGCACATTTGTTTCATTTTCAAATGACATAATCTGTTTGGCTGCCGAACTTCCAGCGCTTATATTAATTGCGCCAGTCAAATAAATGCATATCACACTCTAACTGAACTTTGTTGACATTAAAACTAAAAAGCTTTTGCCAGTCTTGGCAAATTCACAAATTCCACAGTTATGGCTAAGACCAACATGGCCAAGACTCACACAATTCAGCGTGTAATGCATAAATATAATATGCTTTTTTATTGTGATTATTTTGTGCATTTTAATTAAAGTTTATACATGTTTAAAGCGGCGGGATGTGGCACGACGTTGCACAGTTGCACATTATTATTATGCTAATAACTGAATCCACCCCCCCCACCGCCCTCCCCCTTCCTGCAGCAGTTTGCTGACAACAATTACATATTCAGCTCGTGTGACGCTTTTAGATCCATTTCCCAAAGTTTGGCGAGGGTTTCCATTAGATGCACGCTCGCAATTTGCAACTGAAATGTTTTGTTGCCAGCGTAATCCAATCCACATGATGCTGCCCCCGCTCTGCCCCCCCCCCCCTTCGCCCTTCTGCTGCTTATTATACCATGTTCTCAATCAAAATCTAATTAAAATGCGCGTTACAATTCGCACAAACAGACGGCGTTGGAGATGGAGCTGAAGCTGGCGACCCCATTGCAAAATGGCTTTGGCATGCTAATTTTTCACTAGCTGCCAACAAATGTCAATTGCAACAACAGCAACAACAAGAACAGAAACAATCGCTGCAACAACAACATTACTTGCAGCTGCAGTTCAGAGTTCCTAGACCATCAATGGGCTGTTTTAGACTGGAGCGTAATGCAATGAAAGCTCCGTAAAGTTGCCAGTTTCCACTTGGCAAAGGAAATCTGCATTTTAAATCAGCGCCAACAACGACAACAACAACAACAACTACAGGCAATTGCACGCTCCAGTAATTCTGCAACAACAAGCGCTGCAACAAGTGCTGCAAAGGTTTGCCACATATGGAAAACAGAATAGAAGATTCCCAGGCCAGGCCAGAGACAGAGACAGACGCAGCTCCATTACCAGCTTGTTATTTAAATTGTTTTGGACTAGAAGTTATGCATAAAAAATGCAGCCGTCGGGGGCGAGCGGGGGAGTGTGTGAAGAGGGAGGGAGGATGCAGAAGCGGATGTAAAGGGGAGCTTATTTTTAAGTGCACAGTGAGAGAAATAATAGCATACTCCAGCAGAAATCACTTTTGGTTTGCCTAATAAATGGTATTAACAAATTTCAGTTGGTAGTTATTTCAGTATTACTGTATTCAAAATGTAATTAGGGTTTTAATACAGACAATATATTAATTCATTTATTTATCATAATTGTAGCTTGGAATTGAATTCAACAGTGCAATAATAAACCATAGTTGAACTATGGTTTGTTTCAGTTCATTTATATTATTTGATTTTATGCACTTGTATGTTATGTATTGTTATAATTTAATTAAATAAACAGTAAATATGTAGTAAGAATTCATTCATTTTATGAAACAAATAAATATAAAAATTTTTTAATAGAATAATAGAATTTTTTTTTTAATGTTTAACTTTCTGCAACAAATCGAGAATATATTAATCTATGTTGATATAATTATTCTAGGCTTTGTAATAAATAAATAATAATTCTCAATGATTCTTTTTAAATTCAGTTCATGATGGATTCATTTTTCTCTCTGTGGGAAATAAGTAAAGTTCTGAAAACACATTTAAAACAGTCTGAAACTGAAACGACGTCTCAACACTGATGCAGATAACAGGAAATGTCGCTGGAATACAATTTAAAGAGCAGCCCTTTCGGGCTCTGAAGGCTATCAAAATAAACAGTCTGTTTGCCTGCCACATGATGCAAGACTTGATAATTGCACAATCCACATGTAACTACAGATGCGAGCATAATCTGAGGCACAGCTAATGCCGCACTTTATTGTTATAAACAATATCATTTGGCACAATGCCCATTCGCTCAGACGAATCCATTTGCTCTGCTTCGAGTACAATACACTTCAATTGAATGGGTGGAGGAGGAGGAGGAGGAGGGCTATTTAATTTCAAGGTAAGGAAACTTTAAATGCCACACAAATTGTTTTGGCTTGACCAACAAGTCGGCGGCAAATTGATGTCATTACAATTATGTACACTCGAATTAAAAGCCGCCCACAAAATGCCATTCGCAACGCCCTCAACGACAAGCGACTGAACAACAAGTGAAGCTAAATTTTGCTTTCAAAAACGAACACGAAGAAGCAAAAAATAAACAGCAAACAGCAGTCAACAAATTGTTGCGCTATCATTGGTACATTATCATTATGGCCAAAATCTGCATTTGGCACAACTTTCTCACATGAGTGCGCACAACAACAACAACAATCGAAAACAAACAACAAATGGCAACAAAACGACAAACTTGAAGTTTCAATTGTTTGTCCGGCATTTTGCAATCGACAGATTACTCAAAACTTTGCCTTGCTGTTTATTATTGAGCATAATTATTATTATTTTTACCATCTCAATTTTCATTTGCTATTATTATTATTACTATTATGCTGCCAACGAACGAATTCCACTTCATTTTCGAAACAATCTCTCGCTTTTCAATGACGGAAATCTCCTGCACGTCGTCGACGCTTTAATTTGGCTTCCGTTCATGCTGATCGCCGGATCATTTGAACGCAAATTAGGTTACTCATACGACGTGTTGTCTGCCGACTGCCGTCTGTCGCATTTCCATTGAATTACCGCCTTTAGTGGATCACTTCGCAGCTACGTTGTGCATCTGCTGGATACAGATACAAATGCTGTGCGCGAATAACTGAAATGCACGAGCTGCGAAGTGGAACGTATTTCAATATCCGCCAGACAACAACTATATACTATACACTATATAGCATATAGCATATACCATATGTTAGCAAGCCAAGCATCGCTGGCGGATACAACTCAACCAACAGATTCCCTTAAGAATTTATTCTACTACACTTTGCAGCAATAAATAATTCAGATTCAAATATTTAGTTTAGTGCGAAATGTGTGTAACATGTGTAGATAATATTGTCTGTTTTAAATGCACAGAAACATTTAAATATTATTGAACGACTAAATCAAATACAAAAACCAAATAAATTTTGTATACATAATTAATATAAAACCATGAATTTTGAGGCTGAATAAAGTTTTCATAAATAACGATTTTTTGACTTAGTGTGAGTACCAAACCAAAAGATAGTATTTTTAAATATTATTCAAATAATGTAAGCTGTAGAATTTAAGGACAATAATTCTAATATACAACATACACTGTGCATAGATGAAAGTATTTTGCTCAGTAGAACTATATTTATTTACATTTAGGCAATATATGTAAGTAAATGAAATCGTAATATATTCATCGTTGGACTGTCGTAACATCCGATCTGCTCCATAATCACAGGGTATTCAATTCGACTGAAGCATTAGCTGGAGACGTTGCTGCAACGCTGCTTCGCTTGTTGTCACCGCATTCGACCTTCATTAGGAAACGCTTTGCTGATTAACCAAGCGGCGACGATGCGACGTCATCTCATCAACGTCAGCGTCAGCGTCAACGTCATTGTCAATCTTCGGGTGGCATTGCGTTGGACTTTGTTGCGGGTGGTGCAAGGTGCTGATGATGTTGCAAGTGCGGCTGCGATCTCGCGGCTCGCACCACATTTAAAGCCCGTGTCGCGTTCCATTTCACGGCAATCGCATTGACAGTGAACCACATGGTTTGGCCCTCGCATTGTTTGGGCCTCTGGCCATGTTAACCATTTTGGGGAGGCTAAATGTAATTTTAAATGGCGCCCTAATGGCCAGCAATTGCTGCTCGCAAAGCCCCTTTGTTCAACGCCCCCTTTTGGGCGCGACCTCTTTTGTTACAACTATTGTAATTGTCTTGTTGCTGTTGCTGCTGCTGTTGTAGGTTGCTGCTCTTTACGCACAATCAATTTCAATTGTTGTTTAACGCGTCGCTGCTGCTGTCGATTTGCTTCTTGGGGTAATTAAATCACGACAAGCAAATCTGGACAGAAATTGATTCAGAGGTCGACTGAATTAAACGCGTTTCAACGCGTTATTTAACAACTTTACCCGTTAGCTGTTGACTTCTATAATTTCTATGAGCAAGCAAAAAATTCACTTGCTTTTTGTTATTCTTCAAACTATTATTATTTTATTTTTTTTTTTTGCCTTATTTTTGACACTTGAGTCGTTTTACCCCAATTGAAACATTTGTTTTTTTTCCAGAGTTTTATTTTATCTGATTGGCCTGCAGCAAAAAGTTGCCAGCATTTCTCAAGCTTGGAGTAGCTTCAATTTGGCTCGCCCCTGCGGCCAAAAGCACTTCACAAATGTTTGCGAGTTGTTGTTTCTATTCCTTTTGTTTTCTTTGCGGCCTGTCCATAATTTTGGCAAATCACGCAAATGCTTTGATTACGCTTTAAATTGATTAATTTCGGCCGCGCAAACGTGACATAAAAAACTTTCAAAAAAATAAAATGTTCTACGAATCTGAGAGCAACACAATTTAATTGAATTAATAAAAGCACAAATTTACAAACGTGGCCGACTAAAACATACCCTCGGTTCAGTTCAGTTGGGCGCGAAATGCGCATCGTCATTGCCAACGCCTTTGAAGTTTTTTTTTTGTGATTTTCGTATTTTTATACGCCTGAATTATCGAGAATTCGAAATGAGTTTTAACTGGCAGCTGGCAGAGCAATTCTCAGCTTTCTAGAGACTTTCAAAATGCTAAAAAAGAAACAACGAAATTCGCAACAGGCACGCCAATAAATTGAAATTTGTACGCTTGGCAATTTAGCCAGTTGGCCCGCTCTTAACCTTTTACTTCACTGTTGTTTCCACTCAATTATCAGTTCGCCTAACGTTCCCCCAATCAATTGGCTACAAGCTCAAATTGCACATCCCAGCAGCATCGATCAGTCGAATATTGTTCGGAATACGGAATATTCTGCGCCGTCTTTCTGCTTCGCAGGTGTTGTTGCCTTTTTGTCCAAAGCCAATGGCCT
The DNA here is from genome assembly GCA_963583835.1 of Drosophila immigrans. Lineage (NCBI taxonomy): Eukaryota > Metazoa > Arthropoda > Insecta > Diptera > Drosophilidae > Drosophila > Drosophila immigrans. Next base: position 51,029,807 of record OY757141.1, read on the forward strand.
TCGGTGACCAGCGAAGCAGCCACTTTGGTGCGGACGTGTGGCGGGGGAAGGGAGCGGAAGGGGAGCGGAAGGGGAGCGGCCTGTTGTCAATGCACGTATAGCCGCAGAACGGAAATGCAAAGCAACAAAGCGCTGAACGGAACTCGAAAATTGTTCAGCTAACACGCAGTAAATGCGACAAGCAGCTGTCTCGCTTTGACAACTGTCACAATTAATGAGCAACATTACAACTATGCTGCTCTCTCTCTCTAGCATGCACTTAGAATTCCACCAGCATCAATGTCAAAGTTGACCACCCGAATCGTGGTGAGTTTGCGTGCGCCCACCAAAGCAGCAAAGCTCAGTCTGTGTATGTGTGTGTGAGTTATTCGTAAGGTGAAAAAGTTTGCATCGCTCACAAGTGCAACTAAGCAACCTTTATTGCCACTGATGTGTAGCACACGTGGCCAGCTTATAAAGCCATTATGTACAAATTGAAATCAATAGTTATGCGATATTGAGCAACATAGCGCAAGACGTGACATGCGAAAGCTCAACATCAACAGGGCACAGAAGCGAAGGAGGGGAGGGAGGGGAAGGGAATTCAAGAGCTTAACGTCATCTTGATACGCATTAGGTCGGAGCTTCATTGGCCCATTGACTTTAACAGTTTGTAGCCTTCTTGCCATAAATTTAATTCACTTACTCGCAAGCACAGTTAGAATCGCACGACTGCGCGTCGCCGCATTGCCTCTCAATCACTCTCAACTCCCTTCCTCCCTCCCTCCCCTCCCTCTCCTTCTTGCCGCGCACGTTCTTTTTAATTTTCTGATAACTACAAATAGGTTCGACACTCGTGCAGCAAATTTTACCGCTGCTTTCGAGGGACGAGCAAAATCCAAACATAATGCGCGCCCTGCATACGTGATGAGCTCACCTCACCACCTCGCCACCTCAACACCCGACCACCCGAGCGTTCCCAGCAGCTACAGAGGTGATGACGACGCGCGCTCAAGTTCTGCACGATTCCCTGGCCAGAATGTTTTTCCTTTCGCCAAGTGGATGGGCACATTTTGATTTGTAGGGCAAACAGCCTGAAGGCCTCAGTTGCTCTATTATTATTGTATTATTGTTAAACTCTATAACTACAATGACAACTTTGAAATCAACAATTTGTTGATATTATCATTTCAAGTAATCGAACATTTACAATGCAGATTCTACATGTATTAAATTCATGACTGACTAACTGAACAATCAGGCACAGCTCAAATGATAACATATTAAAAGCTATAAATTTTAGACAGTATCTAAACGTTTGCCAAATTCCATTGATAACTAACTATTCACTTAAATACATATGTATGTATAATAAGTATGTATAAAATATATTAATTGTTATATTAATTAGTAATAAAATAGAAATGCTGTTCTCTTGACGGGTAAATAAACATTCTATTATTTCTGATATGCTAGAGCATCTGCTTGTCGGCTTTGTCGCATTTGCCTCGCATTTTTTCCTCGCATTTTTGAGCTTTTGCTTTTGCACGTTGCCGGTGTGTGTTTTGATTCTTTCAGGTCGTGTCGGCGTGTTGGCGTTCGTTGGATCGGTAGACTGATTTTATTTATGCGCCGCTTGTGGCAACCTCATAATTCAGTGTGTGAAGTAACATTAATTTGCAAACTGACGCTGCTGCAGCTCCTCGATCCTCTCCACTGGCAGGCAACAACTGCAATTTAATTGGTTCACTTCGCTGACTCCAACTCCATTCGCGACTCGCCTTTCGATGGGCGGGTTGGCTTTAGTGGGTGCTGATGGGAGGCTTGCCCCAACTCTAGACTCTAGACTGCCAGACTGCCAGACTGCCAGACTAATGTCAAGGATAGTCGAGTTTACATTTTTAAAGTCATAGTAATTGTTTGCCGGCCAATTCAATTAACATTCTGCGCTCTCTCAGTCCTCACTGTGGCTGCCCCAGAAGCACTCATAAAACTTTACTGCCCGTTAGCATAAATTTTAAAATTGCACATAAACTCAAATAGCTGTGGAAATTGGTTTTAAAATGCTCGACGCGTTGTCGGGCAGAGCAAAAGAGAAGCGCGGAGAGACTGAACCTTGGGGATCTTACATTATTTATAAATCACGCGATGTTACGTTATATATTGTAAGTAAATCTCTCGCCTCGCAAGTTCGTTGAACTGTCAAATCGAATCAAAAATTCATGGGAAAAAGAGCGAAAAGAGGCGTTAAATTTATCACTCGATCAATATACGGATATGGAGAGTTCTGGGCTTTTATGGCGATCCCAAATTGGAAGAAAGCAACTTTCAGTTCTTAGACCTCGTCTCTCGTAACCAAACCCAACCCAAGCCAAGTCGAGCCATCTTTAGCATATTCAACCAGTTCAGTTCTTTAGCCTCTGTTGGGTCATCTCAACATTAGCTCAACTCATCTCAGCTCTTCCAGCTGCCCAGCCAAGCGTTCACCTCACAAAAATAAAAAAAACTATTATCATCGTGCTTAATAAAGACACGACTAAAAAATTGCATAACAATTCTTTTTTATGTCTCTCGACTCGCGCTTGCTGATTGCAACATTAATACATATACAGCGAAAAATATTATTTTTTTTTTGCTCTTTAAATATTTTGAAGTAACTTCATGAGCTCTTTGGCGCCTCTACTGCTGTCTCTCTCTCTCTCTCTATCTATCTCTCTCTGTCTCCCTCGCACCAGCAGACTCTCTATTTCTAGCGGTCGTCAGTTTTTATGCTTGAAAAATTGGGACAGCAATTTGCACGCTCAGAGTTGAAACAAAAAATAAAAATACAAATAAACATAAAGCAAAAATAAACAACATGACGTATAAAAGTTGAAATCTGTTTTTGTTTTATTCTAACGGAAGTTGCATCAACTCTTTGGCCAGCTCTTGGCGACCCATGCTAATTGGCTAATTGCGTTTAATGGCCTTTTAACATACGAGTTGCCTGGAAGCTGCAAATTGTTTAATTAAAATACACATTTAATGTGTCTATGCGTCGCCTCATTAGAGCCAAGTTGGCCACACACAAGGCGTTTTGGCCAGAAGCAGACAGCAGTCTAGAGACAGACAGCAATGAGCAGAGCAGGATGTGTCTTGAATTCTTAATAATAAGTGTAAGTGTTAATCGTAATTGTCATAAAATGAATAATAATAATTATCTAAAGAATGGCACGAGCACAAGATATTTTAATTAATACTCGTTGGGAATTGATGAAGTATATATATATAGATATATTTGAGGTTTATTTTGTTTTGTTTTTAATCGACAGATAGAAAGAGAGACTTGAGCAGGATGTGGATTTGAATTCGTAATAATAAATGTTAATCGTAATTGGCAAAGTGCTTCATCTTGGCCAATTTAAAGAGTCTCTAATCTTGATGCCTCTTTCGCACATCAAAAGAAACACACGGAAGTTATTCAACGCTTCGAGAGAAATATTATAAAACGACACTACTATAAAGTGTTTATTTTAACAATCTGGGCAATTACAACGCCCGTCGAGCAGCACAAATGAAGTGGAAAAACTAATTAAAATATGGGCAAAGCTCTAAGCCGTAAATAAAGTCAGCTGATTTATGAGCCACTAAGAGGATGCAGATACAGATACATTTGCAGATGCAGATACGGTAGCAATATGGAGTCTAAATTTAAAGAGCTCTCGGCTGTTTTAAGAGTACTCGCCCTTTGCGAGTGCGCGATGGCGAATGGCGAGTAATTTATGTCGCGGCCAAAAAGATAAATTCCAAGCAAGTGGCGTCGAGTGTCGGCTGCCGCATGTGCCGCAAAGTGGCAGAGTGGCAAATGGCAAATCGCATTGAGCTATAAATGTAACTGCAAATCGCATTGTCGACGCGGCCGCCTGGCGAAATGCGAAATGCGATATGCGATACTGCCGCATGATTAATTTGATGGGCCCTGGAGTGGAGAGGCAACTTGGCCAAAACAATGCCAACTGAGAGCTGCAACCGCTGGCTTATTAGTTGCGACGGCGGCCGTGCAACACGTTGCATGTCAATGCCCATAATTAAGCATGCGAAAACATAGTTTCTGAAATGAAAACAATGCGGGCATCGCTTTTCTCCCCCTTCCCCCTCTCTCTTCCCATGGCTTGTTGGCCATTTTCATTAATGATCCACATAGAAAATACGCGTAGTTCCCTCCCCCCCTTCCCCTCTTGCCACCCCCTGGGGCTGTCCCCTTTAGCCCGCCTCCATTGTCTTGCAGCGCATTGCACTTTTTGTCTGTTGCATTGTTTGCAGCCGTGTTTTGATTTCAGCATCAGCAACAGCATCAACGGCAGCCACAGTTGTCAGCGTCGCCTTCCCGCCATCAACACACACACACACACACTGACACACAGCACTCCCCAAAATGCGAGAAAATGAAACAAAAACGAACTGAGCTCAGCCCCCCTCCTGGGGCTGTCATTATTTCAACGTTTTTCTCTCGCATTGTTTGGTTGCCAGCTATTTGTACCCTGCACTCCAAAGGGCCGCAAAGGGGCGTTTCACTGATGGCAGCCAGCGGAAGTGGGCGCATTATAAATATACGAGTATATACTTTGATATCAACTATTTTTAATGCAGAATATTACTAATTTTCCTATACAGTAAAAGATGATGAATACAGATTATAATTCTCTAAACTTTGACACTTCCATAAATTAGAATTGAAGTACATTTGTACTATATGTATGTATATAAATTAATTGGAGTGCATTTTTATGAATCTTAAATCTTATGCAAGTTACATGTAATGCACTGAATGGTTTAGATTCGTTTACCTATTTGTATTTAATTAATATTATAAAAGTAAATCCTTTTTTATTTGCTGTCTGCCTGTCAGATTGCTACTGCAAGATTTGAAGAATAAATTTCCAAATATTTTACAGGGTAGCTGGCCGTCGTGCACTGCTCTCGACTGCTGCACATTCCTGCCAAGCACTTTGGGTAGCTTTCGTTTTGTTTCGTTGCGGAAAAGGACTGCGACTGCGACGCGACTGCGACGCGACTGCGACGCGACGCGACTGTGTTGGTCTTCTCGTTTCGCCGCTTTCGGCCGCTTGGGGCGCTGCATTGAAATGCAAATGCAAATTCAGCGTCCGCCCTCGCCGCGTTTCCGTGACCTTATGGGCTACACATTTGACCTTATTACGAGCATTTCAATTTGTTGCTGTTATTATTATTGTATGCATAGAGTGCAGCAGCAGCAGCTTTACACCAAAGCCATGAAATTAGTTTTGAGCAGTTGCGCCATTAAAGTGTAATGGCAAATTGTTAAGCTTTTATTTCGTATTATTATTTTTGGGATTTCATTTTGAGTGCCTGCTCGTGGGGCAAACAGATATCTTCGGATGATAGCTTTGACCTAGGAAATGATTGTGTGCGCTTTGTTTGTCTTCCAAGCTTCAACACGAAAAATGCTGCAAGCGCTTGCAGATACTTTTCTGAGTAATTGAATAGCTGAGGAGATGATATCAACCTTCGGCTGGGGCCATTAAGGCGTGACGCTCCGAGAACTATTGTTTGCCACAATACAATAATAAACTGCAAAGCGCTGTTTAATGGCAACAGAGATTTGATGGGCATATTTATGCGATATTAGCAACGGAAAGATCGAGCCGCAATTGCGAAAATAAAGTAAGCGACTATTTGCAAACACAGTATAATAACTGAGAAATCGGCCTAACAACATCAGCACTAATATAAACTATTGAATATTTCGCTTTATTAAGCCAACACTCTGATACCAATGAGACCACTAAATAGAGTTTAACTCTAAGGACAAACTTAATCTATATAAATAAACACAAAAAGTGATGTCATTCAATATCTTTGAATATATCTATCAGATAGAATTAAGCTTTAGTTTAGTAGTGTGGTGTGTGGAGATTTTAAAAATAATTGTATATCCTTAAAAATGTATTATGTTATGTTCCTGAATTCCTTTGCATTTTAAGTATTCTACAAATTTTTTAATTAACTCTTCTGCATTTTCGTTTGTTACTTTGTTATTTAAAATGTAGAGGAGCGTTGAGGTTATGTTTCAGCCTTAGCAAGTGCAAGCGGCGCATATTGCTCTCTCTGTCTGTCTGACTCGCTGCCTGGCAGAGTTCATCAAGTGTAAAACAAAACAAAAACCAAATAAAAACACTAGAAAAAAGCTCAGCCGAGCAGCAAATTTCAAAAGGCGGAATTGTGCCGATAACAGCAGCAGCAACAACAACAACAACTGTAACAACTACAACTACAAGGTAGACGAGACGAAATTAAAGTAAAGCAGCCCGCAGTGAACGCGTTTCGCTGCGTTTGCTGCGTTCCCCTTCAGCGGCCACCCTCAGCGCCAACAACAACGACAGCAGCAGCGACTGCGACTGCGACGCTGACGTTGCGCATGCGTACCTGTTGCTCTGCTGCTCTGTCGCTGCGCTGTCGCTGCTCAGTCGACGCAATGGAACATCGCTTTTGCTGTCAACTCTTTTCTTTTTTTGAGGGGGGCATCGCTGTTTTTTTGAGTCGTGCAACATGTTGGCGGAAATAATAAATTCTAGCTCGACAACAATACCTGCATGATGTTGTTGTTGTTGTTGTTGTAGCTGGTTAGCATGACGTGCGAGAGCTACAAACAATTAGAGTTGTCAGCATTGGAGAAGAAATCAAAAGGATCGCCTCAATTTTGGTTTCGCTTCTTCGGGTGAAATTATTACTTTGCTCATGTAACTGGGAAAAAACTTGAATGTTTTTTCATATATGTAACTACATATATCTGTTATCTATAGCTGCTGATGCTTTGATCCAACGTTGCCTCAAGCGTAACAACTAAATTAACAGCGTTTAAATTAAAACGCATTAAACAGCAACAAGACGAGGAGAAACGAAGCCAGCCAACAACTCTGAGAGTGAGTGCATAATAATAGCTTGCTGGGAAATTCAATTGTTTCATTTCGTGGGCCACACAGTTTTGGGGTCTGTGAGTCATAGGGGATGGCATGGGTTCTGGACAGAGCGTGTGAAAGACTTCACGGAATTCGGAAAAACATTCAGTGCGCCATTTCGGGTTAATGCGCAGCATAAAAAACGCCGAAGCGAGTCTGCTCGACTGTGAGATACTCGCTGAACATTGTTCAATAATTTCTATTTCCAAGTATATACAAATATATTGACAACTAATTTTACTAAGCTGTGTTGTAAATATTATTCTACTTGAATTATGGTTTTGCAAAGTAAAAATAGTCAGTGCCTGAATAAATTGCACTTTGTATTTAGTTACAGTTTTTAGATGCAATCAGATTGTGATTAGTTGTTTATAATTACTTCCAGTTTGATTTATTCTCTGTTGACTTTTATCATACTCTTTTAGCCCCTAGGTACCGGGTAACAAGCTCAGCCAACCAGATATAGAATTCAAATGCAAATGCTAATTTGGCCGTAGATGCTTTCAGACGAAAAGAGAAGAGGGTTGGTCATATGGAGAGCAGACTTTCTTAGAGAAAGACGCTTCCCCTGCAATCCATGCACACTTATGGTAATTATGGCCACTCCGTATCTCCATCTGTGGATGCAGCCGATGGCGAAGAGTGAGCGCGATTTCATGGCACTTGAGGCAATCGGAAAACTCGAAGTTAAGTTTGCTCGCTTTCAATGGCAACGGCTAATTGTGTGGCCATGGCTTGGAGACTGGCATTTAAATGATGGCCTAAACGCAAACAGCGTCGCTCCAAACGTGGCCTGCAACCTGTCGCCACATGCCACAACTCGTTGCCCAACTGCCAAAAACAAAAAGCGAACTGTATCAATGTGTCAATCAAGCGCTGGCCACGCTGACAGATTGCCATGGAAATGTCTTAATTGGCCAACAAACAAGGCGCAGCAACAACAACGCCAACAGCCAAGCACAATGACCAAATATTATGGCCAAATAGTTTCCGGTATGGCAAATGCCTAATGAGCTGGCGACGATTTCACACACAGCCCAAACCCAAACCCAGCCTGCCACCCAGTCAACAGCCATTTTCCATATGGTCAACTCCACTTCAACCGGCAGTTCGTCTGTCAGCCAGTTGGATTGTGGCTTAGACGCCGCCGCAGTTTGTGGCTTTCTTTCTACGGCATTTAAACGCATTCTTTGGCTTGGCTGGCCGATATCATCAGCAAAGGAAAACTCGTCGAAATACTAAATACTCTTTCGGTTAATACTCATTACAAGAATCAGCTAGAAGTTTTGCATTTTGCAGATACTTCAAGTAACTGCATATTGTATTGTATTTGTATTCAGCCGATGGCCAAATAATTCAAAAACTATCAATTCAAATGATGAATAGTATTAAAATTTCAATTTATAAACTAAAATATATAGTAAACATTCATTGAAAGTAGTCAGTGAATGAATAAAAATAATAATATTTTGCATAGAAATTTATAATTTTTTTTAAATAATTAATTTCATACCAATTTTTATGTATGTTTTATTTTGTTGACTGATTTTCTGTTATAGAATTGACTAATCTAATCTGTTTCAATATGATATGCAATTTTAATAGTTTCACGCTTTGATAACAAGAAATACCGACACAATTTAAGAACTGGTTCTCAATATTGGCCATTGATGCTGCCATAATCTAACTGCTATTTGAGACTCTTCCATCTAGTCTTCGATAGTGCAACGCTGTCGAGTTTTATTTGTGCTGGTTTTAATTACGTCTGGCCGAGACACGCAGCATCTCCGCATCTCCGCAATCTGCATCGTCGTGTTTCTGGTGGCATTTTTGCGGCTCGGAATTTCGGGAACCGTTTCGCAAATTGTCTCGACAGTTGCAAGTTGCAACATATTGCATTCAATGAAGAGACTAAATTGTTATGATTTCGCTGCCTCGCTTCTCCTCCATTCCCCATTCGCCGTGCAACATTGTTGCTAGATTTATTCCATTCATTTGCGAGTCATGAATAAAAGATCGGGGCGAACGCACGTTAACCCATTTCCATTTATCTCGAATTTTCGTGCAATTTCGCCCATGCAAAAACATGGCAAACGTATCGAGGAGATGGATGATGTGTCTGTCTCTGGCTGCAGATATAGCCATTAAGCTATTTTCGCAATACGCACCAACTTCGACTATAAATAAATACAACTACAACACTTCGAGCAGAGGAAATTCTCTGTCGGTCGGTCTCTGGATGAATTTATTTATTGTATGTGGGACCTGTCCGATTTTAGCCTCCTCCTCTCTCTGCAGCTGCTGCGAAGCGAACGCACGCGTCTCATATGCAAAATCAACACTCGCATTTATTTCGTTGCGCCTTTAAACCTGCGGCTGCTGCCACGCCCCTTCCCCCACCCCCGCCCCGCCCACACACATCTGGCGACGATTGACGAGGCAAATGGAAATACTGCCTCACGGTGGCATTTCCAATTCCAATTGCACATCTTTATGCCTCTATATACATATATGTGTATTCTTATAGCCATAACGATGTTAACCAAGTCGGGTGACTTGTCAATATATATATATACCCGGCACCCAGAAGACAGAAGGGCATTATAAACAAGTGCCGAAAATATTGATTATTTTTTTAGAAATAACTTTTAACGGAATAAATTACACCAAAATAATTACTACTTAAATCAACAATATATTTGTCAATGACTTTAGCAATAATTTTTATTATAAAAAATCCAAATTTTATAATTGAACAGTAACTTCAAAAGTTATGAAATTATTTTGAATTAATCATTGAATTTAAATATTCATTATTTATTCAAGCAGTTAAAACTAAAGTGCGAAAAGGTAAAAGTATCTCGCAGTTGATATCTTTGCTTTTTTATTTCCGAAAAGATTTTTCGCTTAAAGACAACGCAGCAAATTGGTCTTTAAAATATTGTTTTAGCTGCAAAGAGCGTTGGAGATTTTGAATCATTTATTTAACATATATTTTGCTCTGCATAGAATTCGTGGAAAAACAATAAAGTATTCAACACTCGGAGATGGATTAATCGACTGGCAACATTCTACACCAAAAATATATTTAGGCAAATGACCTTAGGCAAACAGTTAAATAGACTTTTTTATAGACAGCCAACTAATTTCTTCCTGCTGTTTTCATGGCCATGACCAAAAAAACTACGAAACTATAACAACAACGAAGTTTTCCTACATTCGAAATTCTTCACTAATTACCTGGCGAATTGTTAATAATTCGGGCCATAATGGTTGTTTATAAACTTGGCCAAGTCAAAGAAGGTGGGCTGTGTTTGGGCCATGTCGGCGTTCGCAATTCACCTGTAATTAGCCAAAGAATTTTTGGGGCTGCAGACTTGGAAATTTATTTACTTTTCAGCTGCCATTCAAAGGTCAAACATCATTTCGTGATTGGGGAAAAAACATGGAAATTTCGCTGGCTGCTAACGAGACAACAACAAAAGCTGCCACGATTACTCGCATCTGCCAGATACTTTTCAGCAATTTGATGCTCTTTTGTCCATCTCTTTGTCTCGCTCGTTGCCTCATTACGAAATGTCGCCAAGATTTGTGGCTTTAATAGACGCCGTTAAAATCGTAATGGGTAAAAGCAGCAGCAGCAGCAGCAACAGCGACTGTTTATTATTTGTATTTCTCTTTGTGATTGTCACTCGATACTCATCGTGGTTGTTGTTGTTGTTGCTTTTGGCGGCCTCTTGGCCACACTTCAATGGCGCTGAGGCGCATAATTTGAATTTTTCTAACGCAGCTGCTCGGCTCACACAACGCTTTCTCCTCCCCTCTGCCAGCTGGCAGTGTGGGTGGTGGGGGAGGAAGACGAAGAGGAGGGAGTTGCTTGGCATGCCCAAGAGTTCATTGCATTTGCTTGGCTTGGGTTTTCACTTTCAATTGGCAAAACCGCATCGCCAGCGACATCGAGACAGCTGCTGTCAAAACAGTCGACGCATCGTCGCATTGGCTTTGGCCGATATGGGAGATGGAGGGGAAGAGAGAAGAGCAGTGAAGAGTGTTTGTCGGTAAATTCAACTGGGAACAGATTATAGATTGCGGATTTGCGGATTACCCAATGCACCGCTGGCGCCATCTGTCGCCGAGTGGCAGGGCAGGGGACGAGCAGAGTTTGTCAATTACGTTGACCGGCAAGTTTAACTGGGAACAGATTGCAGATTATGCAATGCGTCGCTGGCGCCATCTATCGCCAAGTGGCAGTTGGCTTTCTTAATGGCAACTTAAGTCGTCGCTTCACATGTCAAAATGTCTTCATTTTGTGCGTTTCAGACCATGAACAAAATACAACAATTTAAATTGACATTTAGGCTAATTGCGGCCATTTGTTTATGTGCAGCATGTGTAGAACGCAATTGCGAAATCTAAAAATTAATAGCCCATAATTTGATCTGAGAAAATATGTAAATTCCCCGGCTCCAGCCTAAAATGGCCATTTACTTTTAATGACACTACTTATGCAACTATTCTCAGACATACATGTTTTTGGCAAAAGAATGAAAATTGCTTTGGCTCGACGTGCGTCAAATATTTCCTCGTCTTTGAAGTGAATTTCGGATGCGTCACAAATAAACAAACGTTGAAGTGTTCTCAGAGAACACTTCATTAAGGAAGTCTCAATTCTAACAGCAGTGCATGTGAAGTGTTCCCAGAGAACAGTGAACACACAAGTGTTCTCAACTTCATAGCATATGTGTGCGTGTGCCCAATTAGCAATCCTCATTGATGTTAATGTTACGACTATGTTGTAGTTGTGCTGCCATTGATCAAGTTTCTGTCTTTGTCACACGCACTCAACGTGGCATCCATTACAATTTCGCACATAAATCAAGTTGACCTTAAAAAGTTTGTCATAACATGGCCACACTGCTGGAGCAAAAAGCTCTCCCCACACATCCCAACTCCTGTTGTCTTTGTCACACTCACGCAGCCAGCGGGAGACAGGCTGTCAAGGCTGCAACAAGGTGACATAAATATCCAGTTGCTGCTTCGCAAAAGGAAACTCGACTTTTCGCAGAAGCAAAGCATGTGGAGTGGAAGAAGAGCAATTCAGTGTTACCAACCTGCATCGACCAAGCGACGGCCAGATTCAGATTCCTCTTTTGTTGCTGCTGCTGCTGCTGTTGTTGTTGTTGCTGTAGCTGTAGCTGATTAGCCGGCGCAGTGTTGAAATGTGTCAAATTGTTGTTGTTGCTGTTGCTGCTGGTCGTGTGACGTCGCGCGGGCAGCGCTGGCGGCGGCGTCAAACAGGGCGATTGCAATTCCACTTCTAGCTCCCCCTCCCCTTGCTCCTCTTCCTCTTCCTCTTCCCGCTGCTGTTTGGCCTCAATCGGAAGCTGTGGTGACTTTTTGCTCGCATTCCCACCATTGTTGTTGTTGTTGTTCAGCGAAAGCGAACGCGCAAAAGAACTTTTAAAGTAGCGACAAGGCATCTGGAAATCAAAGTCTGGCAAAGCCTGCATCGTATTTTGCATGCCGGATTCCGGATTCTTGTATTTTTCTGATTCTCTATTACAATTTTCTGTTGCTCTTTTAATTTCGCATTATTGTTGTTTTTGGTTTTGTGTGATTATTGCATTTTTTCACGCACGTTTCCAACACACACATACACATACACACGCGGGCACTGGACTGCACACACACACACACTGACAAAACAAATTATTGGCTGCAAGCAGAATGAGATGTTTCGCCAATTTCAATTCCAATTATTTCACACTTTTCAATCAAATCGAATTTTTGCGACTGTTTCGCGCGCATGCGAATACAACTTTTAATACACCGCGAACACGACACGATCGTTCAACTGGTCTCTCACGAATGAGCGGCGAATAAGAGATGGAGAGAACTTCTTTAGAGCTGCTAGGTGTGACCATAAGCCATATTGATAGAATACCAAAGTAATACACAGCATGTGGTATATTGGTATATTATTTAAACGCATTTATATAAGGCGCTTCATTTAAAACAGCTTGTTATTTCGTATTTTTCTAAGTGTCTAGATGCTTGGTTTCTCGATATGCTAGTCTCCTTTTACCACTGATCCAACTGCCATTAAAAAAACGACCAACGGTATATCCATTTGTTTTCATACGATCAAGATCTGTTAATGCAGCATGTTAGATCGCTGTTAGGCTGTTAAGGCGATGTTAGCCAGCTGATCAGCTGTTGTGTTTACATATCTGGAGCACCCAAAAGTATGCTACGAAAATATTCAGTATTGAGTTTTTACGTTGCATCAAAAAGTATGCAGCACTTATTTAAATTTGAAATAGACGTTACATTTCAAATAGCATTGCACGTATTTCTAATATCTGTGTAAGCATGTAGCTTATAAGTATTACACAATGTGTTACACATTAAATCAGCTGCCTGGCAGCCCACGTATCAGAATATTTTCGATAACTAATCCCAGCGCTTGAGGCCGCTGCAAACATAATCCCCATGCAAATCCCTTCAAACTTTATGTGGACAGCTTGCCAATCAATTTGATTGCGTCGCCTGCTGAATTTGTTTTTTGTTGTTCTAGAAATGCGCGGCAAAAACAAATAATGACGATACCGAGTGCTAAATGCCAGTTGAAGCGTTTGACACTTTCGCTTTTGATTGTATAGAGGACGGAAGGGGGGGAGGTAGGGGAAGGGCATCCTGTTGCAAACTGAACCGACACTAGAAACTCATTACCAAAAATAGCCTGATCGAGCGCCGCCAAGATTACTCATCATCATCTCGAAATCTCTTTCGTTTGCTATTTCTGTTGCCCCACTGTGCGCATGCCTGCTCCATTCTCAATTACATAAGGCTTATATAATGCGGCGATTGGTGCGAGTGAGCGAGACGACTGCTGTGTCGACGTCGATATCGCCGCTCACTTTGCAGAGAATCAAAGGCAACAACAAAACACACTCCAGACCACGTGACTGCAACAACCCCCCCAAAAAGCATCGGTTCTCCTCTGCCACGACGCGCTGCCGCTGCGTGCTCATAATTTGATATTCACTTTACAACTGCTGTTGAGGCTGAGGATTTACAAGTGTTGCTACCCAGTTGTTGTTGCTCTTGGAGCGCATTAGTTTCGTTTTATTTTTGCGCACCGCGAGTTCGTTCAGTCATGTCTGCTGAGAGCAACAGCAGCCGCAGCAGCAGCAGCAGTGGAAGCATTGGAGGCAGCCGGGCGGAGAGAGAGCGTGAGAACATTATGGATTTATCAATTAGAGGTGAGTTTGCTAAATCTCCCCAACTCAACTCATTTGGCTGTTGTGGTCAATTCTTGCATATCCCCGTCTCCCTCCTCTCCTTCTGTTCATGTGTGCCGAAGAACACGTGTAGCGTGTCAGTGTGTGTGTGCGTGTGTTTTGTTTACACACATACACGCACCCTAGCTTGCGTGCGTGAGCTCTGCGTTTCCATGTGTGCGAGAGAGAGAGCGAGCGATCGACGGCAGCCCATGTGACAATTTATTTGACTTTGTCTTCTAAGCAATTGCTTTTGCTGGGCAAATACGAGTAATCAAACAACGATAGGGTTAAATTAATAAAATAACAATAATAATGTAGAGCAGGCAATGCATGAGAATTATTTGTTGAGCAGAGAGATAAAAGAGCGATAGCAGCAAGAACAACAAAAATTGGCAGAAGCTTTTAAGCCGTGCTGAAGGGCCGCAATGAGGTGAGTTTTTGACCTCCACTGCAAAGCTCCACGGCATGTAATGCTCTCTGAGAGCTTTCAGATTGCACGCATTGCAAGCAACAGCCAAGCTTTGACTGCAAAAGACCTTTCACTTTTTATGGCACGACTTAAAGTCTCAGCTGCTCAAAATAATTGTCGATTACTAAACTTTGTATCATTTGTGTTTAATATACAAAGTGAAATAAATCAAATATTAAAAAATAAGAAAATATTGATAAACAGTTCGGGTCTAATTCAACTAAAACTGAAATTTGAAATATACAATAGTATTTGTCTAATTTGAACATTTTGTTTTCGACAACCTTCAGAGACTTTTTTCTCCCTTTATTAAAGGGTCTGAAATTCAGTTTCTGATACCAATAAAATTAAATTCTTTTTTTTTTGAGAATGTTGTATGATGCGTAAGGAACTTTAAAATCTTTATTTTGTATTTTTATGAATTTAACTAATTTTTAAGAATTAGATATCAACATCGTGTCCTTACTAATATAATTTGTATATTTTTTTCAATTAATTTGAAATCAGTCGATAAACAAATTTCCCATTGCTACATTAATAAAAAGAAACATAGTAAAATTAATTAGTTTAGACCAGATGTTAGCCAAGCGATACTTATAATTGTGACAAAGCCCCCTAGCTCCTCTCTTACTCTCTTTTAGATAAAGAAGTTATGAATTGAGTTGAGTTGAGTTGAATTGAGGCTGATCGATAGGTCTCCATTGTGCTGCTTCGGGTTTTATGGCCTTTGATATCAGACTAATTATAAATAGACGCCAAAAAAAGAGAATTCGATAAATTCGATTGGACAGCTCCTGTGAACAATTGATGAAATACCGGCGGCGACGCGACGTCACCCCAATCAGAAGTAAAAAATCCAAAGACGTCGCCTTCGTTCCTTATCAATATTGGAGCCCAGCGACGAGGTTACCACGCGACTATAAATATTTACCCTCATGATTAGTGTTTTGGGCGCATAAAAAACTTAAAGTTGATGATGAAAAATGGCGCTGGGCAAACGAAAATACAGCACGAATTTAATTATCGACTTTTACGATTCGAACACAACTGCATTAATGGGTAGCAAAGTTCAACTATTGACTGTGCTTAGGGGGCGTGGCAAAAGCTCTCTCTTCAAGAGTCAGAGTGTGAAGAGAGCGCATTGACACCCTCTCTCGCTCGCTTTGCTGGCAGCGTAATCAGATCACATGGTCGCATTCGCATTCACATTCACATTCACATTCGCAATCTCAGTCGTCGCATTCGAAATATCCGTGACGTGACTTTGCCGCTGCTGATAACATCGCACGCGTCTGTTCCACATCAACAAGTAGCAGAGAAACATGTTGAATTTGTCATTCGTTTGCGACTGCAAGTCACGGCTTGCAGCTTGTGCTTTTGGGTCAGAGAGCAAGTTCAAAGCTGTCGGTCGCTCTCTTCTAATCTTCTTCGTGTGTTCCATTTTAATCTGTTCCAAATTGGTCCATTTTAATCTGTTCCAAATTATTGCCATTTCAATAATGAATGAAACCTTCGCACGCGTCTCGACACTTTTGGAAAATTTTGGTTGATCTGAGTCAGGCGTTGTTGAGCAGACGCTTTGAGGTCGTCGCGGCCCGCGCACTTTTGTTTTTTGTGGCGTGATAAAGAAGAAGGCTGACCACTCGATTGTGGAGTGATCCAGGGCGAAAGCTTCTCGAAGCACGGATAAAAAATTTCCAATTATTTAACTTATACACAAATTAAATAATTATTGCGTTGTAGTATGATGACTAAAATTCTTAATTTCCATATATAGTCTATTTCAGCAACTATGATATATTTAAACAATAAATTATTAATTAATTCCCAAATTCGTGGCCAATTTTCTGCTTCTGATTAAATATCCAATGATAACTTAAATTGGGGGATATTATGATGAATTTTTGTACTTATTGTTATTTATAATTTATAAACAAATCTATTCTGAACATTTAATTTTGGTAAGAATTTTAATTTATTATTTATTAATTGCTGGATTTTCTGCTACAAAAAAAATAATATATTATATATTTTCAGTACATAATTTTTTTTGCAACATATTTTTATTTAAAAACAAAACTCTAATCAGTTTATTTTATTTTGGTAAAGTAATGAATCTGGAACTTCTTCAACCATTTAAATTGAAATATTTTTGGATTCATAAGAAATTCGGTAACTCGGTTATTATTAGTTCTGCCTGCTCAAGTTTGATCGCCTCTTATTCAGCTATTCTTACCAGCTCAGCAATATGGCTATAATTTCTTGTTGCTTGCTGCCCTTCAAATTTTTTGCTTATTCCCCTATTTCTTGGTGTCCGATTGGACGAAGAACGGCTCGTCATGCATGCGGTGTCGACTGGTTCCAGCCGATATTACGTCAATGTGCAATAACAAACGAGCAACGAGCAACAACAACGACTAAGCAAAACACATAAACAAAATTGCAACGCCATCAAATGCGGTAATAAGCAGTCTGTCTCACTCGCCCACACAACGCAATGGTTTAAAGTAAAGAGAGCAAGAGAGAGAAGCAAACCGAGCTGAAATTGCACTGCAAATGCAAATACAAATGCAAACACGAGAATGGGAATCGGAATGGGGAATGGGGAATGCGAAACGAGGAATGGGGGAGCTTTAATTGAGAAGCCGACGCGTCGCCGGCGCCGAGACACCAGTATAGCAAAAACAACAATAACGACAACGACGACGACTGCGGCAGAATTATTATTATGTCATACACATGCATCTGCACTGCAACGTATGTATCTGTGTGCGTGTGTGTGTGTGTAATTGATGCCCTGGCTTTGCTTGAACCTCTTTAAATCAAAGTACAAAAACAACTTTGCTTCGATAAACACGTGCTTAGATCGTTCAATGCCACGCAGACGAGATTGGCAGAGAGCGAGATCGAGCTGAAGAGAGCGGGAGAGCGATGAGAGAGAGCAGCTTTAAGGTTGGCCTGCTTAGCAATTGTATCTGTATGTGTGTGTGTGTGTGCATGTGTGTGCGTTTTAATTAGAATGCGCCATAAAGTACACAAAACGTTATATTCTGGCCATCGCAGCCACGCATATAAATTGCAAGCAATCAATTCGCAAAAATATAACACAGAACTAAACAAACATAAATGGTTATGTTTGTGTGTGTGTGTGTGTGTGTGTGTGTGTTTATTTATTGTATGCGCCAGCCGAAGAAACTCGTAAGAGAACTTTTATTTTATGATAGACGCCAAGCAAAAGACGAATGTGCGTGCGTGCGTGTGTGTGTGTGTGTGCAGAGTGCAAAAAATCAACAAACAAAAAAGGCATTAAGTTATTTAAGCATTACATTCGCATTCTAATGGTAAACATAGAAAAGTGCTTAAAGTCAAGTGCAAAGTCTGAATAAGAACCAGCTGAAGAGATGTGCGAGAGGGAGAGTGAGTGAGGAGAGAGAGAGGTGCAAATGAAAACACGAGTAAAACATACATAATTAGCACGTATCCAACGAAGAGAAGAGAAGGTCGGGCGAGCGAGAGCACAAGAGAGCCGAGCTTAGAAACACGACAGACAACAAACGGGTTTACAGTGGTGCGCAATGTGACGAGCTGTGCTCCAAATTGGAAATTGATATGTTAATGTGCGAAATGATTACAAAATGTCAGTATCATTCTTAATGGCTATAATTATATAGATATCTGCTGGTAATAAATATTTCCGACTTTATTTAAAAATGTTGTTAATTCGCATATCATTTATTTTTGGAACATTTACAATGTTGTTAATTGTACTCACAGTCAGTCGGTGATTTATGCGCTCGTGTTTGCTTCACTGTGCGCCAGCCACTTTGAAGCGCCGGCAAAAGTTGAATTGAAAAGCCAACTTTAATAACCACGTGGTGCGTGATTCTGTTGTTGCTGCCTCCAATGCTGCGGGTTGCTGTTCTTGTTCTTGTTCTTCTTGTTTATGTGCTGCACTTTCAATTGTTTCTCGAGCACTTGTACAGCGACGTCGACGTCGACTGTGGCAGCGACAGCGACAGCGCGCTCACTCCACTGTTGGTTTCATATTTTGTTGTTTTTGCGGTCGCACAGTTGTTGTTGTTGTTGTGGTGTCAGCAGATGATGAAAAATGTGCCACTGGAGGGGCGAAGGAGAGAGTTTTTTTTTTGTTTTTGATGTATTGACAGCAACTGAGAGCGGGGGAGGAGATGAGGAGAAGAGCCTCGCTGCATGGGCCACTAGGACTCGAATGCTTATCTGAGAGTGTGTGTGTGAGAGTGTGAAAGGTGAGCAGCGTGTCAGCGCCGCTGACAGTTCTGGGTATGACCATGCGATACATTTTCCCAACTGAATTTTCCCTTTCCGCTAAACTCTTCTCGCAACTGACACTTTTTGTGGTGGTGGAATTTGGTTTGCACTGCGACTGCTACTTTAAGTGATCCATCACACTGCAAAGCCGTCCCACCTCTGAATGTAACGAACTCACCTCCCCCCCACACTGTCGAACTCACCTCATTTGCTTTGTAATCCCGCTACGATAATTGACAGTTTTAGTCGTCGTTTTGCCTTCGTCATTTCTGACAGTAAATTGAAAAATTGTTGAGATTTTTTGACACCGAACAACAAAGGAAAGAAAGGCGCAAATGTAAAATCTATGTAGAATTTTAGAGGGGGGGGAACATGAATTTAATGTTCGTGCGTGGCAAATGTTTAGTTCAAGGTAAGCGCACAAAACTATTCGGCAGTGTGTGGGCAGTGCCACGCCCCCGCCTTGGACGCCTTAAACCACGCGCTGCTGCAAACGTCACACGCGAAATTTTAATTGAATTTACATTTCACACACACAAGCAAAGACAAATAAATAAAATAGGCAACAATACAAATAGTGACAAAGATATGAATTGTGTTTGCCATTTGATAAAGACACAACCGAAAAATAAAAAATTAATTCAATTAACAGGGCAGCAATAAAAACGGCAGGCAACACGCCAGAAAGGGACGGCAAGTGGGAGTGGGAAAGAGAGGGAGCGCACATCGAACTAAAAGCTCAATCAAATTCGCGTGTTTTTTTATTTTTCATTATTATTTTCTGGTTGCCCACAAACTGCGAGGTCAACAAAAACGTAGCCACGGCGGCGTCCAAAGGGTGTGTCCGTGTGTGTGTGTGTGTGTATGTGTTAAGTGTGTGCGTGCCTTCTTTAAGGGCACTTCCTGTCCCACTCCCACTCCCACTTCCACTCCTGCTCATACTCCCCACGCATTCCAGTCTATCAGCTGTCCTTGTCCAACAGACAGTGCAAAGACAGGCTGAAGTTAATAAATGATCGCAGCAGGCAGCCAAGTGGGTCGACGGGGGGGAGAAGGTTAGTGCAGTGTGCGAAGGGGGGTAGCTTAGTTACTTCTCCTCCTCCTTCTCCTTCGCTTTGTTTGACAGCCTAAGTCGTGCGTGTTTGTTTGTCTTGCTTCAGCTTTGTGCACGTCACGTGCTCTCTCGCTCACGCACACACAAGCTCAATAGCCACGTGTGTGTGTGTGTGTGGTGTCAGTCTGCATGTGTGTGTGTTTGTATTTTATGTTTGCGTTTGTTGTTATTGCACTGCAGTTTGTAATATCAATATTGTAGTTGTTGTTGTTGCTGCTTGAAAGTTTAGCTGGAAAAATGTTTTTTGGCCTTTGGCTTTGTAAGGAAATTGGAAATTGGATTTGTGTGCATTGTAATCAATGGCATTTGAGTGGAAAAGCGTAAAGCGTGCAGCGTGCTGCAGCCAGGGGCGTGGAAAATGCCAGGAAATGATTTAAGCACACGCGGCAACAGCACCAACAGCAACAACAACAGCAACAAAATGTTACAAAATACCTGACGACCAAACAAAGAGCATACTTTGCAGATACAATCTTCCACTTGATGTGTTCTGCAGATAAAACGTATTAAAGCAGCTTGCTTCGGTAAGTTACGTATTACACGAAAATCCATAAATATTTCTGGAAATAAATCAATTCTGATGTGACTGTAAACAGTTGAATTTCAGATCTCTGTACTATTTATAATCCAGATTCGTAAAATATTATGGCAATTGAACAATGACTCAGAGCATTGGGACTACATCAAAATTCAGATGAGTTGTGTCGAAAGAATTGCAAAGAACTTAAAGCACGCTGAGGAAGATATAAAGTAGTATTTTTTCAACATTGAATACAATCTTACTTGAATTACTCTGAAGAAGATACAGATTTTTGTTCATTAAATACGATCCATAAATTCCGATAGCTGAAACAAATTGAAATCAGAAAACAAGTGATACAAAATGAAAACTACAAATCTCGTAGTTTGGTGTTATTAATTCATTAGAGTAATGCTAATGAATTGCCGCAACACGCAGCACGAAACTGAAACAGGAATGGGCAATAAAAGGCAGTCGTGTACACTGAGAACAAAATTTGAATTCATTTAGAAAATATCTAGAATGTAGAAAAAATATTCTCATTAAAAATTTTAGATCTAATCCAAATCGGAGAGTCAATTGAATCCATCAAAAACATAAAATCATGAAAAATTGAATTTCTTAATCAATTCACGATGACTTTAAATAATTATACATAAATTGTACTTTGATATTTATTGATTTATTTTATTTAAAAAGGGAATATAATCTTTATGAAAATTATGTCAAAAAATGATAAACTTATTAAAATTGAACTTCTGAGTTAATTTAATTCAAATTCGAATTAATTTGAAATGTGATTAACAAAAAAAAAAGTTTTATTATATTTATTTTTTTTTTATTTGATAGTTTAAATTAATGAATTTAATTTAATGTACAAAATTCAAATGCAAATAATAATAATATTTGTTGATTTTTACACTATAATTTGCACGTCAAAAACTATGAAGCAGATAAATGAGTTTCGCGAATTCATTTCATTTTGTCCTTAATCAAAGGATTCTGAAATTCCATTTTTGTTCAATTTCTTAAAGTGTCTTCGATTTCTCCCCATGTACGCTAAGAGTCGTTTAGATGATCGATCTGATCAGAGAAGTGCTCCAAATGCCGCCCTGCTCTGCACTCATTTGCATTTCTCTGCGCTTGCTTCCTCCCCTCTGGGGTTGTTCCCTCTAGGCCCCTATGGATCCCTATAGAGCACACTTACTAATTCCGTCATTCATTTGTACGTTAATTTGTACAAGTTGCCGCTACCGCTGCTGTTGTCGTTGTTGTCTTGAATTTGTTGTTGTTGCTTTTACGTATCAATGTGCGAGATTTCAAATAGAGTAGAATGTAGTTCAGATCTGAATACGAGTGCGGTGTCAATACGTCTATCTCGCCAGAGTCTAGACTCTAGATGTTGTAGCCACCGCCGAGCTGATAATGGAGCTCAGAGCTCAGAGCTCAGAGCGAGCCTATGTAATCTACTCGAATGTGGCAAATTAGAGAAGCAAACAGAACAACAAGCGTGTTGCACAAACACAAATACGGGTACAACTAGTAAACGAGCTTGCTCGACTCTGAGATACCCGCTAAAAATTCTTAATATATTTTAGAATATTCAACTATTGGACTTGTCGCCAATCAATAATGAAACTTCGAAATTTCAAATTATAAAATGTGAAATGTATATTATAAATAATAATTATTTTTTTCTCTTTCTATTTGATTTAAGTCATTATTTAATTAAATTTTGTATTTAGAAGTTTGGCCATAGCTAAAATATTAGTTATTTCTAAACAACTGATAAATACAAATTTCAATCAAAAAATTATTTATTATATTTTTAAAGCGAGTTACTTTTCAATTAGAATGATCGAACACAATTTATTTCATAATTTTTATAATACAGTCCCTTTGTTTTTCCATCTATTGTACACATTTTTGGTGTCCCGAAATTAGAACTCACCTGTAGTTTTGTGATGCTATGTGGCAAGAGATGAGCTGCCTGAGAAGTGCAATATCTATGCCATATCTTGCTCTCGATAGCTGCCACTTGAGCTATCGTGTCTAGCAAAAGTTTTCGAGTTTCTCAAAGAGATTAGGGAACTGGGAACAGCAGGCTTTGGTTTGCTTAAAGTCAGCGGTAGCCAAGGCGACTTTTTTTTGTGCTCTTTGATGATTTTGATAAGAAGGCAGACCGACAAAAAACGCATGATGTGCGTTATAAAGGTAAACCGACAGCAGAATTAAATACGAAAAATGAAAGGAAAAAAACACGTTTTATTTTTATTTTTATTTTTTGTTCTTGGTCTTTTTTTGGGCTGTCATCGTCGTGGTTGTTGTCGTCGTCGTCGTCGTATGTTTATTTAGTGATATGCATGCGTGCTGGGCTGATAAGAGTCCAATATTTGCCAGGTTGCGGGACGGACGGACGGACGGACAGACAGACGGACGGACAGACGGACGGCTTAGCTTGCTGAAAGAATTTCTTGTAGTCGAAATTCATTTTCTTTTTTTGGCTGCGACACACGAAATGCCAAAGCAAATAAATGAGTTTCTTCAAGAGTGTGAGTGTTCCTTGAGTTGAAGAAGCAGAAGAATTGTGACGGAAACATTGTTGGACTGACTGACGAACGCTCATCTGGCAATCTAGCAATCTCCCACATTGCATATAGAATAAGATACATACATGTACTATGTATAGTACATCTATCTTTCCTATGATATTTTAGACAAGAGAATGCGTCGCTGGTTCCAACGCCAAACACCCACACACACACAGACACATTCTTTTGTTGGTTTCTTCTACTGCTCGGAGGTGACAAAAGGCAAAGACCGAGGACAGGGGTTGTTGGGGCCTTTTGGCCCAGTCAAAAAGTTGCGTCTCTTCGACGAGGCTCATTTATAATTTATTGCGCTTGAACACGTTTTGCCTTCCGCTAAATATATGTTTGTATGTACATACATATAGTATACTATATATATGTTGTCTATACTCTAGTATCTGTGTGATGTATTGAAAGCAGCCTCCTCCAACAGCAATGTTGCTCCTCCTGTTGCTTCTGCTCCGCTTGCTGGCATTTCCTAGTTGTTTCATTCACAGAATGTCACATGATGACAGGCGACGGTTTTCAATATATATTTCGAGAAAAGATTTCTCTATTTTTCAATTTTGGGTATTAAGTTGTGCATAGTTTCGGTGTGTTGTTGTGTGCGGGTGTCCGGGTGTGCGATGATTCACAGCTGCCACCAAAATAGCCAAATTGAACGAATAGATAATTTTTAAGCAGTGCGATTTATATTTAGTGTCTTTTGTAGTTAAGCCAGTTGAAGGTTGACATCCATTCTCATTAAATTACTACATGCTTCCGAAATACCAAAAGGGCTATTAACATTTACAAAAAACGCTTGCTGCGCTCAAATTATAATCGCGCTTCTTTTCAGGATCATTACGAATTAATGAGGACCGCATCTGTCGGCTCACAACGTACGCACATTCGAACATCTCGAACTCAGACCGTGATCTACCATATTTGGTAGTTTCCAATCCTATTTGTGTTTGTCTTGTTTCAAGACATCATTTCTCATTTCATATCGTATAGTCGAACTTTCTTTCTTGCTGGTTTAAATGCGTTTGCTGCTCTCATATTAATCAGTAAACTTATAAAAGTACATTATCAATGGGAAGTATCTGTTGTACTCCATTATTGATTACTTTAGCTATAAATATTTTCTTTCTTATCTGAACTGATGATGCGTTCCATATAGAAATAAGCATTATATCTATTTCAAAAATAAACAATGTTAAATGCATAGTTCTGAAAAGGAAGTAAAACATAGACAAATTTTTCATAGTTTGAATTATTTAGTCAAACCTTTTATATTATTATTATTTATATTACATAGTATTACAAATCGTATTAAAAACATACAACACAAACAACACGCTTCTACCGAGAAGTTCTGTTTATATGCGATTTCAGAGTCAATACTTTAGAATAGGGTTGCAAAATAAGACAGCTCATTAGCAGCTTACCAATTTTCCCTCCCCCCCCCTCCCCTTCGACCTCTCCCCTCCCGCCGACAAGCAGCTACTTTCAAGGCGCTCTAATTGCACGCGTCTTGTTGGTACGTGAATTGCAAATTTAATTACATCTGGCAAATTGCACAAAACATAGCTAAAATTTCGATGGGGTGCATGGGGAGGGAGAGGGGGAGGGGATGCTTGCTTCTCGAGGGGGGGTGGGCGAAGGTATGAAGGGACGTTGCTGCTCCAACTGTTGTTGCTGTCGTGTTGAGTTGCCGCTGTGTTTATTTATACAAATTACAGCGAAATGCAAACAAAAAAATTTCCACACATTAAAAGTTTTTAGCTATGAAACCAACTCACGTGAGCGCTGCTGCGGCGACGTCAGCGGCGACGCCAACGCCAACGCCGCTGCCTCTGCCCCTGTCTCTGTATCTGTATCTGTATCTGTCTGTGGCGCTGTCACTGACAGCAGCTGCCACACAAATACAAATATGTATACAAATATTAGAAATACATAACAACAAAAATAAAAAAAAGGCGCGTATGGCAGATAAATCAGAGAAAAACCTAAAAACATTGAAATGAACAGCGAATGCCGCTTGCCGCAGTGCCGCACACACACACGCACACACACACGCACACAGACGGGCAGCTTATTCAGGTACAGCACACACACACACACACACATACACATTCGCAAAACTCAAACGTCAGCGCGCTGCCGACGCGTCGCATTGACGTAATAGCAAAACGATAGTACGCCGAGTAAATTAAAATAACACAAATAAATAAAACGACGGCCGAGTGCCGGTTGCGATCGCAGAGAGCGAGAACCAGCGAGAGCGGGAGAGAGAGCGCGCAATTAAAAATATCAAATTGAACTTTGAGACGCAATGGAAAATGCCCAAAGGCAAAAGGCTGCTGGGTTACACACACACTCACACACACTCACACTATGCGAGAGCAATAGAACAATTGAGCGGCATTAGAAACATCAACAACAACAACAACGGCACAAATGGAGTGTAGCTCGTGAGAGACCGAGAGCTTAAAGCTAAGCTTCGTGCGTGCGTTCGTGTCTTCGTTCGTTCGTTCGTTCGTTCGTTCGTCGGCTGCTTCGTGTGTTCGTTCGTTGGATTTGAGTTGCGCGCGCGACGACAGAAAAAAATGGTTGCCAAAAATAAAAGTTCAAATTGTGCACAGCACGCGGCAGCCCCACTGAGGGAGAGAGAGCGAGAGCGCATTGTGCGCAAGAGAGCGCCATCCAGAGAGCGAGAGAGAGCGCGTTGGCAGCCACATGGCAGCATGTGAGATTGCAGTTGCTGTAGCTGTAGTTGTAGCTGTAGCTGTAGCTGTAGCTGTATCTGTGGCGTGCTATCGCTAGCCGTATCTGAGCATTAGCACCTCGTGTTGTAGTTGTAGTTGTAGTTGTACATTGGCCCTAAGAACTGTTCGCTCTCAAACGCGCGCTCTCTCGTTCGCGCTCTCTGTGGTATTTTGTACACTTTGCAACGAGCGCGTGTTTTGCCCAGTCACAGAGTCAGATGAACAGTCAACGCCGTGTGGACGCAAATAACATACGAATACAACAATAACACGCAGCCAAATTCAAATTCAAATCTACTTGTGTACAAAAATATAGTAAAAATTATTATTAATTACGATGCATTAACAATGTTTGCAAATTAAATAAATATTGCTCCGCGCTGCCAAAAAGTTTCCAGCACAGCGAAGCACGTGTGCTAGCAACAACAACAACAAGAAAGCTGAATAAAAAAGCAGTTTTTGCCTGACAACCAAACTACAACGACAACACTGTTGTGTACGTGTGTGCGAGCGTGTATGTGAGTGTGAGTGCCAAAAGCTATTAAACAAACACAGTGCAAAGGCAAAGGCAAAGGCAAAGGCAAAGGCAAAGGCAAGGAAACGAAACACATCAAATCAGCTGACTCTTTGCGCACTCTCTCCCGCTCTCTCTCTCTCTCTCTCTGTGTGTGTAAAGTGCATCCTAGCTGCAGCGGAAGCTTCGCTCATTTCGTGTAGAGTTTTCAACTGCTTCCGCGTCCTACGCGACCCTTCGAACTTCGAACATCGAAAGCCAAGTGCACTTGTGTTAGTGTGTCTGTGTGTGTGTCTCGCTCTTGTCACATGCGCGACGTCGACAGCGACAGCGACAACGGCAGCGGCAGCGGCAGTGGCTACGTCGACGACGACGACACCCACAACGCCCGAAGACAGCGCTAAGCGAACAGTCGTCGTCAGGCAGCGGCAGCAGCAGCAGCGTCAGCAGCAGCAGCAGCAATAACCAAGAAACACACGCCACGCGCTGAACAAAACACAACTACAACAGCAACAGCAACAGCAACAACAACAGCTACAACAATTCGAACACAACAAGGACAAAAAAACGCTAGCAGCTAAAAACGCTAGTGAAACGCGCGCGCGACAAGATTCGACTGCAAAATTGAATTGTGCAAAAAATTGTGCGTGCGCCTATGCGTGTCAGTGTCAGTGTGTGTGCGAGTACGAGTGCGAGTGCATGTGTGAGTGTGTGTGACGCTGTGTCGGTGTGTCGGTGAGCTGTCAACATTTTTCATCGATTTTCGGCTCCTGCTCGTCTTCGTCGTCGTCGTCGTCCTCGTCGTCGAGTCGTGCTCTGCTGACGCTCGTCGCGACTTCCAAGCATCGTTCTCCTGTCGTGTGTGCGCGCGTGTGTGTGTGTGCGTGTGTGTGTGAGTGTAAATATACTACACACCCCCCGCCCCCGCCCACGCCTACGCTCTCGATCAGGCAAAGCTCAAAAACTGCGCGCAATTCTCTCTCTCTATCGCCATCTCTATCGCACGCCGGGCGCGCACCCCACAACCCCCTCTGCCCACCCCTTCTCGCTTAACTGTTATTAAGTTTGTAAACTACACGATAACTATGCAAATGCCATATTAGTGCTTTATGACTGTACAATAAATTCAACTACCAATACGAAAAACAAAACAAAGCAATTGATTTTATTTTTAGTGCAATACCACAAAAATAAAGCAAGTAATTAAAAGGAATATCAAGCAAGCAAAAGCCTACAAAATACAAATACAAATAAAATACGTTAAACGATCTGCAGCAACAACAACAACAACAGTAGAAACTGTCAACAATAGCAAAAAAGTGAAAATAGAAAATAGAAAACGCATCGGCATTTGAAGGAACGCACGGAAAACGCTTTAAAAATAGCGCAATTAGCCAATGAAACAAAGTATCTAAAACAACAACAACAAACTTAAAGCAACTCAACTAAATCACACTAAATTGCAACTTAAACTATACGAAACTAAACTAAACGAAACCAAAACCAAAATACCAGAGATCCAACGTATTTTGTTGTTGTTAACCATAAAAAACGCAAAACACACACACATACACACAAATTATAAATAAATGAAAATACAAATACAAATACAAATACAAAAAAGAACAAGAACAAATTGTTGAATGAATTCGCGGTGCCTTTATTTATAGCGAGCAGCAGAAATAATTATAAATATATATATAAAAAACGCTATAAGAAGAGTAAATATTACAAGAAGAAACTAAATATATAGTTGATAATCTGTATTTAGTCAAGCAATAAAAAACGTTAACGTGCAATATTTAAAGTTTACATTGAATTTAGCATAAATAACATTCTTTTTTTGTACATTGTGATTCCAAACAAAAACAACAACTAAATTTATCGTTATAAACAACCAAACAACAAAGTTAACGCAAATAAATCAAAAGAAGCAAACGTTTTTTGTTCGTTGTTGCCACTATTATTAATTATCGTAAGCAATTATAATCATTGTTGTGAGTCGGCTTTATGCCCCGTGTTGTAATAAACCAAATTGAAAACCCCAAACACAAAGAACACACAAATTGAACAGGCGAGAACGCGCTTCGAAAACGCGCTCCACAAATACTTTTATTAATAATTCGTGTATAATCACAAAATTGCACACATTTTTATGAAAAAATGAGCGACAGGGAGCGATCGTCCCCAACACTGATCGAAACTGGTTTAAAAAACTTAATCGGCGGCCGTGATGGTAATTATCCACTGATCAGCGGCATAAATGGTAAGTTCCCAGATACAATTCTATCTAGCAGATACGAATCGCAATTGTCGATGCGAATTAATGCCACCGGGCAGCCCCAATAAAATGGAAAAACAATCATTGACAACTGTCTAGGGTTTTACCTATTTATTTATGCAATGCAAATGAATCTATTAAGATTACAGCCAACAGATTTATTTAAATTAATATTTAAAGAAATACAATTTTTGGGCGGAAAACATATTTGGAAAAGCCTCGTGTCTAGGGTATTAATATATTCTCGGCGTGTTCGAACGAATTTATATCTGAAAATGCAAATACCCTTTCTTCGGGTGGTCTGGGGTATTAATGTATTCCTGGCGCGTTCTCTCGATTTCGTACCTAGCAAGTCAATCTGCAATACTAAATCCTTATTGATGGCCTTTAAATTTATAAAAAGCAGCCAGGAAATTTCTTTGGCTGGACATGTTTGCGCCATAAATCAAATGAAAGCAGCCCAAGCATGACTTCCTCTGAGTCGTTGGCCAAAAGTTCGCATTCACATATCGATTGCTGGCCATGTGCTTTGGCGATAGGCTCGTTGCTGATTAGACGGGGCGAGTGAATCTATTCGAGTAGCACAACGAATAGTAGCGAGTACCTGCACTTTGGAGCAAAGTTCGAGGCGCTTTCGAAATCAAATTGATCAATCCGAAATGAAAATAAAAAAAACTAAATTGATAAGGTTATTAAACCATTGACAACGCCAAGGGCATTTTTAGTTTCATTTACGAGCAATAAAAACTATTTATTTTTTTGTATATTATTATTTTCCTGTTTATTTAGTTGTAGTTGAACTAAATGACAACTGAAGGTACTTTGAGAAGCGGCAGCGAGATTCTTTCTCTCTCCATCTCAGTGTCTCTCTCCGTCATCAATTTGGCATTTTCCAGGCGATTTCACAGCAATTTCACAGTAATTTTGTGCGTTGCCAGCAGATTTGCATATGGCATCGAGTACTGAGAATAATTGCAATTTAAGCGACAGCATTGCTGGGCAGACTGTACACGGAACATGCAATAATAGTCAGTAGTCGGTCGGTGCAAGTCGTAACCAGAAATCAATAGCATAAAAAGGCAAAAGCGAACGAGCAAAATGCCATTAAAAAGTGTCATAATCGGTCAGCATAATGAAGAGCGTAGAAGAAGAGGGCGATGTCAGGGGGTTCAAAAAGTGCTCGCCCCTCTTTTTAGTTTGCTTTTCGGCCTTTTCGTCGTCTTCGACTTGTTTCATAAATCAATAAGCGGAAACTAACAGCTTTTGAAGGGGGCCATTCCGCCCCCTCCACTCGACTTTACCAAGTTTAATTTATTGTAGCATAATTTCGAGTAACGCGCTTATCAAGCACATTGCGCATACGCCGCGTGTGTTAACAAGCGCTTGATTACCGCATTAAAAACTACACAAATAAAACACACAACACATACGGCTGATAAGCCGAAGTTTACGAGTACGAGTACGAGTACGATCATGTTATAGTGCCTTGTCTACACACATCTGAGGTTCTCACTCGGTCTTGTAGACGCTGCCTTGGGGTTGATGCGAGCGGTCAACTTGATGATTAGAAATGCCTTTCAGCTGGTAAATCTTACATGAACGCGCAGATAAGATAGGCGCGTCTAGCAGCTAAAACTGAGATACTGCGATACTGCCAGTACTGGGCCACAGTGGGATTATGTGCACGGTGCACGGCTTAAATCGGAGCAGCTACAATTATAATAATTTAATGCCAACTGGCTGTTAAATTAGAATTACGAGTGCAACAAATGCACAGCGCGAAAAAATCCAGGCACTTGAACTGCTTTTTGTTGAACTTTCAATGTATTTCTGTCATTTTGGAAATTGTTTAATTTAAAACCAAATTCATATTGCGCTGAATTGTATTTGTTGATGTTTTTAACGGTGCATGCAAGCTGCATTTAATAGTCCCTTTTTGTCAGCCAGATTCGCGTGTCAGATGTGCATGTTTGCTCTGCATAAACCAGACAGACAGACGGAGAGACAGACGGAGAGACAGACGGAGGGCAATTGGCAACCAGGCAGCCAAAAATTTGTTTGCCATCATAAACAAAGCGGGCAATCGATGAGGATGCGAATGCCACTTGGCGAATGGCGAGTCAACTGCCAATTAACAGTTGTTGTTGCAAGTCGATTATTGATTGCAAATTGCCTGCTAATCAACGAATCGCACACACGTCCTACCAACATAACGTACGAGTATCTATCGCTCATTTGCCGTGACATAATCGCACTTAATGGCTGCACACGCCGCTCCATCGCTCCTCATCGCTCCCCTGGCGTGATGCGAGTGCAGCCATAAAACCTGTCATACTGATAAGCGGAGGAATGCGACTGTGAATGCAATCGTCTTTCTATTGACAATCTGACAAATTCGATAAGGCAATAAGTTGCAAAGTGTCACTTGAATGCGACGTATCTGAGCATCGATTGAGATACTCGTCCGCACAAAAGTATCTTTCGCGTTGCAACGCCGCAAGCCTTTTTCTCTTTTTCTCTTCGCCGGCCCACCAACTTTCCTTGGCAATTAAAAGTTTTAATTGAAAATGTTCAAGGCACATAAAAGACAGACACTTCACAGGCATTACCTGTGTGAAATCTCATTGATAAATCAAACAAATGACGCCATTCAGCGCGATGAGAAGCTGAGCTCATAAATCGCACTCTGGGCGTGTGGCAAGCCAACGGTTAAGGGAGCGGTTGCTGGGGTTAAACAACGAGTTGCAAATGTTTAATTTAGCTTATCCACTGCAACATTGTGTTGGGCAAACCCAGCGTTGAGCTCAGATCTTGGGAAACAGTTTAAATTAAGTAAAACATAATGATAACTTTCCATAAAGACTAAAATTATGAACATCGCTTAAGAACAAAATACAAGTGGCAAAAATGTCTTGATTTAAATCTAAATAAACGAACCAATAGAGAAACATTTTTAATTAAAAAAGCAATAATTATAGCTGCATTTGCATGTTTTAAGAATACAATTTAAAATTGTGTTGATTTAAATCTGCTTGAAATTTAATAGGCATTTACAGAATGAAATATTGAGAAATATTTCAAATTATTAAGGCACAGAAATTAATTTATTAGACATGCCTTGATCCCAGTCTGTTTTACGCCTTACAAATTTGACAAATATGAAAATTATTTAAAAGAGATAACTTGGTTTAAACGATGATAATTTAAAAATTAATAGAAACCAAAGAGTCTGTGGACCTTATCAAGGTTGTGTTAGTTTTTCTGTTGAATCATTTGTTGGCTATTTCAAGTGGTTCGTTGCACGCTGCGTATGCGTTATTTCGCAGCATTAATTATACGAAATATATTCAAAGCAAAACAAAGAGACCGCTGTGTGTGACAAAGTGTGAAAAATATTTTCATAATCTTAATGTTGCATTCGAGAAGGGGCAAGCGGCAGGCGGCAGGCGGCAAGAGGCGGTTGCAAGGGGCGGGGGGCTGTCTATCAACTAAAAATGAAAATTGCAGCGTTGTGTGAATTTGTCAAGCGAAGCAGCGGCAGCAGCAGCAGCTGATGCTCATTTCTCGTGCACAGTTTTTGTCACAAAATGCGGTCAAACAATTTGTTTGTGCAGCTATTTTAAACACACACATTTTGTAGTCAAATTTCTTGGTTTTGGCCAACTGACAGCTGGGACAGCGGCAGTCGGAAAATGCCCAAGCAGCGCTGGCAAAATTGTTTAATCAATGCCACAGCCCAAACTCTTTAAAAAAAGCACACACACAAAAAACTAAAATTCAACACACGGAAAAATGCCAGCAGCGCATTTACAGAGCGAGAGAGAGAAGGAGAGAGAGAGAGAGAGAGAAGGATGTGGCAAGGACGAGCACAAACAATGGCAACTTTTGTACCTGTGTGAGGCACAGGCGAAGCAAAAAAAATAGAAAGCAAAGCAAAAGCTAAGCGTAGGCAAAAAAAAAAAATCAAATTAAGGTTAAATACCACAAAGCGAGTATCACACACACACACACCCACACACACACACAACACGTTTAGAGTCTATAGTTATGCCTTAAATCCAAAGTAAGCCAAAGCATGCAGCAGACAGCAGACACACACACACACATGCATAGAATGGCGGCGCCTGAAAGCAGGCAACACATTTTGGCATTTCAGCTGCTCGTTGTTATTATTGACACAGCAGCAGCTCAAAAATTAGAGAAGTAACAGAAAGCTGGTTAAAACATATACATATTTATATTATCAAATAAAATAAATTGAATTATCGTTCCAGAAATTATAATTGATTTTGAAATGAAATTTGGAGGTAATTGAAGAGAATCTTTATGACTTATTTCAGCTATTTAAAAATACAAGTGACAGAATGAAATTAGAATTAACCTAAAAATAAAGTACCAAACAAGTTTACTTTAGAGTATTTTATTTATGCATATGCTTTTACTGAAATAAGAATACCATAAAAAAACAAAGTACAAAAGATATTTATTTATTTTGTTGTTGAGTAAGTTTTCTTTATTTATGCATCGATTTCATAGAAAGCGAAAATTAGATAAAAAAAACATTAAAAACAAAGTGATTCTAGTTTGTGGGCGTTTACTGTATTACTGTTTCTGCTGTTGTTGCTGTTGGTGTTGGTGTTAAGGGCTCCGTAGGCGTTGCCGCCGGAATCGCGTTGGCGAAATGATGGACAACAACAACGAAACAGGAACAAGAACGGGCGGCAGGAAGTGGAAAACAGTCACGCAAAAAAGGGCACTAAAAATACTCAACAACAACAACAATAATAATAATAATAACAAAAAGAAGAAGATGGAAATGGAGAGCAATAACAGCAAAGCGCTGTGAGCTGCGAGCAGAAGCGACAACAACAAATCAACATTAATAATAAAATCCATAAATGAAATAATGTTGTTTCGGCGACTTCAGTTTGTTGTTTGCGCATGACGTCAAAAAAGTGCGAGCGAGCCACACAACAAACAATAATGAAATAAATATAAAATAAAAACGGCGAAAGAGGCAACAAGAAGCAGCAGCAGCAGCAGCAGCAGCGAATATAAAAATAAGGACATACGGGAAGTGCCCGAAAAATCGAAGTACAATGGGCCAAAATACTTTTCCTGAACTTTTTGCCCCCCTCAGCCGTCGCTACTCGACACTTTTAATGGCTGTGGCCCGGCACGAAGCGACAACAACAAGCGACAGCAAACGCGACACACAGACCCACATAGCTCTTGGGCCCCCCCTTCGGCCTCCTTTGGGCTCCCCTTTTGGCTCCCCTTTTGGCTGTTTGGCCCGAACATGTGTTGGTTGTAAACAGGAAGCAAAGCCGAACCAGCAGCAGCAGCAGCAGCAGCAGTCGCAGGTTGTGGCAGCAATGGCTTAAAGCATGCTTTCTGGCCTGGCGAATTCGCACTCTCTCTCTCTCTCTCTCTGTCTCTCTTTCTCGCTCAGTCTGTTTGGGGCCCGGCTAGAGAAGCAAATGTTGCAAATGTCAAAGTAGCAAAACCCGGAAATTCGAAGGACATGTTCGAAAAGGCTGAGAGCAAACGACGCCCACACAACAGCGAACGCCCACACAAAACACAGAGAGAGTCGCATAGAGAGAACTCTACACAAAGTGTAGACATGCGCACTCTCCCTCTCTCTCTCTCGCTCTCTCTGGAGAAAAGCTCTCTCGCTGCTTGGCATTTGTTTTTGTTTTATTGATGCCGCTGCTGCTTTTGGCCTCGCTGCTCCTGCTGCTGCCGTAATTGTTATTGTCTTATTGTATGCCGGTAATACACACACACACTCACACACACTTGCACACACAACACCTAGAGAGAGATACTTAATGTGTAAATGTAAGTCAACTCTAAGCGTCTTAAGCCAAGTTAGCGTCCTACGTGTGTGCGACCAAAACAGCCAACTACACAGCGGCAAAAAAACTAATCCATTTGGGATTGAGCTGAACTGAAGGATGCGTTCCCAAGAGTGCATAAATAATGATAATGCTTCATTATAGATTGGTTTTTGATAAGCATTAAATGTGGCGTTCGAATTGAGAAATACATTTCGCGTCAACTTAAATCCATTTATTTGTATTTGTATTTGTGTTTAATCAAATGACAGATTAACAAAAACAGCAATGATTATTATAAATGATAATTTGTATGCAATCTTTTCTTCCATAATAATAATTCATTTTAAGTGATTAGATTCATTCCATAATTGGAATCGGAAAATGAACGTACGAAAATATTTTACAAAAAAAATTATGACACATTGACGACTTTAAAGTCGCCGCTTTTTCTCGCTGTGTAGCTCTGACTTGACACTATGTATTAGCCCCGCAGAGGGTCCGCCCACCGACCGCCCGCCCGCCTCTTCGCACTACGTGTAGACCCCAAAATGTGTGTGATTTGCAGCGCGTGTTTAAATTATTAACTAACTTAGCAGGCAGGCCGTGCTTTGCTGAGTTTTTTGTTTATTTTTTAGTGAACTAGTTGAAAATCTTGGGCTGCTCGACGCGTCACGAGTTTCAGTTTAACAACCAACGAAAATTGCATGTTCACAATTTGTTTAGCATTTACGGCCACGTCCCTTGTGTCAAGTTTCACTTTGTTTGTTTTGCAAATTTTCAGTTAGCGAATGTTACGTTTTATTAGAGCAAAAGATGATGAAATTATCTGGCACTCGAGCGCGAGACGCAGCCGTTTGCATAGATAATCAGATGCGGGGAGGCTGATTAGGCTGCCACACAGTGCGTATGCGTGTTCAAATATTACTCATACGCAGCATTGGCGCTGGTGGGAGGCAGAAAGCACTTAGTCGCAACAAAAGATGCAGACAAATAAGAATCCTTGGCGCCCAGCCTCAAGGTCTGCCAGTAAAATAATGTATACGCACTGCTGGCCGGAGATTAGCAGCAAATGTTGCATTGCAAGTTGTGAGTTTGTCAGATTGTTGTTAATTATAGAAACAGAAATACGCCTCGGCGCCTAATCGCAATCAAGATTGTGCCCCTTCAGGGCGAATGTCGAACACATTAAATAAAGATCGCTGCGGATCATAATCAGCTCTGACGTCCGCAGATCAAGTGATGAGCTGCGAGCGAGTTTGTTGTTGCTGCCAAGAATATGCGAATAAACAAATACATTAAAATTGTTGAAAATGAAATTTAGCCAAAGCCATTTCGCTGCGGCGTTTTCAATTGAGCAACAGTTGCAACAGTTGCAACAAACATGCAAATGCAATTTGGAACAAAGAACAGTTCCCCTCCCCCTCCCCCTTCTTCCCCTCTCTACCCCTTTATTCCCCTCTCTTCACCGCCGCTGCTGTCGCTTATGCGTCTGTTCTCATGCTCCACGCCCACGCAGCTAATTTACCTTAAAATTCATTTAAATTTTTCATTTTCAATTCGTTTTTTTTTTTGTGCTGACTGTTTTCGGGTTTTGCGTTTTTTGTTTTTTTTTTTTATTGCCAAATATTTTGTGTACAATAGAATTTTGAGTCTGTACATGAAATA
The DNA here is from genome assembly GCA_963583835.1 of Drosophila immigrans. Taxonomy (NCBI): domain Eukaryota; kingdom Metazoa; phylum Arthropoda; class Insecta; order Diptera; family Drosophilidae; genus Drosophila; species Drosophila immigrans. The sequence continues at coordinate 51,066,083 of OY757141.1, forward strand.
TGCACAACAATGTATGCGTGTGTTTGATGCTCCCTATAGATACAGATATATACATTTTAGTTCTTTTCATTTCGTTTCGTCTTTGCTGACGCAACTTTGAATTGTTTTTAAATAGTTTGGCATAAGACGCATCAATTAGCAGCTCGCTGATGTCTTTATGCTCAAATGCCCCGCACTCACAGACCCCCTAAAGGTTATTTCGCTAGTCAAGCAATTAAATTCAAACAGTAAAGAATCAAATTCAAACTCTGTGAAATTCCCTTTTCAGAAATTAGAATTGAAGTTTTTGAAAGTAATTGTAAGTAAATACAATGAAGTAAACAACATAAATCGGTTATTTATCAAATAAAAACATTAAGAATTTGAATGGAAATTTTGAATTGAAATAAAATAAAGTACAATGGAATTATTTGTAAGCAAGCTCTCCTAATACTTTACTTAAACATCGAATGTATAGTATTTATAATTCGTTTGAAATTCGAATAACGTTGAATTTAAAGTGCTTCTAAACAGCGATCGTTTGCTGTGAAATATTTGCAGAGTTGCAGCACCGGAAATCGGTATTGCGAATGTCTTAAAATTGCTGCGTTAAGCGTTCGCGAATCGAAGGTTGTGCGGCTTGCAGCGGCTTATTGCCGGCCCGATAACATGGCCAATCGGAGGGCGTGGCCCCCACAATAAAGTGGGCGGCCGGCGGTTTCCTTGCGGCTGAAAGATTCGCTTTCATTCGCGTGTTTTACGATGCCAGCGATTAGCGAGCACTTCTTGGAAACGCGTCTATCAACAAGTCTACGAGTCAACACGTCCATACTATATATATTGATATGGAAGTGGACCAGCTAGAGATATCGTGTTACTCGCGGTGTTCTATATACAAAAATCAGAAATCAGAAAACACTATAGCACTTTAGCCGCTGTCCAATTTCGCATTTCCAATTTGTTTGTTTGCTTTGGCGCTCGTTTGTCACAGCGACTCTTTTACACAAACAATTAACAATTGCGACTGCGAGGGCAATATATAAATAATCTTATACATATACTATATATATATGTATATTCGGATAGGAAGACTGGCCATCGATAATGTTTACGATAAAAGAGCGCATAAATCAGTTGCTGTCTGCCAAATTGCAAGCATTGCAGATATTATTTGTGTTCGATTTTTTGGGATACTTTTCGTGGGATTGCGGGCAGCCTTTAGTTGATAGTTTATTTAATCGAGAGCCGTCGAGACTGTAAACAAACGATTATGGCTGCTTAGGGCGCAGGCAAAACAATCGAATTTATTGTTTGCAATGAAATACGAGCCGTGAGTCTTGCAACTTGAAAGCCATATCATAATTACTGCCGCCAGCAAATTGCCAGCAATTGATATATTCAGTAACAAGTTTATCGATCCCAGTCGATGCCCAGGTATTTACTGGCTAAAAACGCATTTGTGTCATGTCGAAGATACTCGCTGTCAGACTGTACGTATAAGTGATATGCGCCTGTGCGAGTTTTCATTGAAAAGTGAGCAACAAATGAATTATGCATGAGCTGGTAGCTGGTGGCCAAGTCCTGCGACATGCGAGCCAAATGGATTTGTGGCCATAACCGAAAGATGGCCCACAGACATTGTCAATTGTCTCTGGGCCGCCTTTGTCTCTGGGCTGCATAATTGATGGCTGTCATACGCTGGTGTCCATAAAACATGCAGCTAAATGTTGTGCCCGATTACAAAACAATTTGTCCAAAATGGCACAGACAAAGCCAGAAAGGCAGCTGGGCATCATTAAGTTAGTTGGTTTTTCATTTGCTTTTAGTTTTGTGGCTCTGCAATTAGTTTTGTGGCTGCATTCGCTTGACATTTGCCCAACTCGTCGCTGCCGCCGATGTCGCTGATTTCTCGTGCTCGTTCTGTTAAATGACATTTCTATTTCTTCAAGTAACTCACACAGCAGCGCTTTTTTTGGCTTTGCTTTCCTTCCCTTTGTGGCCCCCTGCGTCCTCGACTTTGTCGTCTGCCACTAATGTGGCGTACATTTTTTGGCCAACACTTTATCAAGATGGCAGACGCCTTGGCAGCCGGCCAAAAGCAATGCACAAACCTATAAAATGCTACCTAGCCATTAATGTGAGCGAGTGCGAGTGTGTGTGCCAGGCTACACCTTGAGTCCTGCAAAGGACTTCCCTCCTCATCCCTCCGTTGGCCGGGCCAATGATCAAGAGTCAACTCGAAAGTTTGGCCTAATTGCAGCTGAGGCGGCCAGAGAAATGCAATGCAAATTGTGTGCTATGCAAATTATGAGTCAGCTTCTCTGGTGGGCGTGGCCAGCCCCCTCCACACACACACACACACACACACACACACACGTAAACTTGTATTACGTTTACGTAGCTGGCAACAAAACCAAATCGCTCTTCGCATTCTATTGCTAATGTTTCAACTCTCCCATTCCGTTCGGCATTTCTAATAGATTACACCCCTTTTCTACCCCTCACCCCTCTGCCCCTCGAGTGCCTTGCCATTTGTCGCAACCTTCAAGCACATTTAGACGTCATCCATTTCTCATTTCTCATAAATTTTTGTGCGAAATCCAAACGATTTGTTTTTCCTTTACGTTTTCTTTTATTTTTTTTCCTTCAATTTTTCTTGTTCTTCTCTCGCTTTTCTTTCGCTGTTGTTGATTTGATTTTTGTTAGTTTTTATATCTGGCTTTTTTTGTTTTCTTTCTAATTCCCAATGCTTTCGCGGCGCTTTTCGCGCTTCTGTCTCTGCGGTATTTTTCCACCACCACAACGACAACTCGACATCGCAATTACACAGCCTGGTTAAAGGTATTTGTTTTGGCCATTTTCGTGCTCGCAAATTAAATTTAGCAGCATTTTTGTCTAATTGTGTTCGTTTTGTTTTTTGTGTTTCGTATTTTCGGTTGGCTCATTGACATTTGCCTTATTCCCCATTCCGTCTGCTCATTTTGAATCACAGCTGCATCTGTGGCTGCATCTGCAACGTCACGCGGCGGCGTCACTCGAGTCATGTGCACGCCGCTTGCAGGCGGCTGTGGCATGCCCCAAAAGCCATTTGATTGCTTTATGAGCAGCGCAGAGACGCAGGAGACGCCCAAGGCCGTCGCGTTGATAAGATAGGCGAAAAGCGGAATGAATCTGATTCACTTTCGCATCGCCGGCGTATAACAAACGACATTTCGGTTTTTAATGTCAGCGAACGGAAGAGAGCGAGAGAAAGTCGGGGAAATATCCAAGTTTAAACAGCAGCTGTGGCCCTCAAAAATGTATGCTAAGCATGCTAAATGGCGACTGCCTTGAACTCTAATTGGCGCTCGTTCAGTATTTGCTAGTCAAGTTTGTTAATCCGGCTTATTAGAGAATCTCAAAAAAGGGCTGCAAATATTCACATTTAGACTACAGTGGCCCAGAATGTTAAATTACATAGAAGCGCATGTTATTAACATTTTATGTTGCCCAAGTTTGCGGATTGGAATTTATTAGAGAAGCTCAAAAGGGATTTGAAATTTTTACATTTAAACCACAGCGGCCAAAAATGTTAATTAATATAAAATTAGCATTTTTTATTAAATTAGTTTAGTTAGTTTTAGTTTATTAGAGAACGTAAAAAGGGCTTCTAATATTTACATTCGAATTGCAGTAGTCCAAAATGTGAATAAGTAAAATGTTAACATTGTTTTGTTATAATTAGTCAACAGATTCCTTGAACCTCACCCACATTTTGGGCGATAAATTAAGTCGGTTCACAATAAATAGCACAGACTGAAATCACATGAATGTTTCACAATCGGTGCAGAGAACGGATGTCGTCCGAGTTCCCAGAAGCCCACATTAGCTTTTTATGTAGCGATAGATCTGTGTATGTTGTCCCTAATCCCACACGAAATATATGTCAGCAAGCCGGCTATAACTTTGCCATAAAAATTAAGAATAGACAGCGCAAAGTTGATATATTGTTAAATTTATGAGCGGAATGCTTACACAAAGTTGACCAGGCGACAACTAACAGCAAACAACTAAGAAATAGTAAAAGAGCATTTAAAAATGTGTGTGTGTGTGTGGATGGATTTATAAATAATATGGAAAATATGCGGCGATAAATATGAGCAAGAATTTTAGCTAAAGGCCGCGCAATCAAATATCATGTAGTATTTATTTTTATTGTCTTGATTAGAGTCATCATCAGGCAGCCAGCATAACATAGATGTGTGTGTGTGTGTGTGTTTGGGTGTGTGGACAAGCATTCACGAATGTATCTGAATATGAATATGAGTGTAAGCGTGTGGATGTGTTTGATATGGACATTATACAATGGCAGGAGATGGCCTGGCATGGGGCCAATAAAACCCACTGCAAATGAAAGAGAAACACAACGAATCGAATCCAAATGAGCAGAATGAAACCACAAAACGGCCAAGCAGAGGCAGCCAGCTAGTCGGCCGTGTTATTATAGAAAGTAGAAGTGCCAAAAGCAACAACAACGACAACAACAACGACAACGACAACAAACACGATTATTAAAATGACAACAAGTTTGTGCAAATTTGATGAAAATAAAAGCAGATTCACAAATAATGCACTTAATAAATTATATTTAATTGCCAGCATTTACGAATCGCTGGCTATAGCTAATGTCATTTGCCGCCTCACTGACTGACCGACTGATTGAATGACTGACCGACTGACTGACTGACAGAACTAGAGCTGGCCATAGTTTTTATTTGTAATGAGAATTCCACAACATTGACTGTCAGATAGTTTGTGTTTATTCTTGGCTAAATCTCAGCTAATTTTGGTTTTTTCTATATTTTAAATGCACGTACTTTGTCATGGTGTATCGTATATATTTGCAATTTTGTGCCATAGCCCACTTCAAGTCTTTCATCAGTTGGCTTTAAATTGTTGCTTCCAACGATATGAATATGCATTTGTCAAGTGAGTAGAGTCACTCGGTGATTCATTTAACTCACATTTAATGGCCATTTATTTGCAGGTAGCATTCGCACTAGACAACAATCTGTCCACTCGACCTCCACGCCCAGCTCCGTTCTCGCCCCCTTTTCGTATCTCTGTTGGTTTTTATTATTTTGCCTCTTTTTAGAGTTAAAACGAAGGGGGTTTCTAGCTGTCATGTTGTGTAATTTATTGGGGTCATTTGCACTTGGCATGCTATTCACACTATTCACTCGTATTCGCAGAGGTTGTAAATAACGCTACCTGTGTGCTCGAGTCGTGTCGAGTCGAGTTAAAGCTCTGTGGCATCGATGGCACTGCGAAGCATGCTCGCAGGCTGCTGATAAGCCAAGACATTTTGATTGCCCTGGACTCTTAGTTTATTCCGTTGGGCCAGCTCTGTAATCGCATTGGCTAATGAAATAAATTTCTTTACAATTTGATAAGCGAGCGAGCGAGAGAAGGCAGACGAAGGAATAACAGATCATTAACAACAGGGCAACTTTCACTAACAATCGTAGATACTGTTAAGTCTACAGCTGCACATTAACAGTCTCTGTAACAGTTGTCTGTAACACAACAGCTGTTATTGCCAGTCATTCTTGCTGTTAACAGTCAGTCGACTCTGCGGATTACAGCTGTTATCTGTCTAACAGCTGTTACGGGGAGTTATCAGCGAAACACTTTAACACTCGCTTTATTTATTTTCCTGGCTTTCAGTGTTTTTATTCCCTCAGTTTTCTTCCACAAATATTAACTTTACTCAGTTGACTATATTTGGAACCGAGTAGAATGTTCAAACAAATGTTGCTGGTGCAAGTTCTGACACCTCGTAACTTGCAAAATGATTTGCTGCATTAGCCGACGCTTAGATCATAGCCCGGCTTCTGCCCAGTCATTGCTTACTCAACAGAGCAACAACTACAACTGCAACATCATCAGCAACGCTTGCAACTCGAGTCCATAGTGTGCTCGTTCAGTGTGCTTTGTGATCTAATACGCTACTTTTGCCTATTTACCTTATCCGGCAGATTAAAGTGTCACGAGCTGGCAACTGGCTCCTCCCTCCCCCTCCACTCTCCTCTGCTGGCAGAAGCTGAGCACTAGTCAATTTGCGTTTATTAGATACACACGGCAAATACTTGTACGAGAGCAAAGCTCCAAGATACACAAGCTGCCTGAGAATAAGTGTTGTTGTTAGTACAGTTGTTGTTGCTGGGTTGCTGTTGTTGTTGCTGGGTTGTTGGGCGCAGCTGGCAGCAACAATGAGAGTAGCACTTCAAAGCCGAAAGCGTGCCCAACTATTTTCAGTAGCTGCTGCAAGTTTGTTGCCGCCCTCTTGCCACTCACATGCTACGCTTTTTATTCAATTAACACGTTGCCAGGCATCAGCCAAGAGCCAAGTGCCCGCCGCCAGACCAAGGCGATTGGGGGCGGACGAGGGGGCGGGGGGCGTGTCTTAATTTATGCAGTTGCGGCAGCTGCCAGAATTGACTTAATTTGTTATAAATAAAAACATGCGAAACCATCAGCGAAGGCAAAGCAGTTAATTAGTGCAACAACGAGCAGGTAACAAACTCGCTCTAATTGAAATTGAGGTGCGTTTAACCCTAAAATGATGTGTGCGTCGCCCCCTCCTCCTCCTCCTCCGCCCCATCACAACACTTGTATTGAATTTGTCGCAAGGCGAATTGCAGTAGATAAAATACTGAGAAGACAGGCCAACATTCGAATAGTTCCCCTCGAAAATACTCTGTAATCTGTCATCTGTAGTAAATAAAGTATAAATATTCATCTCAACTCGTAAAGTTGTGTAATTTGGAAACACCGCCTGCATAATCTTACTACAAATATTGCATGTAAATTGCAAATGTTTGAAATATTTGTTCATAAATATATGCTTATTTTACAAAGCTATTTATTCAGTATTTGTATGCATATATTCTTAATAATGACAATATCATATTTGCATATGAAGTACCTTTTTTAAATAAATAATTAGCTAATGTAATGCAATATTTATTTTGAATAAATAGTAACGCAAGATAATAACTTTGCAATACTACAAAAATAGTTGCGACTCGAGAAGTTGTGTCCTGCAAAGTCGATAGTCCGCGTGCGTCATTTTACAGGGTACAAGAAACTGCTGCAAAAAGTGCATAAAAGTGTGTGCAAGGCAACAAGAAACTGCGAACACTTTGCATTTGATGAAAGCGTCGAGCGGCAATCGTCAATTCACGGCTGCCCACAGGTCGGGGGAGTGGACGGAGTGGGGGGAGACTGCAGCAGTCGGTGCCATACTCGTTTCATTGAAATAAAAAACACTTAAGCAGCAACTGCAACTGCGACGACGACGACGACAATGTTCAAAAGAGTGCAAAAGAACATAAAAAAGCAGAAAAAGTGGGCATGATACAAACTGTGCAAGAGCAAGAGCCAAGGGGAAAGGGGAAAGGGGGAGGGGAGATGGGTGATGGGAAATAGAAAAGAATGGATAGCAACATGCAATTGAAAATGCCGCCCCTCCACTTTATCCCCTGCTGCAGCTGCCGTCCCCTCATCCCCTCGTCCGATTGGCGGCAGCTTCATTAAAATTTTCGGTTTTCATTTCAATTAAGTTGCGGTTAGTGGCCGGAAAATGCTAACAAAATGCAGGCAAGTGGGCGGATGGGGGGTGGGGAGGCTGTCACCTAGCGAATGAAGTCGAATTTGGGAATGAGTTGGCCAAGAAATTGTTATTGTTGTCAATTAAAATGGGATGCCGAGTTTGCATATCCTGATGGAATTAACTGTCAATTGTAATTGACATAAATAATTATGTCAGCTCAGCTAACCGAGAGTAGGGTCGATTATCGCGATGAGTTAACAACTACTTTGATGGACATTATCTTAAAATGGAATTAAATGTGAACTATTTCACTTCAGTTTGATAGTTAACGCAAAAGGGGATTTAACAGAGGCGACCTCTTTAAATGCGATGGAATTAAGTGTCTACTGTAATTGAGCATAGTTTTGTTAATTCGGTTGACAGTGTGAGTGAATTTTACAGCTAACATACTGTTCAGTAATGATATTTTGATAGATATCAACTAAAAATACAATTAAATGTGATTATTGCACCTCAGTTTGGTAGTTAATAAAAAATTTGGATTTAACAGAGACAACCTCTATTAATGAAACTAAGTGTCTACTGTCAGTTAACAGAAAGATTCCGTGTCCACTGTAATTAAGCATAATTATGTTAGTTTAGTTTACAGTGTGAGTTTAGCAATGATTTTCAAATACAACATTTTCAAAAGGAATTATCTCACTTCACTTGGTCAGTTAACATAGACGCTGCTTTAACAGAGGCTGTCTCTGTTAAAAATACATTTCCATACATGTTTCACGTTTGTTTGCCAACATTTGGCGCATTCTTGCTTTGATCGTTCGAGCAATGTGTCTGGCATGATTGGAATCCATCATTTCACTGTTGTTATGAGTTATTAATGTGCCAAGTTGTAAGATGCCAAGCTAAACAAAAACAGGGAGACTGCCAGCTAATGGGTCGTATGCGTGATCTGTGCATAGAGCGAGAGGGAGGAGAGGAGAGAGGAGGTGAGGTGAAGAGGGGGAGAGACGAGCAGTTGGCCAAATGTTTGCACACTTAATGAGCCAATAAAACGAGTTCAGTTTTCAGCTAAATCAATAAAAGTGCAGTTCGTTTTGGCCTTTGGCAAGTGTCAGGGTCTGTGACCAATAAACCGAAATGTTATTATTATTATGATAAACTATTGCACTCAAGGTGTTAATTACGCGGCACTAAAGTGCCGAAAATGCGTTGCTGTTGCTGTTGCTGTTGTTCCTGCCATCGATGCGAAAGTGTCAAAATGCTAAAGACGAACATCTCGACAATTTCTCGCTTAAATATATTGCTGTATCTCGACGGACGAACAGCCGACAATTTTGGCACAGTGCACGGCATTTTCAAATGATTGCTGTCCATTTGCCATTTCCACCTTCAGAGCGAGCGAGCCAGCAACAGACAGACAGACAGACAGACGGACAGACAGACAGACAGAGAGAGGCGAGCAGGCCACAGCTGCTGATGTTGATGTATGTGGCACATCCGTTTCTCTGCGAGCACAGCGAGAAAAAAGGTTAATTACAGAAGATTGAAAAGTATTTCTCACTAGTCGCAGGTTAAATACTTCAACAGAGTGGGGACTACCAGTAAATTATGCACTGTAAGTTAATTAAAGAGTTAAGAAATAAACAGAGCGAGAACTACTTATAAATTACACGATATACATATATTGAAAAATAAAAAGATTTATTTAAAAATGGGAATCGACTATGTTGACTAACTCTCAAAGACCGTTGATCGTAAATAAATTAGAAATTAGAAATACTGGGTGTATTTTAACAATATTGATCTAGAAGACTGAGAATGGATGATTTTTCAATCATTAATTTTAGCTGCTTGTTGCTGTCATAATTATATGATATAGTAGATTGATTTGTACTCAATTTGCTCAGAGTGTACAGAAGACATTGCGTTGAGGTGCCTCAACAAACGACAAAGTCATTGCTGTGACAGCTATATATGGTATATGTATATCTGTCCGATTTGGCAAGGAAAATCCTACAATAAAATTCAAAATGTTTACAAAGTTGCATTATGACAGCTCTGCAACTAATTGAGTGACAACAACGAAATGTAGCTCGTATTCTTCTCAGTGTATGATTCAGCTTCTCAGTCGCTTGTCTGCACAAAAAGGCAACTTGTGTGTTTTTCTTAATGAATTTTGTCGCCTTGTCGCCATGGTCCTGCATCACCTCAGGCTCTGCCCTGGTCGGAATGATTTCAGATGTTTGATCACCAGACAAGCAAGGGGCAAGGCGGCTATAAGCTCTATAAGAATTGCGACTAGCAGGGTCTTGTGTGTGTTCTGCTTATTAAATTTGTACTTTTAATTGCCCGAACTGTACATAGAGCAGAGAACATAAAACAGAAAAAGGCCAAAAGAATGAAACACATGTCACTGCATTTATTTGCCTAGAGATTCTATTAATTTTTATTAATTTCAATTTGCCTTTCTCTTTGCAGGTGAGTTGTCCCCACTGTGTACAGCGTACAGTATATAGACATATATAAAAGACAATTGGTTACGGGTGAGTTGGTTTTACAAATCACAATTTATCCTTTCGCTGGCAACTAGTCTTTGAAACTTTTCTTGGCTACGTGAAAAATGTGCGACAATTTAATTAAATAAGCGCATTTGCAAGTGTCAAGCAGAGCAAAAGTTTTTGTCTAATTTGAAAAGAGTGCGAAAGCGAGAAGGGAAAACAAGACTTTCGATCTAATCACATTATCTCCTCAGATAACTTATTATTACTTAACGAGCTTATTATTACCTAATTTGTATTTATTTACTCAGTGTCAGCTAAGAGTTGGGAACTCAATTATCAACTTAAATGAAATACAAAGTAAAGTTAAAACATTGATGAGTCAAGAATTAAATTGTTAAATTAAAGAATATTTTAAATAAAGAATAAATGCAATACAAAATTACTAATTAAAAATAAACAAACGCAGATATCATTAGAACAATCAGTTATGAAGAGTTGTACATTAAATTTAAGCGTACTTTTTTTGCTATCGAAAACGTAAATGAAATACTGAATAAATGAAAAGTAAACAAAGCCGAAAATCATTAGAGCAATCTTTAATGAATTATTAGAATGCATCAAGTCATTCAATCACAATTAAAGTTGATTCACGGCCACGAGATACCCGTACTTTCTTCCGACCGACCAATTTCGATGCACATGGCGAGCTGCCCTTCGGCTAGACTTCGGCTGAGAGATGAGTTATTCTCAATTAACACTCGCAACGACCACAACTGGTACAACAATAATTCCAGTCCATAGAACACAGCACACAATAATAATAATAACAATAAGCAGCTCAATTAACGCCAGTCCGACTCACGAACATCAGCAGCAGCAGCATCAACAAAACGACAGACAACAAACAGATGACAGACTGAAGGGGGAGGGAAAGGGAAAGGGGGAACTGCATTCATAAAGCATAGAAAATTACTAGTTCGAAGTAGTTTCACATGCGAATGGCGCTGCGGCAATTAGAAAAGGCGGTTACATCATTTTGGGGCAGCAGCTCGTCGCTTGGGTTAATTTCCATGTGGAACGGAAATAAAATAAAAAAAATAGTTAACGCAAAAAATAGAGAATCATCGAGTAGACTTTGTCATCGTAATTATATGCATTGCCAGTAAATATAATTCACATTTATATTAAGTTTAAACTTGTTTCCAAATAAAATTAATAATTCATAGAAAATTCACACTTTGTGAATTTGTAAACTGAATGTTTTTCACATATTTTCAGTTTCAATTTGTCTCCAAATTGTTGAGGCATTTTTGCTTAAAAGTGAAACTTAAAACGTGCCTTTGATTTTATTTAAGTCTCAAGATCTGCCTTGTGTACTACAATATAATACTTATATATGTTTACACATTTTTAGAACTGTCAGAGACAAGTGTCGCGAATACTTTGTGTCGCAAACTGTCGGAAAATTAGTGAAAATACACGCATAATTTACGTACTTGTTCGACACGAGAACTTAGAAATATTTGCGGTTATATATAATACTGCAATCTATATACATCGAGAAAAATGGCGAACTTAAATTCTTGTGCGCTTAAATGTTATTAGCAAATACTAATTTCACTTCGTAATGTTTACAAATGAATAAATGCAAATTGTTTGTATATTACCAAAAATAATAAAAATTAAAAATTCTAATTTCACTTGGCAATTTAAGCAACTAAATAATTATATTGAAATTATTTGTATATAGATAAACAAAAAAAAATAAAAGTCTTAAGATCTCTTTGAATTTTGAGTGCTTAAATTTGATTAGCAGATACTTATTTTACTTATTCATTTTGTACAAGTAAATACAAATTAAAAAATAACAATTAGAATTTCTAAGCAGCTTGACTTTTTCTCTCAGTGTGTTTTAGTTACTCGCTGATCGAATATTTCAGAAGCTATAAATCACAGGCAATAATCCCAACTACACGAAAAACAGACGCAAGCGAAAGATAAAAAAGGCCGAACATTTGCTTATCGCATTCTCGCCTTCTCAGCTCGCTTCGTAAACGTTTTATTGTGATTAACAGGTGGCAAGTTTGTTGCTTTTTGCTGGACAATCATCGAATTGGCGTCATAAGGTCAATCTACAGTCTGCTGTGTTTATTGAAGACAATTGTTTAGAATTCTAGGCTTTGTCTGGCCAATGATGGGCACACAAAAGAGCAGCTAGAAAACCCCCAATTTTGAGCAATTACCTCGCCTGTCAGCTTCAGCGTAAATAGTGTCATTAATACCAGTTTGATGAGGATATAACTCAAATGAAAGCTCGCAAACCAGACTCGATGCTCTCGAGTGGGACTCGATTGTGGCGCCCTCTGGCGGTGACAACTGGCAACCACTCATTTGCCATCTCGCTCTCAACTTCATTCGCTGTTTGTGAATGAATCCAAATTTGCATCTATCTATAACGCGAGAGAGAGTGAGAGAGAGAGAGAATATACGCACAATTAAGACACAAAAATGTTTTCACTCCAATTGGAATTGTATTTTGTTGTTGCCAACGGCAGCCAAGTGGAAAATTTGCGTGTTTGCAGCTCATTGAGGCTAACATTCGAATCAATCACATTGACAAATTCGTTTAATTAAAAGACAAAATGCTGATAAGCTGAAAGTTTACATTTAATTTAGTTCCCTTTTACTACTTTATTTGCTACGCTTTCTACTACTATTTTGAGTGCGCTGACAACACTGGCAGCGCAAAGCTTTGTACGCCTAGCGCCCTCTGGCGGCTGCTCGCTGCACTTGCAGCGAAAGCTTGCGCTTCAGAGCTTTGCTATTGAACGCGCTCTCTTCCGTTCTGCTCTCTCTCTCTCGTTCTCGCTCTGTCGCTCTCGGTTGCTCACATGCTGTAGGCAGCTTGTCTGGCGCGTCGCTTGCGCATCCCGTTTCCGCCTCCCTCCCCCCCGCCGCCGCTTGCCCGGCTCCACAGCAATCCGCACCGTTGGCTGCAACACGTGCGCAGCGCTTAATAAACGCCGCAGTCACCGCTCTTGTGGCTCCCCCCGCACCCCCCCGGCGCCGGTATTGCAATTAATTTCAATTTTTGTTGCCTACGACAACAATTTGCAATGAAATGTTTCGTTCTCGTTGTTTTCGTTGCTTCTCCTTCACCTTCTGTTTCTGCTTCTGCTTCTCACTCTCGCTCACAGTCACATGTTGGCGCAGTGTGTCGACACACACACACACGCACACACACACACATGCATATCCACAACGACGTCAGCAGCAAACAACTGTTGCCCTTGCGGTTTCTTTTGCCATTGTTTTTCTTGTTCTGCGCTTGTCCCGCCTCGAATTGCAGCTCCCAAGCGACTCCCAAGTGAGAGCCTGATAAGCCAAGTCAACAAGTACTCGGCAATTTCCAGGCAGAAGGGTGTAATAGCTCAGTGCGAACCGAGAAGCAGTCGCAGGGCAAGATGGAAAATTTTCATTCACTATTAGCAACTAACAAATTAGTTTGTAAGCTATCGAATTCAAATTTCTGATTCTCGATAAATTCACACAACGTATATATTAATGATAAAAGGACAAAACAAAAAAAAAAAAGAATGAAAATACAATAGATAAATTTTTTAATGTAATTGAGTTAATGAAAGTACGGATCTATGCCTCTTTTTTATGTATAATGTGTACGTAACACAACATAAATATACCTCAAATAATTTAATAACACTTCAATTTAAATTTCTGAAAGATACGAATTTCAAATAATTTCAATTGATCGATTTCGTAATATACTTTTTTTGCTTAATGCAGTACCAAGTAACATAAATTGTAGAATCACACTTTCTACCTTGTTTTATGTGCTCTAAAAATGTGTGGCAGGTATCTCGCAGTCGAGCACGCTGTGCTTCCTTGATTATTGCTCTGCATTCGGGCCAAGTCGACACTTCGTTTTAGCAGTTTTTACGTAAATCGATATGCGATGCCAAGCTTCAACTTCGCACCACTTTTATCGCAGCCCCCTCCTCCCTGTTTGTTTATTATTTTATGCTGCCCAATAATACCCTTCCTATCAGATATCGTAGCTATCAGGCATTATACTATACCGGAACCGGTTGACGATAAGCGAACAAATTGTTTTGCTCGCATTTGGCCATTCGAAGAAATACTCGTATGGACGGGACTTGTTCCTAACACGACTAGATTCACATTCATAGACACATAGAGTCGAAGTATGAATGTTAATGTTGGAATACCGGGCCATAAAATAAAACCAGCACGTGGCGATTTATGAGCCATCTAACGGTATTTGCATAGATCGCCCGAAACCAAATTGTTTTAGATTATGACAACTGAGCTCTCGATTTGCATTTGCATTTGAATAGTCAGCACTACAAGTTATGAGCGAATGACACTTCCAGTTGAATTGGAATACTCTATATAGAGCTAATATTTACTTGTTATTTACTATGATTGTAGCATTAAATGAAATTCAATAGTAGAATAATTTAGTGGCTTAAAGATAGATTTAAACAAAACATTTGCACTGTGTTTTCCCAGATTAAAATGAAATATCAAAATAATTGTATCGGATATGATTATGCTATACATGCAATTAATATACTTAGAAACGATTTGGAAACAGAGAAATACGAACTTATTATTATTTATTATAAATTTCTGATTCCAATAAATATGTAAATATATTAGGCAGTAAATAATGTGAATTTTGCAATGAAGTAAGTGATATTTCTGGAATTACGTTTAATTTATTTCAAGTCGTAATGGTCAGTCGAGTTAAACAATAAGTAAAGTGAAATCTCTAACTGGGTCAACTCGATAATGATTCTAATTTATGGAGTGGGGGACATAAAAACGTTTTGCACATTAATTACTGGACGGCAAAGCTGGTTTATGAGATGCTAGGCCCATCACTTGTCTAACAGAAATATTCCCCCATATAAAATATATACTATATGTATGTGTGTGTGTGTGTGTGTGTGACAATTAAGCAGCTGCTTGTCAATTAAACTGCGAACAAAAGTTGCAAAACTGCAGCGAATAAATCGATCATCGCTCAGTTTGTAATGCCAACAATTATTTTGTTTACTTTGGCGAGTAACTAATAAAAACAAACTAAACTTAGCGGGAGGTAGAAAAAGAGGGGGAGGGGAGGGGAAGCTACGTTTGCAAGTCTTCGATACAAAATCTGTTTGCAAACATTTATTTCGACTTTTCATCAAGCGCAACTTATGCCATGTGTGTGTGTGTGTGAGTCACACTCATTGATGCCGTGTGTGTGTGTGTGTGTGTGTGTGTGTGTGTGCTCGACTGCATTTCCATTGCCTCCAATTTTGCTATTTATAAAACGACAAACAGGCGCCGCAGCAGCCGTCTGCCTGTTGTTGTTGTTGTTCTCAGAATATTCGCGACGCTCTTTTGCGCTCTCTTTCGCATGGCCACGTTTGTTTTTCGCTCTCTCTCTCTCGCGCTCATTCATTCACTCCAAACGTCTGTGTGTGTGCCTGTGTCTGTGTGTGTGTGCATAATCAAAAGCACTCGCATACACACACACACACACACACAGGGACAGAGACAGAGACACGCACGCATACAGGCGCAAAACGGGGGCCGGCGCACGTGGTAGCAAAACGTGATAACACAACAACAAAGCCGAACAACTGAAAGCAAAACAAATAGAAAACCTGACGACGACAACGACAACGACGCAGCTGGCGCTGCTGCGGTCGCTGTCGCTGCCGGCGTCGACTGCGACGCAGGGCCGCAACAGTTGCCAGCGCTTGTTGCTCTGATTGGCTGCGCGCACTCAACGAGCCAGCTGCGCCAATGACAGCGAACGCAGCCAACGCACAGCGGGATCCTTTCCGCTCGGCTGCTCGGCAGCTCGGCAATTGGCAATTGGCAGGAGATTCGTCGTGCGTTGTGCCTAAAAAAGAAGAGACTCAAATATAACGAGCACGACTTGTTGCCGTGCCGTCTTTTCTTTTTGTTTCTGCTGTCGTATTTTAAAATAAACGCATCACGGGGCGTATGCTTGATTCCGCTTGTAGGAGGCGGTGGGAAGCAGTTGAGCCGGTCACAAGCGTAATCTGAGGACAGGGCAGGGTTCAGATTTGTTAAAAATAGCCATAGCTTATTTGGGGCCAATGGGATTGCGGCGTATTTAACTTTAGTTCTGATGGAATGTAATTATTTAAATAATATTTTTAAACTATTTTTAATGCAATCAAACATTAAGATTGTGATTGTAGTTATTTTAAATGATTGCAGTTTATTTTCACTATTTTGGGTAAATGTGATTGTGATGGAAATTTTGAGGCATTTTTATCGTTTAAATCTTTGGTAAAATTATATACTTTGGGATTCTGATTGTAAACTTTAAACTATTGCAATTATTGCTGATGACTTTTTGAGCAATAAATGTGAAGTTTTCTTTTATTATTTTCATATATAATATGTTAATGACTACTTGCAAAAATTGCAAGCAAATTGAATATTTTTCAAATGCTTTCAATTTGGACAA
Organism: Drosophila immigrans; assembly: GCA_963583835.1. Classification (NCBI taxonomy): domain Eukaryota; kingdom Metazoa; phylum Arthropoda; class Insecta; order Diptera; family Drosophilidae; genus Drosophila; species Drosophila immigrans. The sequence continues at coordinate 51,082,695 of OY757141.1, forward strand.
TTTGCTGGAATTATGTGCAGTTAATTCATTTGAAGAGTCGGTAATTGCCGCAAATGCGTGATTCACGTTGTTTGCTCTTGCTGGTTGCCCTTCAGAGGTTGTCAGGGCAACCTGATTGCTGCAGGGAACGGCGAGTTCCATAGATAATTACGCATACGTCACGTGTTGCAAGCAAATTAATTGGCAATGCTTGTCATCGATACTTTAATCAGTTTTGCAACAGCAACATTCGAGGTGGCAATTAGAGCAGGAAACGGAAGACGGAAGAGGGGAGAGATCTCCTCTAACTGGGACTGATGCGACGTTCTCGCATCAAATTCGCACAAATCAAAAAAATTTAAAAAGCTTGCATGCACAATATGCAATTGTATTTGGCATTTGTATCTGTAGCTGTATCTGTATCTCTAAGTATGCCGAATGCAACGTACGTTCAACGTGCCCATCGCTGTCCATGTGTTTGTCTCTCACTCGCTCTCTCGCTCAGCTGTCTGTCGAGTGTTGTGTGTTGTGTGGCGACGAGGGTGCGCCTGAGTGTGTGTGTGTGTGTGTGTGTGTGTGAGTGTGTGAGTGTGTGAGTGTCCCCGGTGTGTTCGCAACACGTGCTTAGAACGTCGCTAGACGTTGGGCTTTGGGTCATACTGGAATCCGCGTGACTTTGTCGCTGCAGCCGACGTCGCAGTCGCAGTCGCAGTCGCCGTCGACGTCGCAGTCGCTGTTTGTCGCTCACTGAAATTTCCATTAGCTACAACTGCGCAGTCAACGCTGCTGTCGCTGTTTCAGTCGCTGTCGCCATGCATATCTCTCGCGCTTCAAATATTTATTGCTTGCAATTATTTATTTGTGCATTCTGTTAATATATATTTTCGCTGTCGTATCAGTGAGATTTTGGCCATAAGTGACAGCCGTAATTGCAGTTGCAATCGCTCTCAACTTATGTAAGTTTCTTTGGTTAGCGTTCAGCTTTTCTACTCGCTTGCAGAAAATTGCAATTTTCGCTGCCCGCCACCCGTCGCCACCCGCCGTCGTTGGAGGTGTGCGACGCTGGCGCTGCCGCTGCGCAGTCGGCGTCGGCGGCGGCTGCGTCGAGTGCGCTGCCCGTCAGGGCTGAGGCTGAGGCTCGACTGTGGCCGGCATTCGGTCGCATCGCGTTCTCATGTCAAAATCGTCGTGTCCACTGCGCGTGCGATTCTAACGTGAAAAACAGTGCAAAACACTTTGGAAAAATTCGCAAAAATCGCAAAAATAACTGAGAAAATACCAGTGAAAAGTGCAATTTAATTCGAGTGCAATATTTATTGTATAAATATGAAAATCATAAATTACTTCCACACATATGCGTAGTAGCCAAAGAAAGGCTTGCGGATCAAAGTACTAAAGGCAGAAAAAAGAAATAAAATCTATAAGAGATATTTTGAATGCGAATACGTAGTTGGCTATATAATATAGTGTACTATATAGTATAAAAGTGGAACTAATCGTTCAAGTGTTTCAAACAAAAGCAGCAATTGTGCAAAGTGTTTGTGTGTTTGCCTAAGCAGTTAACAAAGTAGTTGGCTATAAAAAACTGGCTAAGCGCTTTACGATATTCGCTTTACGATATACGATATACGATATAGATGAAATGCAAGCAGCATCGCCAAAGTTACGGATCTAATTGCAATCAGTTTAATTTTATTTCAATTCTTACAACCAAAGCACACTGAAGATCATCAACAGAAAACATCATCAACAATTCTAGCGACGACTATTTTTGCATTTTCTCGTTGAATACAAAACGTTTGCGAATAGGAAAAGGTATTGCCGAGAGTGGAAAACGAAGATATATTTTAATTGATTACAATTCTGCCATCGCTGTAGTTCCCTTTATGAGTCAGCACACTTTGTGCTTGCAAATTCCTCGCTAAAAGCGCAACGAAAGGAAAACTAAATGAATAATTGAGCAGAGAGCTAAGCTAAAATGATTAAGAAATATGTTATGAGTAGAAACAATGCCTTTTCCTATTCCTTATCGCCACAACCAGCAATGAAAATAGAAAACACAACTCATCGGCATTAAAAGCGAAGCAACAAATCCAACATTCATTCCAACACTAAACTACACTTGTAGAAAAACATCTCGCACTATCATCGCATTGTGATTGTGATCAGTTTACTATATTGCTATCAATCCCGATCATTTGTCACGGCTAGTTGCGTCATCAGCTTCATGCACTCAACTAATCGCAACATATTTCTAGATCCACACTCAAAGACAAAGAGACAAAGAGACAGAAAGCAGTGTTTGAATTGAACTTTATTGAAAATGCGCACAACTTTAAGACGCTGCTCAAAGTATCTTAGGCTGTGCATCAAACACAACCACGCCAACCACAAGGACGTGGCAACTTAATCAACAACCAACAACCAACAACAACAACAACCAATAACAATCCCAGTGAACAGACTTGAATCCGAGCAGCGACAACATGTCGTCCGATGCGAATTCGTGCGCCAGCTTCTTCGCCCAGGAGCACGCGAATGCGACGCTGACGCAGTACTTCCAGCAACTCAACTCGCAGGTGGCGGCAGCAGCCGCTGTGGCCAGCAGCAACAACACCAGCAACAACAGCGGCAACAACACCAGCAGGAACAGCTCGAGCGGCAACACAAACAACAACAACAACAGCAGCAGCAGCAGCAGCGGGGGAAACAGCGACAGCGGCAACGACGGCAGCATGTCGGGCTCGACGACAACGCTGGACAACCATCGCAGCAGCGTCAGCAGCAACGACTCGGGCAAGAGCAGCAACAACGGCTCCTCAGCAGCAGCAGCAGCGAATGCGTGGAACTTGCAGCAACAACAGCAGCAGCAGCAACAACAGCAGCAGCAGACGGCACTGCATCATCATCAGCAGCAGCAGCAGCAGCAGCAACATGTGCAGCAGCAGCAGCAATTGCAGCAGCAGCAGCATGCACAGCAGCAACATGCCGCTGCTGTCGCCGCAGCCCAGCAGCAATTGCAGCAGCATCACTCACATCACGCTCAACAGCAGCAGCAGCAGCAGCAACAACATGCCCAGCATCATCCACATGGCCACAATCCGCATCTTCACTCGCATCCGCAGCATCCCCACCAGCAACAACAGCAACATCAGCAGCAGCAGCAACAACTGCATCAGCAACAGCAACAACAACAGCAGCAGTCTCAACAGCAGCAGCAGCAACATCATGCCGCCCAACTAGCAGCTGCTGCTGCTGCCGCCGCCGCCGCCAGCAACAACAGCAATAACAACACGAACACTCACTCGATCTTCGGCACCGGCAACTTCCACTACAAGACGAACAACTCGTGGACGTTGCCCACGCTGAGCTACCAGCGCATCTACCAGGACAATCCGAGCTACCATCAGCGCAACAGCTTCATGGACAGCCAGGGCGCCGCAGTCGGAGCGGCGGCAGCAACAGCTGCTGCTGCTGCGGCTGCTGCTGCCGCGGCGGCAACGGCGAGCGGCAACAATTCCGCGGCTGCGAGCAACAACAACAACAACAGCAACGCTGTCTCAAATGCCACTGGCAACAACACCAGCAACAACAACAACAATTCCAGTAGTAACAACAACAGCAACAGCAACAACGTCTCGTCTGTGCAACATGTGGCAAATGCGGTGGCCGCGGCCGTAATTGCCAGCGAGCATCACAACCACTTGAACAACCTGAAGGCGCGCTTTCAGCCATCCAGCTCAGGTGCGTGTTGCTGCTGCTGCCAATTGGCGACAGCAAGATCAATAGATTACGCCAGCAACAGTTGCCGATAATGCCGATAATGGGCAAATATTAGATCAGCCGACTTTATTTGAATTTCCTGTGTGATAAAAAGTAACAATTTAATGGCTAAACTAACTAAATATTATTTATTTGCAAGAAATGCACTGAAAGAAGTGTTACGCTAAATTTGAGTTACAGAATTTGGGAAGTGAATCAAGAAATTTTAGATTGAATATCTTGCACTATATTCTGGAAATATCTGTATTAGAAAATTACAAGAATTTGCAGATTTTTAATACAAATCAATTCTTAGTTGTATTTGAAACCAAGTCGAACTCTGACAAATATTTTGAATGGTGACATTTGTGCTTATGATCTGTGTCTGATCTTTTCTCTCTCTGTACTATATCCCATATATATCTATCTGCATTAGAAAATTACAAGACTTTGAAGATTTTTAATACGAATTCAAAATAAAAATCAATTTTTAGTTGTATTTGAAACCAAGTTTAGTTCTGACTGAAATCGTTTTAACAAATATTTTGAATACTGGACTGATCTTTTCTCTTCTATGTACTATATCCCATATATGTCTACGCTATTCTTTGGAAATATCAGCATTAGAAAATTACAAGACTTTAAAGATTTTTAATACGAACTCAAAATACAAATCAATTTTTAGTTGTATTTGAAACCAAGTCGAACTCTGACTGAAATCATTTCAACAAATATTTTGAATGGTGACATTTGTGCTTAGGTCTGATCTTTTCTCTCTCTGTACTATATCCCATATACATATGTCTACGCTATTCTTTGCCCGCCCCCCCCCCCCCCTCCGCCTTCCGCTTCGCCCCTCGATTCGCTGCTGATATCATCAGAAAGTCAAATGCGTTGTCGCTGTGGGAACTTTGAGTAAAATGTCAGAAAGCGCGCAGCTCAGCGGCAGCTGACGTCTCTGCTCACACACACACACTTGCACTCACTCTCTCATGTGTGTGTGTGTGTGTGTGTGTGAGAGTCTTGAGCGTCATTCAGCCTATGGCAATAAAAACGTAATTAATATGCGACGACGCTTTTGCGTTAAAGTTCGCCAAGCTTTGCATTTTACTGTTTTGCATTTTGCATTTTGCATTTTAAAGTTCGCACTCAAAGTTTCGATTGTGCTTTTTTCGACCTACGCCAAACCGAAAAAAAAAAACCAATAACAATAATAATAATAATAATAATGACAATGATTGTTATTTATTTTTATTATAGTTGTAATTAACACAATATTCGTTCGGTGCATGCAAATTCTATTTGACAACTTTTGAACTTGCAGTCATTAACTAAAAATGATCACATCTGCAAGCAATTTGTGACGCCTCCTTATGGCTATAACAGGATTGAGGTTAAGTTTGTCATTTGTATTTCGTCAAATTGTTGCATGCAAATCGCCATTTCACAGTCGATTTTGTGCTGGAAAATGATGTGACAAATTGTGAAAATCGCAATTTGCACAAATTAATATCGCAATACTTTACGGCTTCTCAATCTCGGAACCGCCGATTGAGGTTAAGTTCGCCAATAGGTCAAACGGCACTGCAGCATGCAGCTCATTAGCCTAAAAGACCAATTGACAAAATTGGCAGCACATTGACAGCCTTTGACCTGTGTCCATTTTGATCCACCATTTTGATCCATTTATGGCCGCGAACTGACCTCGCTGCCTTTGTGCATCGTCGCTTTTCGGCCAGCTCGATGTGCATTCGTTTGATTAGCTTTATGGCCGGGTCAAAGGGTAAAAAGTGAATGGGAACAGCGACTCCCACATTCACTCTGGAAATTAGACTGATTTGATGAATTCAACCAAAATTATGCTTATGAAATGCACATAGAATTCAACTCGAGGAATAATAAGCACAGTAGATGCTCGCAAATACTCGAAATACTTTATAATTAAAACAACAACATTTAATTGAGTTTTTGTATTCGATAAATACAATAGATATATCTTACTTCTGTGTTGTATTTATTTTATTTTATTTTATTTTATTTTATTTAAAGTCGACTATGATCAGTCGACATTGAAGAAATTAATATAATTATGACTAAAAGAGTAACATTATGATTAAAAATATTTTTATAGTTTAAAATAGAAAAAAAATAATTCAATTAAAATGAAAATTTTTAATCAAGAGATTTCAGAGATTTCTCATACGTATATTAAAGTAATGTTTAGAACATTTTTGTATTCGATAAATTCGATGGCGAAAACTTGCAATACAATATATACTATACATATGTATGTGAATTTCATTTAATCATGTTCATCAAGAGATTTCAGAGATTTCTCATACGTAAATTAAAGTAATGTTTAGAACATTTCTGTATTCGATAAATTCGATATACAATACAATATATATAGTACATATGTATGTATGTGAATTTTGAGATGTTCATCAAGAGATTTCAGAGATTTCTCATACGTAAGCTTCTGCTGTAAAATCAATTTGTGGATGCATCTGGTGTCGGATCAGATATGGCCATGCCGCACCTTTTGGGGATTTCATCCCCACAGCGACATCTCCGAGTATGGAATAATATTGTAATATCGCAACTGCATTGTGGGTAGTTCAGATGCTTCTCAACTGCCCACACAGCGCGAATCAAGCGAATCAACTGCGCCGCTTCCGCTTCTCCCTTCGCCAGCCCTGGAGACAGACATTTCAGTGTCACATTCACACTCACATTCACATTCACATTCGCAATCAAACATTTGCATTTCTCGCCCCTTTTTTTGATGTCTGTCAGCAAGTCGCATGCGATTTGTGGGCGTGCTTCTCGCTCAAACGATGATCGCTGCGATATATGCGATATTTCACGATGCGATAAGTTACGATATTGATTTCAGCGTGATGGATTTGGCTGAATTCATTATAATTGACAATTTTTAAATATCAATTTTAGGGTCTTAGATTTATAACATTTCTTTAGTTTATTTCAAGAAATTTCAGCAGCGCAATTCCGTCGAGTTTATTGCCAGCAATCGAATGCATTTTATGCGCTGCACCGCTTAAAATTAATTTATGTATTTTTGAGTTTGTTTTTTGTTTTGCCTTCGTTTTGGTTGGCAGTGAAAATTGCCAAAATGACCTTTTAAAGGCAAGCCTCTCTTTCGCTTAGTCGCTGTGTGGGCAGCAGGGGAAAGCGAATGCGCCATGGGGTGGCCCGCTGCCTCTGCCGCTGTCGCTGCCTCTGCCGCTGCCTCTGCCGCTGCCTCTGTCGCTGCCGCTGTCAGTGTCAATGCCAGTGGCAAAGGAAGAAATGGGGAAATGGGCTTAGCTTGGACTGTGGGAGGTCTGTATGCAAATTACCCTAATTGTCGACTCGCCATTCACTTTGTTATCAATTGAAACATGTTCACAAAAATAAATAAATAAATATTGGGGAACAAATTTAGTTGCCATGTGGCAAATGTAAAATGTATTTGAAAGCATTTGATGTTGTACATGAACTTAGTTGTCACTTAAAATGAAATAAATACTTTTAAGCATCGATCTTAAACTTAATCGAATGAGTATACGCTAACTTTTGTTTTCCCCTCCTCTTTGCAGGTAAGCATCGAACACACTTCATGGCTTCTGGCTTCTGTTGAATGTTTTGGTTTGTTTGTCACCTTCTTGTCGAGTGCGCTGGCTGCCAAACGTGACTGAGGACTGCATGCGCACTCGATGTCTGTTTTTTGTTGTTTTTGGTATGGTAAGCTTCTTATCATTGCGTCGAGTCGAGTCGAGTCGAGTTAAATTGAGTCGAGTTGAGTTGAGTTAAAACTCAAAGCATTGCATGCCAAAAGCTTTTGGTGGTCGCTCAAAATAAACGCAGTCGCTGCTGACGTCGCTGTGTGGAAATCTAAAATAAGCGACGCTTCCGCATGCGGTGGTTGGCGTCGACAGCGGCTGCGACTGCGACTGCGGCCACACGAAGCGTAGCGGCGACAGCTTTTTCACACTCACGAACTTTGGCGCAGGCTGTGCGAAAGAAAGTGAATAGTGGAGAATGCGCAAAAAAGCAGCTGAAATGTGAAAGAGCCAACGGCACACTCAAACTGAAGCGGAGAGAGCGAGAGCGAGAGAGAGAGAGCGAGAGAGATGCGAGAGAGCGAGAGCGGCTGACGCAGGCGTTGTGGCTGTGACGCTGCCGCTGCCGCTGCCGCCGTCGCTGCTGCCTTCGCCTTATGCTTTCGGTTTCAAGTTTGGCTTGGACGCTGGCTGCGCAGTCGCCGTCACTTTTTGGCTTTGGCGCTTGCTGCGTGGGGCTTTTGTTTTTTTTTCTGTTGCTGTTTCTGTTTCTGTCTTTTACGTTTTTTTTTGGAGCCGATCTGAGCTGCGTCGTTGCAAGAGGCGCATGACGCGCGCGTTCACTCAACGTTTGCAGTCCGGCGGCAGCGGTTCGGTTCACGGCTCCACAAGCAATCCACACACACTAAAAACAAAAGCCCACGAAAGCGAGCCCCGAAAGTCCCCAAAAATTCCGTTTCCCCCTCTCCCATTGAAAGAGTGGCGCGTGTCAACGTCTCTGCCCTCTGCCCTCTGCCTGCGTCTGCGTCGCGGCTGCTTTCGAATTCGAATTCGTGCGAACTTGTGAACTTTCGTTTTCGGCAGCAGCAGCAACAACAACAACAACAACATCATCAGCAACATCAGCAACAGCAGCAGCAGCAAAAGGACGACTTTGGATGTGTTAAATGTATAAGTTCGAAATGGAATCAAAAGTCGCCTTGTAGTGCAGTGTAACATGTATTTTAATATGAGAATATATTAAAATAAGGCAGGCGAAAACTGTTTTAACAAATGTTTGCAATAAATTCGCAAATATTTCAAAAATTCTCTCGCGGTGTTTCGAAGTGCATGAGAAAAAGTTGCTAAAAATACGAAAACGCAAAATAGCCACAAATAATAATAATAATCGCAAAAATTCCACAGTTCATAAAAATCGAAAAACCTGAAAACCAAAATCCAAATCAAAATCAAATCGAAACCGAAACCGAAATCGAAATCATGTCAACTAGTTTAGCACATAAATAAATATATTTCATAGATACAATATATGTATACTTACTAAGGCAGCAAGAAATTAGCATCCACAACAACAACAGCAGCGAAATAGAAATAGAAAGAAAGAAAGAAAAAACAAGACAAACAATAGCGAGCAGACAAAAGTGCGCCCAACAACAACAACAACAGCAACAATCGAATATCCGACTATCCACAAACGACAATTCGCATTCGCAGTCCACACGGCCCACGATCCACAATTCGCAATCCACAGACAAATAGCAAAACAGCGAAACGAAAAAAGCGCATAGCAAATATTTTGTTGTTGCTGCTAATTCAAGGTCAAACTTTTCTCAGTCAAACGAAGCGACGCGACGTTGACGACAACAACAACGACAACCACAACGACGACGACGCGGACGCGAGAACCCCTTTGAAACGTCAGTACGCGAACTAGTTGACAACAACAACAACTACGACAACAACTACAACGACTACAAAACGAACGCACATAATAATAGAAAAAAGGCAGAGCGCAAAAGCAAAAGCAGAAGCAAAACAAAAACAAAAACAAACACAAACACAAACAACAAAAGGCAGGTGAAGAGCGCACTCGAATTGAGCAAAAGTTCTGAATGCGCTCTCTCTCTCTGTCTCTGTCTCGCTCTCGCTCAAAGCTGCGCTTTGTCGCCTATTGTCGATGTTGTCGATGTTGTCGATGTTTTTGTTGTTGTTGCTAGCGAGCAATTAGAACGCGCAACTTTCGTGGCAACTTTCGGCGCAGCTTTGTTGCCGCTATTTCGTTCAACGCTTGTTTTTCCTTCTTGCTGACATTTCATTTGTTGCTGTTGTAATTAATCGAAGCAGCAACAACAGCAGCAACGACGGCAGCAGCAGCAATGTCTGCATGTGCAACAGTGCAACAACTGAACAGCTAACAATCGTTAATTAAATAAATAGCAGACAAACAATTCACTCTGAAAGCGGGCAACATTCTGTGCGCTCAGCAATGAGAATGGACTATCAAATGCCGCCGCCAGCATTGGCCTTGCAACAGCAGCAGCAACATCAACAGCAGCAACAGCAACAGTCACACAATGCAGCGCTGCAGCATCAGCAAAATCAGCTGCAAATGCTGCAGCAGCAACAGCAACAACAGCAACAGCAGCAGCAACATCAGCAGCAGCAACAGCAGCAACAAATGCTCGGCAACATGTCGCAAGCGACAACGTTGCCGCCACTGAGCAGCCTGCCGCTGCAGGTGGTTCACAACTTGCCACACCTGCTGGCCGGCAACAACAGCAACAACAACAACAACAGCAACGGCAACAGCGGCAGCAACAACAATGCGAATCTCAATGGCAGCAACAGCAACAGCAACCAGGCTAGTAATAATTTATTGCGCAACTCGATGCAACATCAGCTGCTCAGCAATCTCAGCAACAACGGCAACAACAATGTTGCCACAGGCAACGGATCGCATGTTGCAAACGTCGCCGCGTTGCCGCCGCCCACGCAGCTGCTGCAACATCACCTGCAGCACTTGGCGCACGTCAATGTCAATGCGGCAGCCGCCGTTGCTGCCGTTGCCGCCAACAATCTCAGCAACAATCTGCAGCAGGGCGGCAACAACAACAGCAGCAGCAACGGCGCCAACAACAACAACAACAACAACACCATTCTCAACCACAACAATCTCAACATCATCATCAACAACCACACCAGCAACAACAACAACAGCAGCAGCAACAGCAACAACAACAACAACAACAACAATCCAGCAACACCAAATGCAAACCTGGCAACAGCCACGCCCACTGTGAACAGCGCCGCCTCTGCGGTGGCACAGCAGCAACAGGCGCACGAGAACAGTTTGGTCAACAGCCTCGTGGGCGTCATCAACAACAGCAGCAGCAGCAACACCAACACCAACAGCAACAACAATGCCAGCAACAACAACGGCAGCAACAATGGCGATGACAACAATCGCTGGACGCAGTTTCAGGTGCAACAGCTGTGGAAGCAACACGCCAACTACTTGAACGGTATGATTTATGACTACGCTGCCCATCAGCAACAGTTGCTGCCAGCAGCCAGCAACGGGCAACACTCTGAAAGTATTTACTTGACTGACAATTTTAGCTACTGTTCTGATCAACAGAAAATGTTGCTGTCATCTGACAGCATGTTGCTAGAGGAGTAACTTTTCTTTCGGCAACACGTCTCCGAATTTCTTTTAAATATTAATTTTGTTGACAATTTTAGATATTGTTCTTGGCAATTTGAACTTGTTGTTATTATTATCATTTTATGTAAAGTCACAATTTTAGCATTTGACAAGAATTTAGAATTTTGATATTGATTTTGTTGCCATCAATTTGTTGCTGTTGCACTTCCTGTTCTGGCCACAAATTGATTGCACGCTCGAATAATTTGCGGCCGCTGTTGACCCTGATGGGGTGTCAAAGTCGCAGTCAAAGACGGCTTAAATCGATTGGGCCAAGTCTGGAATCGAGCTGCTCTATGGGTTCATTGCGGCCATTTCCCCGTTTTCCATTCACGACTCGCGTTTTCCGCGTGAGCTTCAAAAGGCTCAACTTTCAACTGCACCAGAAAACCTTTTGGCTCTCTGACTGTCGCCCTGTCTGTCTGCTTGACTCTGCGGCAAGTTACAATCACTTTTGCTTTCAGTTTTTTTTTTGGGTTTTGACTTTTGGTGTCTCCACAAGGGCCGAAAGAGCCAAAAGAGCCACAACTTCAGCCTCAGCCACAACTTCAGCTTCAGCTTCAGCTTCAGCTTCAACTTCAACTTGTTGGCCCGCGACATTTTCAGACAACTTTCGTTTCGTTTCGGTCGGGGTGCTTTCCACATGCAGAAAAAGCCAACTTTTGTTTTATTTACTTAACAAAACAGCCAAGCCAGAGACAGAGAGAGAGACAGACTTTGCTTTTGCCCCGGGTCCAGTTTAACTCTAAGCCTTTTGTGCTGGCCATTTTGGTTATCACACAACTTTTATCTCGGCGCGTTCTCCGCTTGTCGTTCGTCGGGTTTATGGCCAAGATAAAAGGCCGGCTTTTACAGCCTAGCCACAGCAACAGCAACACAATAAAAACCATCGCACAAAAGGGCAACTTTTGGCACTCGCTCTCCGTCCGTCCGTCTGTCTGTCTGTCTGTCTGTCCGTCCGTCCGTCCTCTGTTCCCCTCTCTCTGCCTCGATCAAAGCGTGTGACATTGCCGCATAATTAATATGTGTCCAGCTACCACAACAGCAACAGCAACAACAGCAATATCAAAACTCATTTGACTCTACCGAAAATGCGTTTTTACTTTCATTGAGCGACGTCAGCTGCGCAGTCAGCGTGAACAGCGGCGACGGCGACGGCGACGTCGGCGTCAACTGCTCTGCTCGGCGGCTAAGCAACATCACAAAAATTAACTTTCACTTTTTCGGCAGTTTTTAAATTCATTTCTTTCTTTTTCGTTTTTTTTGTTTTTGTTTTTTTTTTTGATATTTTTGTGGCATTTTGGTCTTTTTGGCTCTTGGCAACGAATTTTGTTGTTGTTGCTGCTTCTTCATTGGGAAATAAATACTCGTATAATTTCATCCATACCAAAAATGTACAATTTTTGTTTCGAAAGTTTTCAAGATTGACAATTTGCGCTGTTCGAATTTCTAATATATTTGAATAAAATATATATTAATTTATGAGCCACTCTTATGATGAATGCCCATTTCAATTTCTTTCTTTCGGTCAGTTATTTTTAATTCAATACTTTTTAATATATCTGAACTTGTCAGGCGGAATTAGTTAAACACTCTCAATATAAACGTACAATATTAGATATTAGGTTTTGTATCTGCTTATCTTATCTTATTTAAAATAGGAAAGTTTACGGTGTTATAATATGCTTAATTGAATTGACAAGTTTGATCTCGTTTAACTTCCTTATCATGTCATGTCGATGTCAGCTTTGGGGCAAACTTTCGTCATAACTGGAAACAACAGCAATTTTTAGTCGCAATTTCCTGACTCTCAGACTTCATCAGTCTGTCAAGCCATTAATCAATTTGCCAGTCCGTCAATCAGTCAGTTGTGTTCGGTTTCAGTTTGGCTTTTGCTCATCGTTGAGCTCAAGTGTCGCTGGGTTGCTGCAACATTCTGTTGGCATTTGTTTTTATCGCCCGAGTTGGCAATTGAATTGAAGTCACAGAGTTGCCTTCCTTTCGTGCCGTTGGCCACAAAACGTTTTTATCCATCAATTTGAAATGCACTTTGCGCATGTGCCGCGCGTTTCAGCAGACATGACAAAAACGACAACAGCAGCAGCAACAGCAACTGCGACTGCGACTGCGTCACACACTCACCCAGATACAAAGCGAGCTGCGAACTGCGAGTGCCGCCCAAATTGCAACGTAATACAGTTACTTCAATCAAAGCCCGAAGCGGTCGCTGCTGCACTGATTGCTGGCGTTTAAGCTGCTGCTGCTGCTGTTGCTGTTGCTGCCCCTGGACGGCAGCAACAGCTCGAGTTGCGCAATCGACGCCAGCAGCAGCGGCAGCGAACAACTGTAGAAACGTGCAAAATGCGACATCGTTTTGATGGCTCGAGGTGGGAAACCGTTCGACGCTGCCGCTGCTGCTGCTGCCGCTGCTGGCTGAAGTATCAGTGAAAGTGGCCGAAATGAGTTTGTGCGCGCGGACCACGCGGCGTATGAGCAATCTTTTAATTGTTACTGTTTCACACGTCGTCGCGCCTGTCGTTTTGCCAAAGACCAGAAGCGCTTTATTGTTTTCTTTACGAATCCGCTGATTGAATTGCCGTCCTCGCGCTGCTGCCGCGTTTTTCGCTTTTGATTACGTTTTAATTTCGCGCCACGCCCCCGCCCCTTAACCGCCCCTCTCGCCACTGCGTGCTCGGCATACTTGCAGCCAATTTTGTATTTATTTAGGTTTCGGTGTCTGCTTGTTGTTGCTTGTTTTTTTGCCGTTTTATGGGTCTGTAATTTTATAGCGCTCAACTCTAGCGATCGCTGCGACTGCGACGGCGACGGCGACTTCGACTATGATTATCATTATCATTATCGTCTGCTTCCTTATTTTGGCTAATTAACTGCACGGCGCCAACAGCCAACTGCCAACAGCCAACAGCAGCGATAGCTTTCTTTCACTCCACTGCAAAATGGGGCTAATGGCGGGGGAAAGGGGGGAAGGGGGGGGAGTGCAATCTCTCTCCACATCTTCCTCGCTGTATCTGTATCTTTATCTGTGTCTCTCTGCCACAAATATGTGTTACACTTGGCGTTGGGCGTGGCACCAACTATTTTCACATTACGCTCGCAAATTAGAAACAATTTGTTATGCACAATATTTGCTTGCGATAAATTAATTGATTACATAAATAATAGCGAAAATGTAGACATCTATTACTTTATTTTATTTTGATATAAATAAGTAAACGAAACTAAACATATTCGTGCAATATTTGTATACAAAAAAGAGATTCCATTCCATTCTAGTTTGAATTTCAGATTTGTAATCATAATTCGCATTTCGCTTGCGAATTCCTGTTGCAACTTTTCGGTCGAGTTCATGGACTTTTTACGAAGCACTTTCGTATGGTAACAACCCGGAAATCAAATGCCCACAAAACATTTTCCCACACATAATTAATTTTACACTCGCTCGCTCGCTCGCTCGCAGAAGTAAAGCGAGGAAAAAGAGTAAAAATTGAGCATAAAAAGTGCTACATAAAAAGACTATGCAAATGAGCCCGCAAATGCGGAATGAATGCAATGCACACCAGCAACCACAGCAATCACAACAGCAATCACAACAGCAACAACGACAACAACTAGAGACAGCACAACAATCGAAAGTGTTACACTTTCTGCACTTCAGCCAAAAGGCAGTCAAACAAAACAAGAGCCAGCAGAGCCATAAACGAGTGCCATGTAATACAACAGCAACAACAGCAACAGCAACAGCAACAATAATGCAGCTAAAATTGCCGCAATTGCGCCATCGCCTCAAAAGCGACGCGACGCATGCGCAAACAGAGAGAGAGAGAGAGAGAGAGACAGCGAGAGACGCGGGGAAAGAGAGAGCGCAACGTCGAGTCAGGTGAAAGGGGCGTGCAACAGCAACAACAACAGCGAGTAACAGCAACAACAACTCGCTTCGTACGTGCCACACTCTCGACAATTGCCGTGCGTTGCATAATTTCCAGTTGGCGAGATACCGCTGAAAACGTAGCTGCCGAGCTGCTGACGAGTCAGCTGTGCCGGATAGACGACTATTCTACTCCATCGAGTATCTATGAGACGTCGTAATACTTGGATGTCAATGTCGCGTTCTACTTTGTGAATAGAACGACGCTTCGACTTGCGACTTGCTGATTGCTGGGAAACGGGTTTTGAATTTCATTCGGTGTTCGTTCGTTTGTTTGGGCAGCAGCAACAACGACTTGTTTTGGGTTGTTATCTGTTGTTGCTGCTCACAGGAGATTTTACTCTCACTTTCATTTTAAGATACGAGGCGAGATTCCAAATGCACTCGAGGGCAGCGAACAGTCGGTTTTATTGCCTGGAAACGGATGTGATTCAATCGATGGGGAAGGACTTGGGATATCTGAATCTCTGCTTTCGCTAGAATCGGCAGCTCTGCTGCTTGGCAGAAGATGTTGTCACATGTTAACTCAACTCAGATGTCAGGCAAAAAAGCGCAGCTTCATGCTAAATGGAAACAAAAAAGTGAAAGTTTAATGCCGCATTAAAATAATAATAAAAACACACACACAAACAGAAAAAACCAACACCATGGTCCACTAAAAATTGTGACCAACTCGCCGTCGACTTCATTCCGACCATTAACACAACAAAGCCCGCGGCAGCGGCTAACAATTTGGTATGAAAACAGCCAGAGAATAACATGAATAATAATAATAATAACAGTTATAATAATAGAGCGAATTATGGCCGAAATTCGAGGCATTCCGCGCTTCATTTTCACCCCAGAAACTCCATAAATTTCGTGTTGTCGTAGGCCCGCCCTCAAAGATCGCGCTCGGCATTTCTAATGAATGTAAATCAGACAAGAGGCGCTGGCATATAGTAAAGCGGAAACCGAATGCAAAATAGTCACGAAAATTATGCAAATTAATTTAATTACAAATGAGAAACTCGCACAAAAAACACAAATAAAAATGCCCATAAAAAGTGCGAGGGCTCGCAAATGACGCGCTTCTTTTTTGTTGTTGCTGGCCCGAAAAAAGGCACAACAACAACAGCAGCAACAACAACAACAGCAACAACAACAGCAGCGAGTTGACCTACTTAAAATGGCAAGAGAAACTGTAACCGAAAGACCAGTTGAGCAGATCCCGAATGGACTTAAGTCATCGGTGGTTTGTTGTTGCTTCTAAAAATAAACCCCGAGCCAGATTCTCTCTCTCCGCTCTCCGCTCTCCAGTTGCGTGTGAAAGTGACAGCGACACAAAAGAGGCGACCCAAAAGATACGAGATACGCGCAAAAGTATCTGCATCCGACAGATCCTCATTCGTCAGCCCATGCTATAAATTACAAGAAAATAATATTAAATTTTGGTTGAAATGTAGTGATGAAATAATGCAACCTAATTAATATTTCAGTAAATTCTACAAGAAATAAAATTTAATTTAGTTGTAAATATAATAATATTGCGAAATATAAATTAAATTAAACTTTAGAGTAGTAACGAACCTAAATTAATATATCAGTAAATTCAATAAGAAATTAAATTGAATTTAGTTATAAATATAATAATAATGCGAAATATAAATTAAACTTTAAAGTAGTAACGAACCTAAAGTAATCAGTATAATCTTTAGGCTTCTATTTGTTATCTATTGCGTATGTGTGCGTGTGTGCTTTGTTTCATTCCATTCCATTCTGTTGCGTTCCGTTCCGTTTTGTTCCTTATATATTGATTGTATCTATCAGTCTATCTACTATCTTCTTTCATTTCTCTTCTGTTTTACAGGCAGGAAATCTCCATTTTTGGGTTTTATTTGCAAAGCAAACGGTAAATTTTTAGTCATCTCGTTTTCGTTATTTTTGTTTCGTTGGCTTTGTTTTACTTTTTGATGTCCATGTTTCTTTGTTTGCAAGCTGCAAATGTTTGCCAAAGTTTTCTACTTTTATTTTAATTGCTTGGCGAATTTTTATCGTTCATTTATTATCATCTATTTCCAATAGAAATTTCCTTCCGAAACTGGAAAATTTCAAACAATTTTTGTTGGCTGCATTTTTAGTCAACTCGTTTATCGTTTCGTTATTTTTGCAAATGTTTGGCAAAGTCTTGTGCCAATTTAATTGCTTGCCGAATGTTTATCGTTCATTTATTATCCACTCGTTTGCAATTGAAGTTTCCTTCCGAAACAGGAAAGTATCGATGACTTTTTGTTGCCTTGCCTTTGTGTTTAAAACTCCATTTATCATGCGGCGCTTTCCTCCGTCTGTTCGTGACAAACACGCAGCCAGCATCAGTTAAGCAAACGCTGAAAAGTTTCCCAAGCATAAATCCTAGCGCTAAATACCTTGCGACTTGTCTGCCGCCTAAATCAAACGCAAATGCTTAATTAAAAAGCCAAATGAAAAGTTGCGCATACGCCGTGTTAGCCGCATGCAGATTTCCAAGTCCTAATTTTGTGTTAGCATGTGTTTTTCACGTTGTGCGCAGTGTTGTTGCTATTACTTCACAGCCAACATGCAACAAGCACTCGCCTGCTGCTTTTTACTTACGCTTCGCTGCCAGCGGCAACGGCAACAGCAACGGCAAACAGCATTAAAAAATGGCAAAGAAAAGCAAAGAAAAGAAAAGCAAAGAAAATAAAATATTACTTCACTGCCACAGACGAGACAAGACCAGAAATGTGGCCGCAGCTTGGCATAAAATTTCGCAATAGTTGGTAAATCGCCTAAAAAAGCAACAGTAACAACTCCAGCAACAACAACGAGCAGCATTATAAAAAGTTCGCAAATGAAAGTGAGAGTGAATAAGAAAGCGGAAACTAATGCAAGCGAAACCAGCAACAAAAACTCTGCACGACGCAAACCGGTTTCGAGACAAACTCGTTTCTGCAACAAATCAAAGAGCGCCAAGGCAGCGCAGTCGACGGCGCCGTCGGCAGCAAAAGCACGCTCAGCTGCGTCTGCGCTGCGTCAGCGCGAAAGAAGCTTTTGAGCGACGACGACGACGGCGACGGCGACGGCGATGAAAATCAGTTGAAAGCTGAAATTTCACTTTCGCTTTTAGCCGCTCTGGCTGCGCTTCCTCTTTGTTTGCTTTGTCTGTGGTCCGCTTCCCTCTCTCTCTCTCTCCCCCGCTCCGTTGCGCATACGCAGCGTGTAACAGTCGCCGTGTGTATTTGAGTATTTGCTTTTGGCTCTGTTTGCGTTTGCCGTCGCCATTTGGGGCGCATGCGGAAATCGTTGTTGCCTGCATGCGCTTTTGGCCACTTTGCCATAAGAATTGCCAACTTAATTCGCGCTCGATTGTATTTGGCATCTCTGTGTTTATATAACAAAAGTGCGAGGCGCAATTTGACCCACTTTGCAGCAGTCCAAGTAGTGCTCAGAGCGCTTATCGCCCAGTTGCCGCTGCTCGGACTTCTGCTCGCATTTGCACTTGACACAACAATAACAATTACAGCGAAATACATTCTAATGGAAAACAAAAAACTTTGGCGCCGCTTATCAGCTGCGGCTCTGGCAACGTCTACGTATGATTAATATTCGCTTGTAACTGTCGCAAAGCAGGGGAAAAGCAAACAGTATATACTATATATAGAGTACTATATTTGTCAGATAGCAGCAAGTTGTATTATTGCCCTTGGCCTCTGTACTTACATGAGTGTGTTGTGTATCTTGTGTTTGCAGGCAAATCCACATCGAATAGCAAAGAAATCATCTGCCCCGATGACAAATACAAGGAGGAGGGCGACATCTGGAACGTTGAGGCGCAAACGGCATTTCTCGGCCCCAACCTGTGGGACAAAACCTTGCCCTACGATGCTGACCTCAAGGTAACACAAGTTAGTATCATATCATCGCTGCGTAGTGGCTGCGTCTGTTATACCTCCCCCAAAACACACACCCCCAACCTACTCCCCACGCTACTCAAACGAAACAATTTGCAATCGAAACAGTTACACACACACACACACACACAACCACAACAACAACCATTGAAATTAACCTCAATTTGGCGCTTAACTAGTGCGAGAATTCCGTATTCTCATCATATCGTGTGTATATAGTACAGCAATATATTCTGTACAGTTCTGTGTGACTAATACTGCAATCATTAACTGTGCCTTTTAATTACTCCCAACTGCGCTAATATTCTGCCAATAATAATTCGAGAGTGATTCAATATGATCACCAAGAAACCAACTCCTGGAACACTAATCTAAACTATAGTAAATATCTTTTTTTGATAAGTAGTAATGCAAAATCACATTAGTCCAATATAACAATTAAATAAAAGCAAAATGCTTAAACATTTGATCTTTCCAAGAATGCAAGTTAATTGAGAAACCATAAAGTTATGGTTTTATCCAAACTTACAAATAAATGAAATGACAACAATAATTAAAGTTGTTCCCAAAACATTATTCATATTGGATCAGTTTAAAGAGCGAATTCAAAATGTATTTTGTATTTCTACAAGTAATTGAAAATCATGTAAATTCAAACTTACAAATAAATGAAATGACAACAATAATTAAAGTTGTTCCCAATACATTAATTAGAAAATAGTTTCAATTTCAAAGTAGTCATATTAGATCAGTTTAAAGAGCGAATTCCAAATTTATTTTGAATTTCTACAAGTAATTGAAAATCATGTTAATTCAAACTTACAAATAAATGAAATGACAACAATAATTAAAGTTGTTCCCAACATTAGATCATTTTAAAGAGAGAATTCCAAATATATTTTTTATTGCTGAAAATTGAAAATCATGTTAATCTAATTACAAATAAATGAAATGACAACAACTATTAACATTATTCTTGGACGATCAGTTGGAGAGTAATTGAATATCACAGTGAATGTACAACACTCACATACACACTCAAGAGCGGGCTTGTTGTTTGTTTAACGCTGTTTCTGTTGCCATTTGCGAGCTTTTGATGCTTCCCTGCCTTGGGGCAAGAACCACAACTACAATTGCAACCTGTGAACTCTTCTCGCACGTACAGTATGCCGATCTGGACGAGTTCTTGTCGGAGAACAACATACCCGACGGATTGCCGGGCACACATCTGGGGCACTCGGGAGGTCTGGGCCATCGCTCCGATTCGCTGAGTCATGCAGCGGGTCTGTCGCTGGGTCTCGGGCACATAACCACGAAACGCGAGCGATCCCCGTCGCCATCGGATTGCATTAGTCCCGACACGCTAAATCCGCCATCCCCGGCCGAATCAAGTAAGTAGCGAGCAGCGAGCAGCGAGCGGCAGGAAACCAAATCGATTGAATAATCGGTTGGATTGATTCATCCCTTAGCGAAAAACCCTTTCATACTCGTAATATTAACTTTTGGTTTATTTTGATCTCAATATTAAACACAAATGGAATGGACATTGCGCCTAAAATTAACTTGACTTTGTATTTGATTATGAATATGATTTTAATGTACATTTCTTATATATTTGATTACGATTACAATACTATATAATCCATATACAACTTTTCCATCTAGTGAATTCACCGTCCCAAAAACAAAACATAATAAGAAAAACACTAAAACAAAAATGAAAATCGAGAACGAAAATCGAGAAATCGAGCGATCGAAATATTTAAAATGTTTTTGCTCATGTCTTATCAAATGCTAAATGTTAAAGGCTGATTACATTCCAATTTGTGCAATTTCGAGGCAAATTTCTATTCCTCTTATTTTCTTCATTTATTTCTAATTTGATCTTTTTTGTTTAATCTATTCTATTCTATTCTATTCTATCCTATTCGTTTTATTGTGCTCCATTTTATGATTTAATTTAGCACGAACAGTCTGTGAAACATTGTTAACATTTAGTATTTGATATTCCAGCATTTTCATTCGCATCGTCGGGGCGTGACTTTGATCCGCGCACCAGAGCATTCTCCGATGAAGAGCTCAAACCGCAGCCGATGATTAAAAAGTCACGCAAACAATTTGTTCCAGATGAGCTCAAGGACGACAAGTACTGGGCACGGCGACGAAAGAACAACATTGCCGCCAAACGGTCTCGGGATGCGCGCCGCCAGAAGGAGAACCAGATTGCGATGCGTGCACGCTACTTGGAAAAGGAAGTGAGTACTATCGATCGAGCGATACTATCGCAACAACTATCGGTCACTAACTCGAACCCGAAATCGAACTAACTCCTTTTGTATCTGCAGAACGCAACACTACATCAGGAGGTTGAGCAGCTAAAACAGGAGAACATGGACTTGCGTGCACGTCTATCGAAATTCCAGGATGTGTAATGAAAAATGTGACGAAACCACAACAACAACTACACTATACAAATAATAATAATAATAATAATTGATAAACCGATAAACGTTATGGTAGCGCAGACATGAAGAGTACTATACACTATAAATACGAGGCACTGAGAAGTGTTTCTCTATAAATAAAAGTTAATACATATATACACACACACACACACACATATATGATAAGCAGACACACATACACACACACTGCTTGGGCAACACACACACACACACACATTTGTAAGCAGCGGGGCCAGTGTGACCGCATATTTATTTTAAACTTAACGTTAAACTAAATGCAAATTAACTAAAACATTTAACTTTACATCTTTAGTGTAGCTTAAAATGCCCCACACACACACACACACACACTCTCACTCTCACACTCACACTCACCATAATCAACATTGATAAACCTATCGAAAGTGCAGCCCTGGCCTATCGCCTATCGCCTATCGCTAAACCGCAAACCGCAAACCTATTCTTTAATACACACCAGACTAATTGACATTTGTTGACGAGATCGAGCATCCGGAGAGGAACCTGATCCCTATTGTCTAGACTCTAGAGTTGTTAATTTTGGACCTAGTGTTTTGTTATTAGTTTTTAAATCGAGTTCAGTCGAGATCATTATTTTGCATTCAGCACACCACACTTCACACAGACTATCGGATGGGAAACTGTTTCTGATACTTTCTTAATTTTTTGTTAAGTTTTGTTAGTGAATTTTACCACATAGTTTTTTTGCTTTCTTCTTCTAATCATAAATCAATCGTGCACACATATTGTAAATAATTTTGTTGCTTTCTTCAATTTGACTCAATGATAACAACCACAAACAAACAAAAAAAGCAAAGAAAAACCGGAAAATGAAAATCCCCAAAAAAAGAAAAAATTATAAAAGAAACAAAAACATACGAAAAAAAAACGAACTACTAAAATTAATACAAATAAATATAAACCATTTAGAAATGAGCAAAGAACTTCCCTCCTCAGTTGCCTCCCCGCTAGGCAGCTGTTAGATTAAGTGAGCTATGATTTTTATATATATACTTATAATGAGCTGCAAAAAGCGAGAAAATATTCATGAACTATGGCAGCGCCCATACGAAACTATTATTTTATAGTTTTTGTTATTTGTTAATAACCAAAATGTTATGAAGAGCGATGAATAAAACCATATATAAATAAGAGATGAGATGAGAATAAACAAGAAACAATAAACAATAAACATTTAACATTTAAAAGCAGCACTAACCGAGCGTAGTCAGAGAGCATTAGAACATGCTTCGATCCTTACTATTACTATAACTGAAACCCCACTCAGACTATAGAGAACCATTTACAGTTCACATACTTACCATATATACTATACATACATATAAATATATACTATATATACAATATTTCACAACTCTTTTCGCACTACTTTCAACATTTTATCCTATTCTATTCTATTCTATTATGTTAGTTGCTTTTTGTTTTAACTAATTTGTTTGGTGTGATTTGCAAGATCTTAAATCTTATACATAATTATTATTATGATTATGATTATGATTATATTATTATTACTATTAATATCATTATTTTTATTATTATTATTACTACTGTTTACATCTTTAGTTAAGTTTTATTAATTTTATTTGTTAAACTTTGAGTTACATTTACCTGCATACCTAGCATTTTAAGTTAACAAATAAACAACAAACAACAACAAACATACGAAAAAGCAAAAAAAAAATATATAAAAACATAATTAAGAAACAACAATTAAATAAATTTTATACGAAACTCTGAAAATTCATTTACAATTTACAATTAATTATCAATTACAATTTTCATTTTGCAATGAAGCGAGTTATGTTTAAGCGATTCTTTATAAATTTCAATAAGTTTTATTTATTTTTAATGAAATTGTGCAAAAAACTACATCAACAACAACAAAAACAAACATTAAGAAGAAAACCATTCGAAGAATAATAGATTGATAAATGCTAAATGAGAGACAATGAGAAAACAAGAAAGAGCAAGCAAACAATTGTGTAATAATAAAAGTCTAAGCGTTGCTTTCACATATTGAAAATGATCTTGGTTCTATATTTTTTAATTCATTTTGTTTTACTCCCCCCAAGTCCTCCCTTCTCGCCCCCACAAGACCGAGACTAGAATACAATGCAAGGATCTCACAGCAAGTACAGAGTTAGCAAATGACATAGCGATACAACTACAACTAAATACGTACCCGAAACTAACCCTAACGATATCTAAAGAAAGGCAATTACACATTTACATTTACATTTACATTGAAATTTACATTGATATGCGAGAACTCGAACTGGATGAAGCAATTATCCGGCTAAATAATCAGATGTTTATCCACTAGACACGAGCATCGGGGCAACGAGCACTAGTTGAAATAGTTGAAACAACTTCCGAGATTTATACAAATTCTTAAGTTATCCCCCAACAACAACAACAACGACGACAACAACAAACACCCCAACTAGAAATAAACCTTAAGCCTTTTGCACTGCTAAGAAACCACCTAGAGAACAAAATCCAAAAACTGAAAAAATAAAATGAAAATTAAATTAAAATTGAGATGAGAATGAGAATGAGAAAATAAAAATACAATTAAATTACAAGAGTTGAGTCAATGCTTGAGCTTCGGTTGTTTTGTAAAGTGACACAGAAAATATACGATAACTATAACTATAATGATAACATTAATGATAACGATAACGATAACGATAACGTTTACTACAGTAGATGATTTAGCCCATTAAACTCCACAAAACTAAGCAATTGCTACATATTTGTAAAAAAATCAATTAACTACAACAAAAACAAACCGTGTTATATTTATATAATGATATTAGATAATGATAACGATAACGATACAGATAAACATAAAGATAACAGATATAAATGATAAGATCAATGCGCATAGAGGTGAAAGTAGTTGAGTTAGTTGCGAGCCCGCGGCTTGCGAGTGTGACCCTAACAAGCTGAGAGTTGCGACAGTGTGACCAGCACACGGCACACATAGTATTTTCAAAACATAAATTTGTTTCCCGTAGTTTGTAGTCGGCTAACGTTAAACTAACTAAACTTTCTGTTGGATTACAATAAAAGGTAGAAAATTATATTTTCGTTTCTTTTAATTGCGAGTACGAAATTCTTGAAGCAGACTTTCCGGCGTCGTTGTTCGGGTTCCTCGCACAGCCTAAAAGCGAGCAACAATAAAGCAAATAAACAGCTCACAAAATACAAAAAAAAAAATAAATAAATTATACACAAGTTTTATGCAACGAGTTTGTTGTAGATTCATTTATTTTGTTAGTGATCGATCGATTAGGTTTTAATTTACAATTTGTAATTTTGCAAAACAAAAAGATGAATATGTATTAATATGTATTTCTGATAAGAATGTTCCGTAACAAAATGTAGACTTTAGCAACAAACAGAAGACGATAAAACTGAAAGTAAAACCTTTTGTTAGTAAAACAAGAAAAAAGAAGAAATGAAGAAGAAAACGAAATTATGTCTAATATACAATACATATATATATATATATATTTATTATATACAATACAAAGAGTAGAGGAAGAAGCATGCTATTAAATATGATTACATGAATTATTATTGTAATACTAATTGTAATTGATTATAATTAGTTGGAGTAACTTCTGTAGATAATTCAATATTGTAGCTGATGATTTTTTATAAGTACTTACATACAGACATACTTAGTATATAGCAGATACCATATACCATATACCACATAGTATATACCACATAGAGCAATGGAGCTGTTGCGCATCGTAATCGTAGGCAGGGTTAAAAATAGTAACTAAAGACACAAATTGTTGCAGTGCAAAGCAAAGAAGCAAAATGAAGCGATATCGCAAATTAGCTACAAAGTATCTAGCTATATAGTATCTAGATCGAGACATGTATGATTATGTAACTAAGCCTAGAGAGAGACAGTCAAGTACAGTTAAGTACGGTTAAGCAAATGCTGAGTGTTTTTAGTCCTTAAGCCAACAGTGTGAAGCGTCGGAGACGGAGACGGAGACGAAGACGAAGACGGAGATATCCCAGAAGATAGCAGGATAGAAAGAGACAGCGAGGAGTGTCGGCAATGCGAACATATTAAAAGCTATATACATATATATATATATATATTATATATACATATATAATATTATATACATATACACATAAATACTTATATATATATATTCTTACATACTATTAAAGACGAAATGTTGTTGAATTTTAAAATCAATAAGAAAACAAAAAGAATCAGAATCGGTTAACGCTGATTTCTAAATGTAGTAAAATCAGAAAAAAAAAACAAATTAAAAGAAAATACCATAAAAAAATTGTTAGTTGTTGCAAAAGGAAGCTAAAAATCCCGAAATTAAACAAAAGAATTAAACACCCATACACACACACATGCGTTTTAGAGCCTTTACTTATATTTTGAGAATTTTGCGATTGAAACGAATGCAAATAATTTTATATGAAAGAAATACAACAAAAAAAATGGAAAAAATTAAAAAAAAAAGACGGGATGAAATAAATGAAATGGCTAAAGCTAAAATAATTTAGAACTAACAATTTGTAAAGCGTTTGTATTAGTAACAAAACCACAAAACAAAAACTATCGCTTACGGCAATAGAAAGCAATGCAAAAAGCAGCAGAAACAAAAGCAAAACGATAACGAATAATTCAAAGATTTAACAAACAAACTGCGCCTAGTTGTTGTTCGCAGCATGCAAATGAAAGTAAAACTTAAATTTAAATTATATAAAAATTCAAGTAAATTAAAAAACAGCCTATGCAAGGACACTAACATGTACCTAGATATATATACAAAACGAAAACGAAAACGAAAACAAACAAACCAAAACGTACTTAAAGATCTACAATATGAGCAAACAAAATAAGAGTAAAGGTAAAAATTTAAATAATTAAAAAAGAAATGCTATCAAACTAAAATGGCGCAAATGCTGCAGATATTAGTTCTACTTAGTTCTAATTTTTACCAAATAATTTGTTACATTTTGTACATCATTACGTTGCTAAAGCAGAAGCATTTTCACCTAAGTTTAACTAATTTGAAATTGTTTCTCCTTCTGGAATGTCGTGGAATATTGTAGCTTATAATTGACTATGTTATCTTGAATGTTATTGTATTTTGTTACGACTTGAGACATGCGATAAATTCTGTGAAGCGCAAGCAAAGAAACCAATAAGAAGAATATTCGTAGGAATAATTGACGGCATTATTGTAGTGGAAGAAGGGCAGAAATATGATTTATTGAAACTGCAAAAACAATAAAGGTTTAGATACAAATTTTGAAACGATAAAAATGCAAAAACAAATTGTGTATTCATTTCTGCTGCATACTTTTAGGTGCTTCTTGAAATTGGGAAAGCGCAGCATGTTGCGCAGGCGACTTTTCTGAAATTAGTCGATTAGGTTATTTGAAGCATGCTTTAAAATGTCTCAACAAAAGTTGACCGTTGCGATCATTTAAACCACCACATCGACCTTGAGAAGCTGAAGGTAAATTCTGAATGGTTTAACATGGCCGTGGACTGTTAAGTTACAGAGCTTTGGAATCTGCGCAGTCATGTTGCTAGCAACAATGTTGCCAAGGTGTTTAGCCCATGTTAACTTGCTTGTAAATGTTATTAAGGCATTTCCGCCGCATTTCATCACTGCGAGCTAATTACCAA
This sequence comes from Drosophila immigrans, assembly GCA_963583835.1. NCBI lineage: Eukaryota > Metazoa > Arthropoda > Insecta > Diptera > Drosophilidae > Drosophila > Drosophila immigrans. The sequence continues at coordinate 51,109,752 of OY757141.1, forward strand.
ATAAATCGAGCGACACTCCTCACTTGCCATTAACTTATGCAAAACACACAGACGAATTTCCTCATATTTTCTGAAAACTGCAAAGCAATTTCCGTTGATTAACAACGGGCAAATAAAGCCTGCATAACGCTCGTCGATTACTTCCTACGAAGCAAACGATGGAACGTGCGTGGCGAATGTTGCAACAAATGCGAGCAATGTTAACACATGAGATCCAAATACATACATGTGTGTGTGTGTTCGAAACCAGACGCAACAAATTACCAAATTACGAAAACAGTAACTGGCAACAACAAAAGCAGCAACAGCCACTTATAATGTTAATAACAACATGAAGCGATAAACTGGAAATATGCAGCAGACGACGGACGACGTTGAACTTGAGCTTGAAATGTGAGCGGCGATGCGATGAATTGGCTCTGCATGGCTGAGCAGCAGCAGCAGCAGCAACAACAGTAATAACTGCAGCAGTAACAGCAGTAACAGCGTTGGCGGCAGCGACGCTGGCTGCGCGCGCTCTCTTTTGATCGGCTGGCAGGCAAATGAGGTCAACGCGTCACACACGTAATACGCGTTAAGTAAAAGACAAACTTATGAAACCAAAAAACAGCAACAACAACAACGAGAGCAAAGAGCAGCGACGGCAAATATGAAGATTTTTACATTTCAATTTGTGCTCAGAGCATTTGTCGCGTTTAACGTAGTTTGAGTGGCGCCGGAAGCACACAGCATACGATAGATAAATGATGAGCTAGCGTGGGCGGCAAATACACACACACACGTACACACACACACACACACCACGCATTGCCTAAGTTTGGCGTCACCTTGTTTGCCGGCAAATCTCAAGCAGCCGCAGCCGCAGCAGCAGCAGAGACAGCGACAGCGACAGCAACAGAGTTGTTTTGCACAGAGCGAAGAGAGCCGCGTCAACTGATGACGCAACAGCGCTTAAGAGAGCTGTGACATAATAGCACATCGGTGTGTGTGAGCGCACGACTGTTGCTGCTGTTACTGTCGTACTTTTGTGCGCTCTCTTTCGGTTGGGTTTCCGTTGACGCTCGCAGTGAGCTGCGTTCATTTGCTGTCGAACAGCGGCCGTGGCAAGTACAGCAAAAATCAGCAGGCGGAGCGCCAACATTTCAAACACAACACAGCGCACGTTGCCTTACGCCCCACTCCGCTCCCCACTCGTACGCTCGTCGCCTCACCTCGTCGCGTAATCGTAATCGTAACCGTAACGTAAGCGCATTACAAAACAACGTCAACGCAACAAACAAATGCGCGCGTGTGTTTCAGTGTGTGAGTGTTTGCAGCAGCATAAATTTTGAATTAGTTTCGGGCCAAACTGGAGATAGAAACGTCATTATTCTCCCCCCGCCGCCGTCGCCGCCGCCGCGCGCGCCAAATGTGTAAAACCCGTCTGTGGGTTACGTAAAGCCCCGAGAGCCGTTCAGTTCTTACAAAACACACAGCAAGGCAAGAAAACCCGAGACAAGGCAAAAAAGTTACGCGCACGCCCCAAAAAAATACATGATGAAAAAATAGCGGGCACATCACAATAAAAAAGTAAAAAAAAATAATTATAAATCGAGCAAAAGGCAAAAAAGAATTTTGCAGTGTCTCGCGTGTGGCAATAAATTTTGACACAAAAGAATTTATTGTGTGTGTTTGCTACGCTTCGCTTCTTGGACAGGAGGCGCGGTCAACAGCAACAGCAACACCAACAACAAAAACAACAACAACAACAACTACTACAACTAAGAAGAGCAGCAGAGTGCGACAGGTAAAGTCTAGCATGCACAAAGAGAGTGGCGCTAAGAGTGGCGCAGGCTGCTTAAGTGCTTAAGTTCTCTCTTTGCTTTGTGCTTAAGTTACGACATCAGGCCACACGCCGTCTGCTGTTAGGCAAGTGCATGAGTGAGCACAGTGTGTGTGTGTGTGTGTGCGAGTGAGAGTGCGTGTGCGAGTGTGTGTGTGCAATGTGAATGAACGGTCGCTCAACAAAGTTGCATTGCTCTTTGAACAGCAGCAGCAGCGGAAAACTGTTTTCATTGTTGTTGGTGTGTTTCTGCGAATTGATTGTGAAAACAAAATGCGCTGCAATGAGCTGCCAAAGGGTGGCCAGCCAGTGCCTGGTGGGAGAAAAGCAGGATGAGAGGAGGAGGAGGAGGTCGTTTTGCACCGCTTACGTGTTGCCATATTTTTAAAGGCATTACTAAGCGTTTTTTCTCGTTTCTCGTTCGCCGTTGTTGTTTGCGCCAATTGTTGTCGTTTGTTTTTCGTTTTTTTTGCGCCCGCTTCTTCGCTGTTGTTGTTGACGCTACAGCGACGGCGACGGCGACCCAATCAGAATCAGAATAAAATTTGATAATAATTTATATTTAATTTCGTGATAAAAGTGCGCTGAGTAATGAGCATGATTAATGCTAAATACTCGAAATGCATTTCATGCTCTTGTAACATGCATGATTAATTCAGTTCAGTTCAGTTCAGTTCACATGTAAAGTGAATTAAATATAAATTTAATTTCAATGCTGCGACAGCTTTGCGTAACTGTGACAAATGCCACAAAATCAAAACAATGCGAATAATAGACATGAAATCAAGTCAAATAAATTTGACTACAAAGTACGACGCATTACATAATGGCAATGTTCAATTTCTCAATGCGATCTGTTCTATTTCTATTCGACTGCAAGGAAATTAATAAATCTACATTATTATATACAAATGTAATGCCATTTATTTTCATTAATTTGCCCTCGTAACTACGACGATTCCTACCAATAGTGCAAAACAATTAAAATACTTTACCAATTATGACGAATTTATTTAATTGTATTTTGAATACATAACGCGAGATGCAACGCAACTTTGAATATATAAAATTATATAAAAATTATATTAAATTTCCATTCCATTCTTTTTCTTTCGTTTATTTATTTTTTGAAGATAAATTAATAAGTTGCCATGGAAATTCAAAGATCATAATAATAAATAAAGCAAAAATAATTATATAATTAAATAATAAGATCGTATAAAAAGAATACAAAATTCCCATTTCATTCTATTTAATGTTGCTTATTAATTTATTAATTTTATTCAACCCAAATGAAATGATCATAATATTTAAAATAATAATAAACAGAACAACAATAATGCTATTTATTTAAATGTTACTCTTTGAACTCTGCTGAAACAAGTCAACAAACGAGCCGCTTGTCAAATTAACATTCCCTGTTCCCCACCACCCTTTCCACCCCCTCTAAACTCGTGCCCCCCACATGCTCTGGAAGGCAAGATTGCCGGCTCGTTGCAGTTTACGTGACGCTGGCAGCGTCGTCGCCCCACTCTTGACGTCGTCGTTACGACACGCGACGCATTATGCGACTGCAACAACAACAGCTGCCGCTTTTGCCACACGAACTGAAAACTAAAACTGTTAAGCCGTTAAACCTTTAACTGGAAATGGCAAATATTTCCTTCGTCATTATGCAAAGATACCGCTGCCCCCTCCCCTCCCCGTCGAGGGTGTGACTCACTTGAATTGTTGGAGCTGGAAATTGGCCTGTTCCCAGCGTGGCCCTTATGTAAAAAGCGCCAGTGACATAAGCAGCAACAATTAGTCAGAATCTCGAGTAATTTTAATGCGGCGGGCATTATGCAATCGGGCGACAAATCAAATGCCCTAAAAATAATCATAAACGGCCCTAAAAAATATAAACGCACAAATCGAAATCGAGGAAGCAGAATTATTCTTTGTGCCTCCCAAGACGCAAAACGATTTTAATTCTTTCAGTTTTCTGTTGTTGTTTTTCCGTTTATCGTCGACGCATACAGCACTCGTAAAAGGGGCCATAAAAAAACAAATGAAAAGCCAATAAAACAAATATCAGAGCAAAAAAACCAAGCAACAAAAAAATCACTCACGCAGCAACAATAAAAATAAAAACAACAACAACAACAACAACTACGACTATAACAGCAGCAATGTCAGCAAGAAAATGCTTATGAAAATTGTATAATAAGCTGAAGCGATTTCATAACAGACTCTCGCACTCGGAATCGCACTCGCACTTATTGAACGCCAATCACGCCAATTATGTAATTCCATTAGGCCCAAAACTCACGCCAGTTTAGCCTTTCACCCACACACACACACACACACACACACGCACACTTGTGGAGCGCCTAAGGGCAATTGAGGGGAAGGGGAAAGGAAAGGGGAGAAGCCTTCGCTTATTTGCATCTCTGACATTGCATTTCAAGGCAGTTTCTTGTCGCCACCCACAACAATTGACAATTGACTTAAGTAATAAGCCGAGCAATATATGAATTTAAATAAAGCGAGCCCCGCAGATACCCTGTACATTGAGGAAGGCAGAGGGAAGATTGTCAATTGAAAACAATAAGTAAAGTCACAAAAGATCGTTGCAGTTTTTGATTGAAATACATTTTAGGCAGAATGGTCGTAATCAAAAAGATATAAAATTTCATATTTATTAATTTAATGTTAGCAACTTAGCAACTTTTCCTAGCTCTTTGTTCTTTATGAATATTTTGCACTTTTCGACTGGCATTTCTCTCCGTTAACTCAGTGATAAATACGCTAGCTTCGATGCGTTGAACAGTTACAGGGTATGCACAAAGTAAGCAAGTGGATGTCGTCGTTGTAATTGGTTTTTGTATCGGTTCCAGTCTCCGTTCCATTCCCCAGTCTCCGACTCAGAATGTCGTCGCCATTTCTGCCAAGTCGTCTGACGACAACAGCAGCAGCAACAGCAACAACAACAACAACAATTGCTGAGGCGACAGCGATGGCGATGGCGACAACAGGCAACGATAAATGCAATCGCGAAATATGATTGACATTGCATAATGCGAGAGTGCAGTGGAAACAATACAAAAAAGTAAAAATAAAAAACTAACGAAATAGAATGCTAGCATATAACAGCAACAACAACAGCAACAACGCGACATATTTGCAGTTCGTTTAGGAGCGTTTATCAGTGTTCTTGCTGCAGTTGTAGTTGTTGCATTATGCAATTAGACACAGCCATATAAGCACACTGCGATTGCAGCTAGAATTTAGATACACGTGCTGTTATATGAGGCGTATACATCATTTTGGCGTAGCATTGAAATGGCCAGATGAATAAATTAATTCCGCTCAAATGTAATGATAAAATGATGCAATTTAAAGTAAAGTAGATAGCGTAAAGTGTAAATTATAATTACGAATGCTTTCCAACTTCAAGTACCCGGCAAATGCGTCACAAGCTGACTGAGTGTCTGTGCGAAACGCTTACGAACTTGCGAGCGAGTTACGAGCAGCAATGCAAAGTGCAGTTAGCTGTAAGCTGTTTTCTGTTAGCTGTTTGCTGATTGCCATAACTCGATTGCACGCGTGCAACAACAAGGTTTCGTTATTGTTATGTGTGTTTTAGTCGCAATCTATCTAAAGGATGGCAGGTGAATGGTGAGAACAACAAGGTGAAGTGCTCAGAGGTCGAGCCTTCTTCTTGCGATCGTATCTTCCGACACGTGTGGATCTCTTCAAGTAAAAACGATTGTTGTCGAGAGGCATCATGAAATTTCAGTGTCTCGACGACGCGTCGTCGCAAAGAAATCAAATTTATATAAAAATAAAATCGGAACATCTATAGAAACCTTCGCCGAAACATGCGATATGGAAAGAAGAAGCAACAGAAAAGTATAGTATGATATTTATGCGATGTGTGCGATTTTCCTTTTCCTCTCGTTTCTTGGCCAACTACCAATAGAGCAGAGCAGAGACGATAGTCGCTGAAATTTCGCCATTACTTAACATGAAATTTATGCAAAAACAACAACAAAATATTTGTCGGCTAAAAAGCAACTGGGCCAAATGCTGCGTACATAATCAGACGATTCGGACGCTTCATGTTAGCCGCCAATGAGAGAAGTCTGAGAAGACGAGAGAAGATAAATAAACGTTTTTATTTGCACGCAATTTTCCTCTGCTTGTGGCACACTTTGATTTCATTTGCGAAGCATAAGCAATGTAAGCTAGTGTGTGTGTGTGTGCGTGTGTGTGTGTGTAGCTGTTTATCTCGCTGCTAGTGCGAGATGTAAACAAATTATAATCAAGAACAACAACAAAAGGGAAAAACAAAATAGAAGCTCGCCAGCCGAAAAAATGATTGTTTACATAACAAAAGCAAAAACATTTCAACGTTGCCAATGGCCACGCCGCTCTCTGCTTAACTGTGTGTGTGTGAGCGAGCGTGTGTGTGTGCGTGTGTTGTGCCGGCATTGTTTATCTTCAAGATACAAAAATTGAACGTCAAAAGAAAAACGTGCGCATAAAACAGAACTGAAAAAACAGAACAGTTCAAATGCTTCAGCAGCGCACATACACAAACATACACTCACACACATACCTTCTGCACTCAATTCGAGAAGCCACGAGAACAGTTCTGAAGAGAGCAACATTTACTGCTAACACTAAGAGCGCTGTGCTGCGTTCGCTCTCTGTACTCTTCACTTTGCTGCCTTTTGTTTTTGTGTTTGTGTGTGTGTGTGTCGACGATTTTGATTTTGATTTCGTTACTTGCGCCAGCGTCCGCGTCAGTTGAGTTCGCTGCGTGATTCAGTGTTAATTTTCATAATATTATGTAACAACATGTGCGGCTAGCAGACAGCAATTGAAGCTTCGCCTATTCCACAAATAGAACAGGCAGCTTTTAAGTGACGGGCTTTTCAGTGGAGTCTAATTAAACATATAATTTACACTCGCAGCTGGATTTGCTTTAGCTGCTGCGGCTGCAGCATTTATTGCTGCGTCTGCTGCAAGTTCGTTGACCGTTTATATAACGCGCCAAAGTCTCAAGTCTCGGGCTCGGGCAGCTGCGAAGCTCAGAACTTTTTAGGACTGTCAATTAACAGCATACGCGACAAATGTCACGTCACTGCACGAAGAGCAGGAGAGAGCGAGTGAGCGAGAGAGAGACAGAGAGAGCCAGAGCGATGCAAGTAACAGGAGATAGCAGCGGTTGAGTAATAGATATGGTATATTTTGTTGTTGGTATTTTGCTGCTGTCATAAAATAGGCAGGCGAGGCGCAGGCAATAAAACGAAAACGAAATCAAAGAGAGCGCGCAGGCGAGAGAGCGTCGTGCGCTCTTTAGCAGCGCTCTCTCTGTCGCTCTTCTTCTTCCGCGTATGTATGTGCGCGAGTGTGTGTGTGTGTGTGTGTGTGAATTATAAAACAGAATCAAAAGCTGCGATGGCGGCAGAACAAAACGCAAAAGGCATTTTGTACGTTACGTAAAATCCACAGCGTTGATTTCAGTTCAGTTTAGTTTCATTTCATTTCATTTCTCAACTCGTCTTCGTCTTCGTCTTCTGCTTTCAGAGGCTCAACAACAGCAACAACAACAGCAACTGTCGCTTCTCTGAATAACATGAAATACGTAGAGAAATAAATGATTGCAAAGGAAAAGTGCTTTAAGAATGTTAATGTGAAGTGCATCAAAGTTAAATAAAATACAAGAATCAAAAGAGCAATCAAATACAGTTACAAAAATAAAATATATACAGCATAAACAAAGTTCGTTAGCAGCGACGCTTGGAGACGACGTCGACGTCGTCGTCGCATACGTGACCACGGCCAGCTACACAACAACAGCAGCAGAGGAAGAACAGCAACAGCTGGCGCGATGCCGCTCTCTCAGGGCTACTACATGAAGCCCTCGGTGGCCACGAGGCCAGCACTGCTCAAGGAGAACCAGCAACAACAGCAGGAGCAGCAGCTGCAGCAAGGCAGCGCAGCGACTGCGGCGGGTCGCAGCTCAACACACATGTTGCAAACGCTGCTGCATCGCAACAGCAACAACAACAACAACAACAACAACAACAGCAGCAACAACAACAGCTCGCTGGAGCTGTTGTTTCTGCTCGGCGAGTCGCTGGCCCGCATGGGCAGCTGGTCGCAAGCCTTCGATGTGTACGAAATGATTGCGAGTCGGCAGCAGGATGGACATGTCCCGCTCGACAAGTTGGCAGCCCTCGCCAGCGCGTTGACAGCCCACATACGGCAGCCGCACGCAGGCTCGACAACGTCGCAGACCCTGGAGACGACTCTGAAGTCCCGCTACAGTCATCAGCAGTGGAATGTGGACGACTGCATGGGTCTGGGCTTGAACCTAGACCTGTCGGCTGTCGAGGCACAGGATCTGCTCGAGTTGCATGCCCCGACGCGAGAACTACGCGTGCCGAGTCCTGCGCTCAGCGAAGACTACGACCCGCTGCTCTGCCCGCTGTGCCGGGACATGTTGCGAGGTCCGGTTACCACCAACTGCGGCCACACTTTCTGTGGCCAGTGCTGCGAGACGATCACGCAGTGCAACATCTGCCTGGTGAAGTTCCCGCGCAGCGCCGAGCGCATGCCTCAAGGCGTCGCCCTGACCACCACGAGTACCACGAGCAGCTCGAGTCCAGCGCCAACGTCCAGCTTTAGCATCTCCGTCTCGCCGCCCTCGCCCTTGCGCTTCCGGTCGCAGCCGGCGGGCAGCGCGTTTCCCCACGGCCTCGGCCTGCGGATGCCGATGGCAGCGCCCACCACGGTCACCACGACAACGGTGGCTTCCACCACGGCCACGGCCACCACGACGATGGCGTCCACCAGCTCGGCCTCCGCTGTGGCGGGCGGCTATGCGCTGGGCGTGTCGACGGCGATGAAGTTCATGCCCGATGTGCTCGTCAGACGCCTCGTCGAGAAGTGGTGGGGCGCCGAGCTGCTGGCCAAGAAGATCATCGAGCGGGCCACCAGCTGCATGCACCTCAATCGCCTCGACGACGCGCTCAAGTTCTGCAACGCCAGCCTCGAGAAAGGTGAGTTCGATATTGATTGATTGACTATATAAGCGTAGAACGATTACTGACCTTCTAAATGAGTTGCTGATTGATTGCATCCAAATGGGATTTGTGTTGTAGTCAATTCCTAAGTTCCTGTCTCTGACTAAACGCACTTCTGAGTGGAAGTCTGAATGCGTTTTAAAATGTTAAATTCAATGACTTGCTGATGGACCGACTGACTGACTGATTGAACGCACCCTGGCTGGAATATGCTGACGCGCGCAGTACTCAGCTTTGTCTGCTGAGAGGGCTTGGGGAGGTTGAGAGGCAAATCAATAATGGGGGCGGCCACGCCCACACAAAGTCAGCTAACCCACTAAACTTGATGCTGACGTCAGCAACAGGCGCTGCGAACTGCGCAACAAGTTTTCAATGGAAACGCCCCATTGGCGCCTTTTAGTCCAGTTGCCAAGGCCTTGGCAGGGCAAACAGCACACAGCAAACAGGTCGTATGCGTAATGGGAGAGTCCAACAGGAGCACTGCAGAGGAGGGAGCATCATTTGTCAACTCTTTGTTGTTGCTGTAGACGCTGGTCTAATTGAGTTGTTGCTGCCGCCCTTGCACTCCTTTGCTCTCCTTTTGAGAACTGTGCTGTGTGCCAAGGACTCGATTATTAAATATTTATGTGGCAAATGCAGAGTAAATAAAGCATGACACGGCCAGGCAGCCAACAAGCACTTGGGACAACTGCCAAGCAAAGCAAATTAAAATGTCTACTTAGGATCTCTCGAACTTGAAGTTGACTCCATTCCTCTGCACAGCGAGTCGATTCATTCTGCAGACAGATGGAATCGCTGGGCATGAATAATTGAGGCGCTGAGTCAACTCGTTGCGAGGCTTTTCCCTGCCACACAAACACACTCGGAACGAGCACCGAAATAACAGCTAATTAATCATTTGGCCGACACTTTTGTCGCCTTCGTCTTAGCGTCAAACATAAATAGTTTGCCAAAGCTTATTTTATGCCCACCACACGCTGCGTATACGTATTCGTATACGTATTGTTGTTGCTCTTTCCCGCTGCTCGCTTTTGAAAAATCACAGCGATCCACGCACTTAGAAATCCATCAAACAATTTCACAAATACCAGGCCAGACACTTGACTGCGACTGCCAGGCAGATGCCACATGAAACGTTTAGCAATTACCTCAAATAAGCTGACGGGGAGACGGAAACACAGAAAAGCGGCTGGCAGCTGATAATGATTTTGAGGAAAATTAAGCAGATCCCAGGCAATCGCAATCACACAACTAACATACTTTGCGTTTCCATTGAACAGAAGTTTCAGTCTTCACCAGATCATGTTCAAAGAGTTCCGCGTGGCCTTGCCGCAAAGTATCTGAAAGTGAATGCCACTTAGGCATTCAGATACAAATTATACGCGACAACAGAACCAGGTGTGTTTGCTGGCCATATGTTTATAGGTGCGCCGATTTCTGGGAAGTGCACAGAGAGAAAAGTTGCAGGCAATAAATTCGCTGAATTCCGTTTTTAATTTTATTAAACATATTGAAAACATACATTCAATAAGTATTCTTGCATAATTGATATCATTTTTCTCTGTTCTGCTGCGTGACTTCCGAGGGCTTGTCGCCTTGGTCTGAAGCCTTTATAATTAAGTTCTGCGTATTGATTGGCCGCATCATCGTACGATTTGTTTACCTGCTCAAATGCAGTTCAGCAACAGAAATCACAAGAAGACAAACGTTGCCACTCACACGTAATCGCACACACACTCTCTCTGGTTCTTAGTTGGACAATCTTGGGCTATTAATAAGCATTGTTTGTTATTTTTTGAGGTTCTCTCGCAATCAGTTATTGACTTTTGCGCTGATAAACAGCCCCCCAAAAAGTAATACGTATAAAAATACTATCGAAATCAGGGCACACATAAGGAACCAGCGAAACTTGTTTAAAATATGTGTGGCGAGCACATAAACATTTATTGTTGATAATACAAATTGGCAAGTCATTGTGGTTAGCCAAACTCGAAGCCAATTAGGCGAGCAAACAACTCGAAGCTCCGCTTCAGCTCTGGCATGTTACGCATACGCAGTGTGGCAGCATAAATATATCAGAGCGGAGGCCACTCGACGTTGACAATGACGTTGAGACTGTGGCAGTGCCTGAGGAAGAGGCAAAGGGGCAGCGAGGCCCATCAAGTGGCAGCATTTAAATCAGGCTAGACAAGTGTGCTCTGCACACATCAGTCAAGAGTTGAGGTGGCTTGGGTTAGCGATGCTGAGCTGTGCTGAGCTGAGCGGTGAGGGGGGCAGGCACTTAACAGCGAGCACGAAATGAGCCACAACACGTGCCAGACATCAAGAAGATTACCAACACCCACAGCGAGATATATGCACATATGTATACTCGGTCGGTGCTTGAGCTGCTAATGTAGTCGTCGACCTCGTGCAGTTGTTGTGTCTTCACCCGCCATCAAAATTCGCAATTACAGCGACTGAGCAAACAGCGAAAACACTAAAAGAAGCGGCGAGGAGCGAGTGCATCTGAGCTGAGCGTGCTCGACTCTGAGACACGTGTCAGAAGCATTGTTGCAACTTAGAACTCTTTGTTTTCCAAGTAATTCTCAATTGTGAAAAGTGTAAATTGCTGCACAAATTTGTATTTGGTAAATGTGCCATACAAAAAATACAGTAAAATATAAATAAAATAATTTCACAATTGTTTTATTCGGAAAAATACTTTGTACCTTTTATTTGAGTTCATGCAGGGTAGAAAAATCATTTGTGCGCTAGTCGTTTGTGGCTAGGCTAAGTGTAAAGAGTTGTTAAACCGCCGCGAGGACTTGGCCTGAATACATTTTAGCCAAACAGCGGAAGCACGAGAGAGAGAGAGGAGAAGCGGGCAAGAGGGTCTGCAGCTGGAAAATGCTCGTATGTCATGCAATGTGTGGCCGCTCTTGATGTTTCTGTTGGCCTTTTGCGGGCTGCACGCGCAGAGCAGCATTGTAATTTATGTATATACAAAATATAATATTCTTGTATCGCGTATCGCATTCATAGATCGTATAATTTGATGGCGTGCGCTGTGGCTTTGACCAAAAGGTGCATTAAATGTCGGCACGGCCGAAAGAATTTAGCACGCGCCATGCAATTATTTGACCAGCTACGTGCGGGGCGGTTAACCGATTCCCCGCTCCCTCTTCTACTGCCCGTCCCCCTCGTCTGTCGCTTCGCTAACAGCTCGACTGACGAGAGCCTATTTGATTTCATGGATTAAAGCGGGGGTCGCGTTTAATTAGCAGCTAACTGAAATGATATTTGTACTTCGTGGAACGCATTTCGCTAATGAGGTCAAGCGAATTCAAAGCAAATTGAAGAGGACGATACCTCACTTTGAGATACCCTGTATATCAAATACTTCTTTAAACTGATGGATTGGGTAATATTTGATTTGTCTCTTGAGTGCTTAGACAATTAGTCAACAATTAATATTTATTTGTAATATTTTATATTCGGGTTGTTTAGTCATTAAGGCAAAACTTTTGTTTAACCTCACTTTTCTAACCCACTTCTAAATTAATGTAAATCGGATACTTCCGCATGCGCTTTGAATGGTTGCAGGGTATGTGCTTGTAATGAGTCATTCATTAGTCAAATGTTTCGTAGTTAATCGCTATGATTACCAATTGGTTCTCGCAGCTGATTAAAAGTCGCCACAACGCCAACTGCCAACTTCACTTAAGACCCATTCAATTTGCCTTTATGGCCAGCTCTAGAATTTGGCCCTGAACTTGCCTGACTTTCTGCTCAACATATTCTTTGGCCAATTTCAATTTCAGTCCGAGCTACAGAAGCCATTGGACTTTCTGTGGAAAACGGGGAAACTGCGCAGTCGAAATGACTTTCTAGTCAGATATAATTATCGTATGACCATCACCCAAATACATGCCGCAGATATGACCGATTATCGTATCAGTAAACACACACACAGTGACTTTCTTATCCATGTGACTTGTTGTGACTTGTCGGCTGTCAGCTGAAAAAACAGCTGATAAAAGCGACTATCAAATTCGTATACTAGAAATACCCGCACTCACACTTTCATATTCACGTATTCACACTCGCACTCATCTAGATTTATGGGCGAATACGCGTGCACACGTATTTGCATTGAGGTCTCTCAACTCTCTAGAAATATACTACACAAAATGTTATTCCCATTTGTTGTTGTTCTTTATACTTTTGTTTGTATTTCTTTTGGTGGTTGGCGTCATTCGCCTCCCCCCCTCGCCCCCGCCCCTGTCCCTCCCGCCTGGCTTTCCACGCTGCCACAATCATTCACAGTGAGTGCACTAATTAACATTTGCTGCTGCCGTTTTTAATTAGCCAACTGCGAGAGCGGGACAGCAACAGATATTTATATTAACCGATTTTGCTGCAGTCTCTTTCCAATGTTGACCACATAATGCGCAATGGAAGTAACTGATTGAATAAATAATAACAAAAATGGCGAACAAAGAGAGTCGAGACTCGCAGAAGTTTAATGACCAGCAGATGGACATGGCCTTGAGCGCGTCTCCCGCCTTCTGTCTGCCTCCTCTGCTCCTCTGCTCTCTGCTGTGAAATACATTATAATAATGTGTTCATATTGCCTGTTGTTGTTGGGTTTCTTTGTTGAGTTGAGTAGACGAGACGCCACCTCGAAGTGGATTCAACTTCTCGCCATACGCTGCATTGCCGGCATTCCCCAATTGTATCTTGTAGATACAATTCTGGGCTGTGGCATGCGACGCCTTTGACTCTCACTCCGAGTATGTGTCTCATTGCTATTTATTTGCCAGTTCTTCACCCCTCACTCCCCCCTAGACAATGCTCAAGTCTGGCGCACATTTCTGAAATGCCGCGCACATTTTTCGTACTTTCTTTCACAGCTGAAAAATGCAAAAAGAACTGCGGCAATGCTCACGACAATACGATTGCAATGAGACTTGTGGCCCACAAATTGTTCGAGCTAAAATATTTGCTTGCCACCTCCCCCTAAGGGGAGTGGGCGAGGCTGCTAGCGAATGCCTTGCAAGTAATTGAAAGTTGGAGCCAGAGGTGTGGCATTCGATTCTAGATGCTTCTGCGCTAGAGATCAACAAATAACTATCATAAAAGAAGGGCATAAAACAGCAACAGTCGAGTGAGCTGGACTACGAGATTCCCATTACACTAGGTGCTCACTTAAAAATTCATTTCAAATAACAATCATAATAACTATTTTAGATTTGAAATTTATTAAAATTGTTTACTATATATGTACATATGTGGGTTTTCTTTCCGTATCGGACCTTTAGTCATGAATGTGTAACGTGTACGTCACCATTAATTCGACGACTTCTCAATGTTTTTATTTCTCCCTTATGTAATGCTCGGTTGCGAAACAATAACTACAAAATATAATAATTGCATTCTTTGGTTAAAAACCCAATTGGTGTGAGGCCGTTAAGCACATTATATTCTGTACTCTGCTATTAAAGCTGATCTAGAAGTGAGCTTCGATGAAGTAAGGGTTTCTCGTCTGTTACCAGATACTGCTACATAATACCCTTAAACCCTGAGTGCGGATTCAACGCTGGCAGCTCGAGGGCTTCGACCAGCATTCAGAATGCTCGCACTCGAGCAAGTGTTTTCGTGTGTGGCTCGTTTGTTTCGTAATATGCATGTTATGCATGTCATATAATGCCAATGCCATCGGAGCCAGCCCCCTCTTGAAGAAGTCGTAACGAGTAATGCATGCATAACCATAACCAAAGCCATTGCTGCCATAACCATTACAATGCCAATAAAAGTAAAAGTAATACTAAGAATATTAATAGCAGTAACAATAATAATGATAACACCAGCATAACGTTCAGCAATAACTCCCAGCGTCAACCTCGAATTTGACAAGCTCGTAAAATTGCAGACGACACGCCCACAGATCTGCCCCTCGCTCCGGCCCTGATTTCAGCCCCTCACTCGACACATGCAAAATTCTGTCTGGCCCAGCAGAATGATGTAATGTTCAGTCGCCTCACACGCACACACGCACGCACACATGCAGACACACAGTGATATGCAGTACTTACATATATGTAAGTGCACATTTGTTACTGTGCCTTGTCTCAATTAAAACTGTACGACAGCACATTATGCCCCCCTCCCTCTCGCTGTGTTCCTCACCTGCTGCTCCCTTGCGCGGGCGTTTGGAGTCTTTTGGGTCGCTCTGTAGAAATATGTTTGCAAAATGCGCTTTGTAATTGCATAATGAGGCCGCCGAGGGGCGCAACAAAAACCAAATGGCAACTGAACGGGATTTGCAGGCCAGAGCCAGCCAGAGTTGCCGCAACTGCAATTGTTGTCCTCATTAGCCAAGAGCTGGCAAGAGAAACAAGCGAACTAAAAGCAAAGGAAAAGTAACGGCAACTGTTGCAATACTCGATCAACAACAACAAACAACAACAAACAGTCTGGCAACGCCGCGTCGCTGCTGTGACTCACGCTTGCAGTTAGATTTGCGCCTATTGCCTATTAAGTAATATTCTATTGTAAATTGTGAATTGCAATTCAAAATTCACTTTCAACATTTGTAAACAAAAGCGACGACAGCGACAGCGACAGCAACAACGACAGAGGGATTACTCAATTGCAGCAGCAGCAGCAACAGCAACAAATCAAAACTAAGTCGTTTGCGTTCGCTTGCTCGCTTGCACACCAACCCACACGTAGCGCGCTCTCTCGCTCGCTTGCTCGCCGCGCTCTCTTTTTGCATTTTAAGCGCAGACATTCGGCTCTCGCGAGAGCGCTTTTGAATTACAGTTATGTCATAGAACGTAGCTCGTAAGCGATGTCGGGCCACATGCAGCTGTCTTTGTTGTTGCTGTTGATGTTGTTGTTGTTGTTGTCGCTCGTGTTCGCTTTATCGCTGTTGTAACTGTATAAGCGATTTGACGGCAATCAGCAGCAGCAGCGACTGCAATCGCAACAATCATTTGCGACTATTGAGTAATCGGCACGAGCGAGCCAAGTGGGCAGAAAGAGACAGCAGACAGACTTGCAAGTTTAATGTGTGGAGGAGGACTATCTATCTGTCCGTCCGTCCGTCCGTCTGCCAACGATCTGATTCCAAAGCTTTAACTCCACTCAACTTAAAGTTCACTCCATTTGCAGCTGGAGTAAAAGTCACCCACAGAGTCAAAGGGCAGACTTCAATTTCCAGGCAAAGGCAAAGGCAAAATAAAACAATGGCAAATTGAGCTATCGCATTATCTAAAGCTGCTCTTACATGTGTTCCTTTTAAGTGTGCTGAGAGAGAGAGAGAGACCGAGAGAGAGAGAGAGAGCAACAGTTGCTCAGACAGGTGGTTGTAAGAAGCAAAGAGAAGAAGTGGGAGAAGGCGAAGGCGAAGAGACTGCCGCAAATTAAATTGAAAAGTTCATGGCAGCTTTTAGTTGTTAGTTGTTGTGGAAAAGGGGCTGACAAAGCTCATTACGTATTCATTGAGAACACGTAAAGAGCTGACACATGAAATTTCACTTGAGTCGCAGTCTAAAAGTGACTCGACTCGACTCGAGTTGAAGGCAAATTAGTTCTGTTCGTTGAGTAATTATTATGCAATGCAAGCAGAAGCAGAAAGAATCGAAGTAGAGTAGAAAGCGATTAGCAAACAAACAACAACAAAAATCGAAAGTTATGCAACCCTGCAGAATGACACAAGATATCAACAATCACTTTCAAACGGTTTGCCAACTGTTATTGTAGATTATTTAATCGCACCCAACAACACAAAAACAAAAGCAACGAAACTTATTACAAAATTGCCAAATTTACTTCCCTACCCTCCCCACTTCTTCCCATAACATGCGAGACGAGAAAAATTGAGCGCATTTACAAATCACGATTTAATTTTCTGTGCGCCCTTTCCCCCTCTATGTCTCGACACCAACGCAAAAAGTCAAGCGTTGAAATTGGCAACAAACAAATGAGTGCCGAAGAGGGGGGGAAGAGAAGGCGTGGAAAAGACAAAAGACCAAGATGCTGAGCAGAGGGAACGGGAGTGAGAGAGAGACGTAGAGCTTTAGGCTTGGGCTTGGGCTTAACTTAACGTAACGTAACAATTGAACGCGCAACGATGACGCTGCCGATGACGACGGCGACGTCGACGTCGACGATGGCCAACAGTTGGCTGCTGTTGGCGTCTGCTGCCTGCTGGGCTTACATAACCACACAGCTCCACTTACCAAACAAACATAATCAAAAGTGACGTCGCCAACAACAACAGTAGCAGCAGCAACAACCACAGTCATGTTTAGTAATGCGACAACGTCAGCGCCGACGCTGACTGCGACTGCGACGTTTGACTTTGACATACTTTTTTGGCTTTGCCAACATCGCCGCATCGCAGTAAGAAGAGAGCGCACAGCGTAGCTGTCAAATTTTGACATAAGCGCAGCTTGCTTGCGCTCTCTTCGCAGCTACTGCCACAGCATAGGCCTTGCGCCTTTCTCTCGCTCTCTCTCTTAGAGCATGTGGCTCTCTTGCGCGTGGCCTGCTCTTTGGCCCTGTTGCTGTTGTTACGTTTCGTAAGCCAAGCTCTCTCTCTCTCTTTCTGGAGCTCTTGCCTTGACTCTTGTGCTCTTGCGTTGTCAGCGCTGTCAACTTTGGGCGCTGTTGTTGCACAAGCACAACGCTCACGCAATGCTGCTGCTCTGCCCCCCTCCGCACCTACGTCACCACATCTCTCGCTCTCGCTCTTGAGCACCTCATTTTTGGCAGCTTTGCATAAAAAGCCGGTTTGCTTGTCACTTTTTTTCGGTTTTGTTTCGTCTCTTCAGCCATCGTTAGGGGCTGTTTGCGCCTATGTTGCTGTCGTTATATAAGCAGCTGCCTGCTGCCTGCTCCTCTCTCTTCCTCTCTCCCCACTCTGCAGCTGCCCCAAAAATAGTCCAGCCATAAAAATAGCCATTGCTGTAAGAATCAAAGAGCCACCTCCCCCCTGCTCATGCTCTTATTTTAAATGGATTAGCGGCACAAGTGTCCAGTGTGGTGTCCATCATGGGTTTCGTTTCGGCTCGAGGGTGTCTCAGAAATCAATTAACTACGCGTCAAAAACGCCCGGAAGTGGAAGTGGAAGTGCAAATGGAAGTGGATGTGGATGTGGGGAGTCTGTCTCTGTCACACACTCTCACACACCAAGTACATTGGCGAACATTTATCAAATGTCAACGCCAACATATGGCCAGTGCCTGGGCAAAGTCAATAGCCAGCATATGGTGTGACAAGCAAGTGTGCTGGGTGGTGTGGGTTAGAGCGAGAGCAGGATAGTGGGCTGTGCACTGGTGGTGGCGCCATCTGTCGGCGAAGAGCCAACGCACGTTACACGATAAGACGCCTAGTGGACGGTAGCATTAACAGGGGAATCTCGCAGGCTTATCGGCTGGTCACTCTGCTCCAGTTGTCGGTCTCTTTGGGGCTTAGCACAACTACGGGTATTTCTTAGTCGACCCCAATAGAATTGCAATAACAATAACACGCACTGTGACAGTGTGTAAACGGTGAAACAGTTGTACGACGATTATGTCAAAAGGAAGCGGCAACAACTCCCCTCTCTCTCTGTCTCTGTCTCTGTCTCTCTTCCCCTCCGTCGCACTTTCGTAGATCTCGTTAACCTTGAACACAGCCAAGCCAATGCGTCGCAGTCGCAGTCGCAGTTGGCGTCGGCGTCGCAGTCGCTGCTCTTGGTGCTCATTGATGCGATTTTGCAGTTATCGTTAATGCTGTTGCAATTATTGTTGCTGTGTTTATTGCACGCTCATTCTGCGTTGAACAATTCGAGCAGCTCGTAAAGCTGCCAATTGAACATTGCCAACAATTCTAATAACAAATTGTTGATGTGATTGTTTTGCTTTTTACGCAACGTCGCAACTGCGAAATGTTCAATTGCAATTTCCATTTGAATTACAACTGAAATTGCAAATTTTCGAAATTGCAAAATATGAAGTTCACTTGTGGTGTGAATCGTCGAAGGTTGCGGCACACAAAAGACACGAAACAAACACGACGCCTTATATGGCTTATATAACATCTGGATAGAGATTGTTTTCGCTTTGAGTTTACCTTGAAATCATTTCGAATTCGAACCGAACTCTAAACACAGCTCTCGTCGACTATTTTGTTGTTGTTGTTGCTGCTGCTGCTGCTGCTGATGTGTGTGGGGCGACAAAAGCAGAACACGGAACGCAGAGCGTAGAGCGTAGAGTGTAGAGCGTAGATAAGCCAAGTGACGCATACGCCCTGTTGTACCCCCCAAAAGCAGTGGGCACGAATAAAAAACTGCGTCGCAATTGTCGCAGCAAGCCGAAAAACAAATGGAAATCGCATTCGCTGTGTGGGTCAATCACCCAGAGAGGCGTGGGCGACAACGAGCGAGACAGAGAGAGAGAGACAGAGAGAGAGAGAGAGGGAGAAGTCATTAGCTGAGATGAAAGCGAAGAAGCGATAAATCAGATGCAAAGCGCAAACATTGAATCCCAGCGGAAGAGCTTTAATAATGTTTTAGCCGAGTTTCATTTGCGTCGCACGCAATTCACAGCTTTATGACTAACTTTATTCAACCCATTCCCATTCCCCCCCTTCTCCATCTCCTTCTCCTTGTCCATCTCGCCTCCCTTGGCCACAGCTTCCTGTTGACCTTGGCGCTGAACCCAGCGGCGACGAGTTGACATTTGGCCATTTCGGCGTTGTCTGCCAGCAGATACAATCTTCACACTCCGCTGGCCGCGAGGGCAAACAAGACAAACAATTCAGCAACTCGACTATCGGATGCGCTCGACTTGTACTTGCTTTGCACTTATTAAAATTAAAGTGTAACTCTGATATTTAGACCAATGACACTGTGAGCGGATTTGTGTTTAATTGTAAATACATTTTATTTACAAATATTTAATAAAGTAAAGCATTTGAATTCAAGATTACGAAATTAAAGATAGCATTTCACAAATTAGAATACTCTGAAATGAAGAGTACCTTTAAAGCAAATTGAATTAAATTCAAACAACTACTTCTAGAGTAGAGTATGCAGGGAAGCAGACAGAAGCAGAGACAAGAAAGTAAATGTTACAGCATTGTCGCTTAATGTTGTTGTTGTTGCTGTTGCTGTTGCTGTTGTTGTTCGCCTTGCGTTGACATTCAACATCTTGTGGGCGGCGGCCGACGCAACGCAGAGCGAACATGACGCAACATTTAAGCTTCATGTTCTGTGTATTAAACGACAGTCCTATCACAGAGCCAAGTGCTCCAGATTCCTGCATATCAATTTGAGCAAGAGGCAAACGACGACGTTGCGTATACGCCACGTGCGTCGCTCTTAAACGCTGCTCTAAAATGCAATTTCGAATGCCTGTCATTCATTGCATTTCCCATTTTCCACTGCTGCATTTCGCATTTCGCATTTTGTCGAGTGCTGGCCGAGCGTTCAGAGGGGGGGGAGGCCGTCGAGTGTCGGCAAGCATAATTAATGCACTTTTGAAATAGTGCTGCAAATTAAACGTTAAATAGCTGCTCGCTGGCAAGCAAACAAAGCAGCAAAGCGTCGCACTTCCTGCTCTCAACAATGCCAATTCGCAATTCGCCTATAAACTCATCTGCAAATAATCAACATTAAACTGCAATAAAATCATGGCACAGATGCTGGCTAGCCTCGACACGATTTCATAATCATCTATGCACTCGCTTTACGCTTTACGTGTTTGCCATTAAACTGGCTCAATTAACTTCAGCTGCCCGGCCACACAGTGTGGAACCACAACATTCTCTGCGTCTCCATCTGCAATAGGCCAAACATCAAACATCAAAAAACCGAAAACCGAAAACTAAAAAGCTGCAAATCCAGCTTTGCCCTTTGCCACACAACCTTCTAGTGCCACAACTAACAAGTCGCCTTTGCCTATGCACTGTGAGAAAAGTTGCATGATTCACAATTGCGAATTGACAATATTTGTAGAATCTGTTTTATCTTGATCTGAAATTTGTATTTAAATACACTTCTATTAATTGTACATTTTTATATAAGTTTTAAATGTTGCTATCATAATCAATGCGAAACGAATTGGTTTTTTCTCGCTGTGTGCAGCCTCAACTAACAAGTTGCCGTTGCTGCTTCTGCCTCTGCCTCTGCCTCTGCCTCTGTCTTGCCCTTAGCAACGCCTGCCGCTTTGTTGAATCCCCCCTCGCCTCGCCGCTGCACAGTTTATGGGCATTCATTTGGGTATTTGGGTCAGTTTTGCGTCGTTTGCGCCATTTCGTTCCAGCATTTTGCATGTGCTCTCCTCGGTCTCCTTTATGTGGTTTTACATAAACCGACTGTACGACCGTCCGTCCGTCCGTCTCTCTGTGTGTGTGCTGAACAATTTCGCACAGAGCATAATCAAAGCTATTGCTATTGTTATTGCCCCGAGACAGTCGCCGTCCGTTCCACGCGTCGTATGCGCAATGTTTATTTTTAGCAAATTGTTTAACGACTTTCCGTGCGTTGCCGTTCCGTTTAGGCGCAATTAAGTTTAGATGGAGAACGAGAACGAGAAGGAGAGCGAGATTTACACTTTACACACGCGATCATCATCATGATCGCGCTGATCAGTTTGATGATCAATCTGACCCAAAAGCGCTGCGAATTTCGACAATTTCCCGCCTTGCTACTCATCATTTCGCCGACGAAATGAATATCGAGTGACTCATGCGCTGAAATTGAGTAGCAAATTCTGAATCAGATTCGCATTCTGTTTATTGCTCATTGTTAATTATGGTCTTATGCAAGAAGCTGCAAGTGGCGGCCACTTGTCAACGCAATGCGACTGCGAACTGAGAATTGCGAATGAAATTCGCAAATGATTTTAATGTACGTGACGAAATCTGATTTGAGATTTCAATGCAAGACCACAGGCGACAGCCAAGAGGCCAAATCGGCGCAGTTGGCCGATTTATACGTATTTATAGCATACACTGATTATCTGTGGCCAAATGCAATTTATCAACAGTTGGGCTTAAATTGTCTGCAGCCTCTCGGAAAATGCATCAGCGAGAAACCCCGCGAATTGCGTGTGTGTTTTCCTCAGTTATTTACTTATTTATTTATTATTTGGTCTTTGATAAGTGCAAATTGGGAACAATCATGAGGATCAGCGCGCCACTTGGCTTTGCATTCTAATTGAATTTGCTTCGCCCGCTGTAAACAATTACTTATTATTTTTATCGAACGGGAAGTCGTCGCTGGTCGTGCCTAGAACGTGGCGGCTTTAGCAATAAGCTCATATCAAGTACAACTTGTATCTCAGCCATGGCAAATGTATCTCACTCGACTCGACAATCGGCGACTTGTCGCTGAGCACGTTTCTGTCGACTGGCGACTGTCGACTGGCGACTGCCAAGCGCGCTTTGCAATTATCAATTTAATTGAGATAGTAAAATGTCTAAAAATAAGACGAGCAGCGGAGAGTCGAACAGTTGATGCTCTATCTAGCGTTTTGGGTCGTTGTTTATCAGTCGCTGCTGGGGAATAAAAAACCCGAGAGCGATAACGAAACTATCGCCGTAGACAAGAGCAATAAACTTATTAACTAACTAATTCATTTATGCTAAATGTTTAAGTCATTTCACCTTCACTGTCGCCCTCTCCACAATCCGACTCTGGCGAACACTCGACATCAATTTGGGGCAACTTATTGACAAACATTGCGAGTGGGCTGTTTACATAACGACGCAAGACGAGTCAACATGATGCTTGGACAACATCATTATAAATTATGCACAAAATGCAAATTACTTTACGACTTTTCGACTCTTAGCCCGATGAGCAGCTGATGAGCTGCTGTGTGTTGCCGGATCACCATTTGAAGCCCTCTTTTTGGCTGATATGTAATCAGTTTTTGCAACAATTTGTATAACTATTGCAACAACAGCAACAACAACATTAGCGCTGCGTATACTCGCGTTTATTGATATCGACGCCTTGTTGTTGCTTTTGCTGGCGCTTGATTTTATGTTGCGTAATGTTAGGCTACATAATCGCGATTTTTAACAGACGCGTCAGCAGCTGCCAGCTGCCGAAAATGCCACTCTTACCAGTTAACAGCGCAAGAGCGAGCGCTTGCAGAGAGAGCGTGAGCGTGCTCTTAAACTGTTAACACTCGTTGCTGTTACGTCGAGCGGGAGCAGTGCACGATTTGCCAGCGCTGTTAGCTGTCGCCCACGTGCTGTTAATTAACAGCCGCGCAGCAATGTTGCCAAGCACATTGGCTGGCAACATTTTTGCAGCGCTGTTAAATTGCGAAATATAGTAATGGAATGCTGATAATTGATGGAAGTTTCCACTTGCCAATTGCTGTGGCAATAATTTGCGACGCGTGCCGCGCTCTGTTACCGCACTGTTAAAGCTTAAGTGCCGTCAAATGCACTGCGAAGACTTCGATGTCAACGTCAGCGGCGACATCAACGACATCAAACTAATTGTCGAATTTGCGCGCGTGTTGAACATCTCCCATTCGTGTCCCATTCGTGGGTGGCTGGCTGGCAGATGCTTTGGCTGCCGCTGCCGATGAGGTAAACATATATAATTGGCAAGCGATTGCTTGGCAGGCGATCACCTCCAAAAGATAATGACGGGCGATGGCGCGCCGTTTAGTTGCAGCGTTTTGACGTTTTCATTTACAGCGGCTGACATTAAGTGTGACTTTCATGGGTGCCACAATTTTCACAGTCCTTACACCCGGTACCCGGTGGGCTGCAGGGCATTACAACTTAGTGACAAATTTAAAATCAGAGGAAGGTATCTGTCCATAACATATTTCTCTGTATGGGTAGCGGGTTTCTCAGAGTCAAGCACATGCTTTTTACAACTAATTTGAAAGATCCATATTTTGTAAAAGCATTTACAACTTGTTTATCTTAATTTACTTATATATTAAATGCATTATAAAAATTATAAATATTTAAAAGAAAATCCAAATAAAATCCAAAACTCACCAAATTAATAAAGTGCAGCATACAACGAATATTAATAAATAATTAATTAAAATAAAAAAATAATTCATTTTTCTAGTCAATTAATAATCAGTTATTTCAATTACCCACTGAACATATTTCAAAGGGAACAAAAAATGTCTCAAATTAGTTGTCAACAGCTGTTAGTATTATTATGATTTATTTATAAACTTCTAACAATTTGTAGTGGTACTCTAGCTCTCTCAATTCTTGGAATTTATTAATATATTTTGTCATAAATAAATAGAGATTAACAACGTATTTAATGTGCTTGTTTTGATTTGGTCTGCTTTCAGCGCCCAGCAACTTCAAGAGTCTCTGTCTACGCGCCGAGGTGCTGCTCAAGCTGGGCCACTATCAGAGCTCGCTGGCGGACATTGAGAACGCGCTGAAGTCGCGCTGCACATCGCCCAAGGTGAGTCACGCCCACTTCTCTATAGCGAACTGCCACTAAAGCGCATTCTCTTGCAGGCACATTATCTACGCGCTTTGGCGCTCAGCGGTCTCGGCAGACTAGAGGAGGCGCTCTTCAACGGCTTCCTCGCCATTTGCCTGGACAGGAACACAAATCTCAGCAACTCGGAAATATTTCAACATGATCTCGCCAAGGTAGAATCGATAATTCTTCATTTTTACCATGCATTCTAATTGCCATCGATTTGTTTTACAGATACTGCAACGTCTTTTGGCACAAACGCCCAAGAGTCGAGGGGCGATCGAATCGCTGGCACCATCTATGGGCCAGCAGCAGCAGCACCGCAGCTACGCCGCCGCCAAGGCGCCCTACGTGCTGATCTGGGAGCAGCTGCGTCGCCGCAGGAAACAACATCTGCATCGCCATCTGCACCACCATCACCACCATCACGTGCACCTCGACGACGTGGAGGACGAGTTCGGGCTGGGCTGCGACCAGCACTACGACAACTACATCATGGCCGACGAGGAGGACGAGGAGGTGGACGAGGACGCCGCGCACCTCGACATGGACGGCGACTTCCTCTTCCCCAGTGCCCTCGACTACATCGACCAGCACAACGTCTACGAGCAGCTGCACAGCGCCAAGCAGTTCGAGCTGCAGGCCCGACGCCACACCAACCGCAAGCCTTGCCGCAGAAAATGGCCCTCGCTGCAGGCCCAGCAGTCGAGCCGCGACTCCGCCTCCTTCGAGAGTCGCCGTTGCAGCCGGCTCCTCAGTGCAGTCCTCGAGCGCACGCAGCTCGAGCTGCAGCGCTTAAGAAGTGAGTAGTCAAGCTCTGAACAGAGAAAAATAATTGTAAACGCATGAAAATACTCCGAGTCAACATTGGGAAAACATAAAATCACGGCTAAACTCTTGTAAAACCGAATTTATTGAATTATTAAACAATACCAATATAACAGATACACAATTAATATAATTGTTAATCAAATTCCTTATAAATATTGTTGAATATTCTTGCTTAAATAATTCTTATTCACAACTATAAAACTATTTGATTTTAAAATAAAATCATAAAGAGTGTTCTGATAAAATTCATAGTACTCTTAAACAATTTAACAATAATCAAGAACAACAATTTAAAATTAGAATTAGAATAGATAAAATAACAATCTATTTTGTTTTCACATTCAAAATTACAAGTTCAGTGCGTGTGAATTCTTATTTCAAGAATGATGGTCAAGTAATGGTTTGATACTTAGGAGTTTATAAATTCAACTTAGACAGTTTCAGAAGATGCTCGAACTCGTTTACTAAAAATTTGATTCTCTCCACCTCCACACTCCAAACGAATACTAAATGAATGATTTTCCCCCTTTCTGCAGAACTCGAGGAGTCGGGGCAGCGTCAGCTGACGGCCGTCGCCGGGCAACTGATCGACGCCAGCGACTTTGACTGCGTGCTGTGCTGCAGGACGCTGTGGAAGCCGGTGGTGACGCCCTGTGGACACACCTACTGTCTGGTATGCTTGGATCGTTGCATGGATTACAACTCCTCGTGTCCATTGTGCATGTCACCACTTGTGGAACTCAGTGTCAACACCAACACCACCAATACCACCAATACAAATACGAATACGAATACGAATACGAACTACAATACAAATACAAGTAGCAATAACAACAGCAGCAATCTGTATCAGGGCTCATCCTCGCCAGTTCCCTTTGCGCTGGCCAAGCGGCCAGTGACGATCACCAAATTCCTAGAAGCCGCAATGAAACGATTCATTCCAGACCACTACGAGGCGCGCTTCCGCCAGGAGATCGATCTGGAGCCCTCGGTGCCGGTATTCATCTGCACCGCGGCCTTCCCCTCGGTTCCCTGTCCGCTGTTCGTCTGTGATCCGCGCTACCGCCTCATGGTGCGTCGTGCCCTCGAGTCCGGGGACAAGACCTTCGGCATTGTCCAGCCGCACGGCGGCAAGTCGCGCTACTACGACGTGGGCACCATCCTGGACATCAGGGACTGCGTGCTGCTCGGCGACGGCTGCTCCATACTCAGCACCATCGGCTGCAAGCGCTTCAAGATCCTCGCGCGCAGCGAGAAGGACGGGTACGAGACCGCCAAGGTGGAGTACATCTGCGACGAGCCCATCGAGCACGATCAGGTCAAGTCGCTGGCCTCGATGCAGGCCCTGGTGCTGGCCAAGGCCACCGGCTGGTTCGACAGCCTCAGCACCGAGCAGAAGCACGAGATCCTGCAGAGCTACGGCCAGATGCCGCCCCTCGAGCACAGCTGGGAGCTGACCACCGACGGCCCCGCCTGGGCCTGGTGGATCATCGCCCTGCTGCCGCTCTCGCAGCAGCTCAAGGTGAGCTAACGATGCGATATCTATTCGAGACGATTACTTTAATAAAATATTCCCTGCTTTCAGGTTGACATACTGGCGACCACGTCGCTCAAGAAGCGGCTGCGGGCCATCGAGAAGACGCTCGACT
Organism: Drosophila immigrans; assembly: GCA_963583835.1. Classification (NCBI taxonomy): domain Eukaryota; kingdom Metazoa; phylum Arthropoda; class Insecta; order Diptera; family Drosophilidae; genus Drosophila; species Drosophila immigrans. Next base: position 51,136,593 of record OY757141.1, read on the forward strand.
GGCTGCGCGAGCTCAGCCAGCCACAGCAGCAGCAACAGCAGTCGCAGTCGCCGCAGTCGCAGCCGCAGCAGCCGCACGATCTCAGCCTGGACTGCGAGGAGCAGGAGGCGGTCGAGGACGCCGCCGGCAACGACGAGTGTTGCCTCTACGCCGAGCCGCACACCGACGAGGAGGAGATGCTGGTCTAGAGTGGCGAAACATTTCCCAGATCAAGCGAACGTAGAGTAATGTAAATTCTGTGTCTAAGCCATTTGTATTACACGTTACACGTTATCCTAGGGGCCAAAACGAAAGATATATAAAACTTAGCAGAACCAAATTATCAGTAGTTGAGAACTGTAAGCTGTAACTGTAACTGTAACTGTAACTTAGAACTGTAACTGTAAACTATAAACTGTAACTGTAAACTATATGTGTGTAAAGTTGAAATTGATCGATGTGTAGAGAGTTTTACAACAAATAGAAGTCTACTTATATATACTATATATCTGTAATAATAGTTCACATACAATCAGAAATGTCCCTAACAACAATAACAGAGAAGTCCCCGAAGTTCTTGTTTAACATAAACAACACAACAACAATCCACATTCCACTAAAGAAATGCCTCGTCGTTATCTTCGCTCCAGCAAAAGAATATTAAGCAACAACAAAACAACAACTCATGGTTTCTACAAAAGCAAAACACACAAATTTTAAATATAACTATTAACAAAGAAACGATAAAGAAAAGGCCAACAACAAACACAACAAATTCAATGCAAACTCGAAACATTTTTACTTACACCTCAAGAGCAACTACAACAACAAGAACAAGAACTTGATTGAATCAAACGAAAAAGAGCAGAAGTGAAAAGAAAAGAAGAAAATCTGAGGAGATTTTCCTGAATTATTTAGTATAAGCGGCTGGAACTATAAGACAATCTGCAACATTTTTTTATATATCGTACTCTAACTGTAATGAGAATTAAAGTGTAATCGATGAGTATATACATACTATATATACAGTACCATAATATAATGCATACATCTTTAGATCGCGATGAAGAGGAGGAGAGAGAGAGTTCTTAACACTAGTTTGTAGTTAGAATTCATTTGTACCAAACTTCTACGCAAATCTGATTCACTTTCGATTCACTTGGATTATTTAAGCCCCGCAAACTGTACTCGTATCTGTATCTATCTATCAGTCTTCTTAACCAATTAACAGGTTTTAATTAAGCTTATGATATCGATAATAATCAAGTTATATGCTTACCTATATACCCATGTAATGCCAATACGACAAAACGATAACGCTAACCGGCTAATGCTAATGCTCTTTTTCTGTATTTCCGTATTTGTATCTGTAAAGAACTTATCGATTTAACGGCATCTGTATCTCTATCTGTATCTAAAGTCCGCATTCCTATAAATCACACACACACACACACGTACACATGCACCCACACGGTACACAGAGAGAAAACTTGATTATCGTAATTTAATTAATTTAATAATTAGCCATAAGCCTCATCACGCCTCATACAACTGCAACGTGTTTCGTTAAGCAAATCAATTTTAAAAACAACAATTTGCTTAGCCAACTCAGCTCATCGATGTGCTCGCTCGATTTAAGGGTATATCCCCTTATTTTTGCGACACTCTCGCATACCCACATAACATAACTCTTACGATCCTTGTGGCAACTTGTATATAGCTAGGACTCTGTTGAAGCTACGCCTTATTCAGCATAAACATTTTTCTTATACGATCACGAATTTAATTTAGTGCATGCAGCTAAACACCGACACACACTTACACTCACACACACACACACTTACACTCACAATAAACAATTATTTGCAACTAAGTTTGAATATTCGACATAATTTGTAAACGTTTTTTGTGTCTAATTTATACCGAAAACACTAAAAAATAAATGAATATATGATATATGAAAAAGATAAACGATAAACGATATCTCAACGTAACCATTTCTTGTCATTTGGATTATTTTCCTGCGTCATTTGGCCTTCAGCTGCACTTTGGGTTCAACGCTACGAAAACTCAATCGAAAAATTCTAAAGGCAAGCGATGAAACTATTGTGGCGATGTGATGCGATTTGAGTTGTGTTGCGGTGAGGCCCATAAATATTTAACACTAGCTGAACTGACTAGTTGGGGAGGCCCAGATATCGGATAGGTTATTGCGCTATATACAATTTCAATATATCCTGTGTTGCATAAAATGCATAAAACTTCTAATCAAAAACGCAGAATCAGAAATAAGAAATCGAAATCCGAAATAAGAAATACGAAATACGAAAACAGAGACAACACCTCGAATGCACTATGCAAATCTCGGCTGTATTACGTAAGCATATTATAAATACGAAATTTCCGCTGCATTTGACAAAAGAGAGTTGTGCAACGATTTTTGATTTGAATCGATTATTTGATATGCTCAGTTCAACTAACTAGCAGAGTTGAAGGCAGTTCCTTGAGTTCTTTCCCGCTGATCTTCATTGTCTGCGTCTGCGTTTGCGCCTCAGAGAAAAACAACTCTGAACTCTGAGTCTGATTCTGAATCTGAATCTGCATATGAAATATTCATAGCGCAAATTTGCGTACGAAAAAGTATACAAAACATAAAAGATTGACCGAATTGCAGATGCTCTCTTCATATAACACAAATTCGAACATTTGTTGTCAGTTTCAAGTTTGCCATTTAATTCTGGAAATACATTCTAAGATTGTAATTACAGCTAGTAGAAAAGGGTATAATTGGTCGCCAACAAGAACGCTGCTGCCTTAACCTACGCCAAGCGACACGGCAAAACCTTGCACACCTTGGACCACAGTCGGCACACTGCAACAATGTGGCTCAAATCAGCAATGAAACAGACGAAAGTGGGAATCGGAATTGAAACCGAATCGTGTGCAACAATGTTGAGCATGCGCTGATGGTTCAAGGCAGGGCAGGAGAGGGAAATTGTTTCCAATTCTATGCTCTGAGTGAGATAGAGTGAAGGAGACCCTGGGGAAATCTAATTGCTGATAAGCGACAATAGGGAGATAAAGAAAACGTCATGTGCAAGCGACTCAAGAGACAGCTGACGTCGCGTCGCAGTCGCCGATCGTGTCAGCGAATATTGAGTGAGGTTCGCCGAGTGAATTGTCTGTGGGCTTAATATTAAATAATAGCCGGTCGTTGGCTGTCGAGGCAGGCAAATGTCAGGTAACGTTGAGAACGCTCGCATATCGCGTATACGCCCCGTAGAGCAAACGCTACCGGCTAAGCGAAGCGAATGCCAAAGCAAAACGGCAATAGTCGCTCAGTGTGTGTGTGTGAGTGTGAGTGTGTGCTGTGCTCAAATGTGAATGTGACTGATGAGAATACTTTTCGTTGCCTGCACTCGCATTTCGTTGCATTTCGCTCGCTCGCTCGTTCGCTCGCTCGCTTGCTCGACGTTTATCCACAGAACACAGAACATTTTTAGTGAGCGCGTCGCAGCTTAGAAATTGCAATACTCGTCCGCTGCCGCTTTTTGGGGCCTTTTCTTTCAGTTTTATTTTGACACGCGCAGCGACAACGAGCGCCTAACGGGTCCCCAGTTCCAAGTTCCCAGTTTCCAGTTCCCCAGCCGCAATTGCAACAATTACGGTTCAGCTTTAGCTTTTGTACTTCAGCGAGTCGCCGAGCGTCGAGCATCGCGAATCGAGAATCGAGAACCGCGAATCGAGCATCGAGAACTGCGAACTGATTGTCGAGCTGCAGCCTCCCGTGCTGTAAATGCAAAACGGTAAACGGGTTCAATTCTATCTTTTTGGAAATCGAAATGTATCTCGCACTCTCCCTCTCAATGGATTGCAACTTGTCGGATTCGTAGTCGGCTGTTCGTTCTATCTGTAACTGATTTACAGCTGTAACTCGATCATAAATTGCACGCTTTCGTCGTGCTCTCTTCACACCCATGCGTGTGTCACACTGTGTGTGTGTGTGTTGTATTTTTGTGCGCGTTTTAGTTTTGTTCCTTCACGAGTTTTGGGCGATTTTGCTGATATTGTCGAAAACAACGAATTCCGCTGCAAAGTTAAAGCCGAAGCAGAAGAAAGAGAAATGCATGTGAACGGAAAATTAAATTGAAAATTTTTGTTGAAGAGCTGCACAAATATAATTAATATTCGAGCACACTTATTGCCTATAATTACAACAGTACAAACGTGCGCACGCGTATGTGAAAAGTCGAAGTAAACAAAAAGTGCAAAAAGTGCTAGAGTTATCAAAATACAGTATTATGTAATTTTTAAAAAGAATTGAAGTGCCTGCGACTAAGCGAAAAAATAAAGAAAGCGAAGCGAAAAAGAAGGAAATTCGGTTAAACGTAAATTTATTTAAGTGAAATAATAGATTGCCGTTTAACAGTATTAAGTAGACTCTGCCCAGATGAGAACGGGAAAGTGGAAGCAGAGCAAATGAAAACTAATCAAAAGTGCATTCAACCAAAAATTATCTACGTATGCAGTGCGCAAAGAGAGTGCACTAAACTTGAGCTCAAAAGGTGTCAGCAAACAAAATATGGAAAAAATGCACAACACTTATTGCCTTCTTTCTGTTTAACTTTTATTTTTGCTCAGCAGTTGCCCATTTTCAGTTTTATTTTCATACATATACATATGTATATATATATATATTTTTTTTTGTGTTGTTTATTTTCATTGTCAAGCTCGTTTGTTTTTGCAGTGAGGGGGATGAAGAGGGTGGGGCGAGACCTGGGCTTAAGTTTAGGGTTGAGTTTGGGCTTGAGTTTGTTCTGGGCAGCGTCTTTTTGAAACGTCATCGTCAGCGTTTGAGCGTCAGTCGACTCGATTGGTTGGTTGTGTGTGTGTGTGTGTGAGTGTTGCCCGTGTTTGCGCCTTGGTGTGAGTGCGCGTGTGCATTCTACATTAGTGTGCCAGCTTGTTGGGACTAAATGCTGAATGCTGAGTGTGTAATGTGGTGTGTGTGATCAGAAGCGAGCGCGAAACTGTTTCAATTGACAACTCGTAAACTATAAACAAATATGTTAGGAACAAAAAACAATACTACGAGAGGCATCTCAGCTCAATACCTTTTCAATTAATTATAGAACGTGACACAATAAAATAGAGAAGCTTCGATTCCAATTCGTATTTCGCATGCACGATAGTTATTTCCAAGAGAAAAGTAAAAAAGTGAGATAAGCGATAAGTTGTTAACAGCTGATTCGGTTTCACGCATATCAGAGGGTGGATCATTGGGCCCAGATAAGAGCCTGTTGCGGCAAGCGACAGACACGACGGATACTTGGAACCATTAATTAGAATACCAGTTAATTACTTAAGCAGCGAGTCTGGAGCGTGAGCAGAATAAACTAAAATTAGAAAATGGCAAAAGTAATTAACGGAAATTAACGAGCGAGTTGCCTGGTTGCAGCTGCTGCACATCCGCCTTGCACTCGCATGAATCCCCATTGAAAGTTAATCTGATGATCAGATGAGCACACTACAGATGAAGTGGGGACTCAAGTAGTCGATCGCCTGTTTATGGGACAGCCAAAACAGTTGGCGCGATGGGAACAAGTTGAGATCAGCCCGAGATGCATATTAGATTTAAGTGGGGTCAGCATTTAAATGAATGCCTACTTACATCCCATATGAATGTAGATAGATAATAAGTAGTCAAATGTGCATATTAGGGCCAACAAGGGGCTGTTTTTTTTTGTTTTAGATATTAGATATTTAGATACAACTTGGCGCAGAGAATAGCGAACGGAGAACAGAGAGCAGAGTGCAAAGGGGAGCAGGGAAATAAATCAATGAATAGCAGACAATCGGCAATAGATACAAATAAGAAGAACACAAAATAGACTAAACAGAATAATAGTGAAAAATTTAATTAAGTCAAGTTTAAAACAACAACAAGCACAAACACAAACACAAACACAAACAAAGAGGATGAAGGAGGGAGAACGAGTGCGAGAGCGAGAGAGGTAGCGTGGGTACAGTGCCAAGTGAGTCAATAGCAATTCACTGCGAGTGCGAGCGCGACAAAAAATATTACAGGCATCGCGTAAAGCTTTGTCAAATGCGGAACGGACCGCAAATGAAGAAAAACAGTGAGAGGCAGAGACAGGGGAACGTGAGAGTGTGAGTGTGTTTGGTATTATCACACAGAACACATTGCACTCGAGTCACTCGCACACACACACAACTACGCTATGCTGTAATCGCAATGCAATTAGCGTTGCCAGCAAAAGCTCAAGTTCACTGACAAAGAAATCAAACACTCACACACACAAACACACACACACACACACTCACAACACTACACAGCAAGCTATGCGATAATTTGCGCACTGAGCGAAGCTTTAGAAATGCAATCAAATGACGTTAGTTATTTTACACGGCAAGCGAGCGCGCGAGACAGAGAGCGCCTGCTTGAGAGAGAGCTAGCTGAGAGCGCAAGCTCCATCTCTCTCTCTCTCTCTGTCTCCAGTCATGAGTAGGTCAGTCAACGATCTTCGCGAAGCAAACCTGCTGTCGCCTGCAGTTGGCAACCGGCTTTTCGAGCTTTTGCTTCCGCATTGCACTCAACTATTATCAATGCCAATCGAGCAGCGGCTAAATATTGTCTCTGTTCTCGAATTGGGGGAGGCGCTTGGGGTGTGGGAGGAGGGCGGAGCTTTATAGAATGCGAGCCAACTATTATTTGTTTACATTCGGCCGTATTTGACATAATTTATTATGTACAATGGTTATTCAATGCGAGCGAGTGAAAATCATTTGCAAACTGAAGTAGTGATAAATCAAAAATAAAGCTCTCTATGCACAAAACTCTTTGATCCGACTCTCTGGATAAATTGGAGTAATAAGACGGAGATTAATAGACAGCATTAATATTAGTATTAAGAAAATTATTTCTTAGTCAAAATATTTGTCCGCTATTCGCTACCCATATAATGGGTCAGTCTGTCTGTCCGTCTGCTACTAAAAACTACAACATTTGAACATCACTCTGAAATCAAAAAAAAGAAAAACAAAATAGCTAGTGTAAAGCTCTTGAAGACTTTGTTATCAAGTTAAGAAGTTAGAAGCTAGGGATTAAATAGAGCAAGTAAGCAAGATCTGAATACATTTATTTGAAACCCGACAATTTGCGATATGACTTTGAGAAATATATATTCTTGTTTTTTCTTGCTCTTAAATAAATTAATTCAAACTACGTTTTTCAATAGCTCTATAAAGGGAAATAAATATGATAAGGATACATTATTTTCGAGCACTCCCAACATCCAATGCTTTAACATAGTCTATTTTCATTAACTTGAACTCAAACAGTGTTTTCTTGGAGCTCGAATAAACGAGTTTTCGCTCGATTTTCAAGTAAATTTCAATTTAAAGACAAATAAAGCAAGATCGTAATAAGTGAATTTGGAATAGTCGCAGCATTGTGTGGAATAACTTGGTCGAATTTTTGCAGCTTGTACAGTTAAATTAGTTTTATCTAGATTTTCCAGATAGACCTGATATCTGATCTCTACTCCCGCCGAGCCAAGGTTCAATAGTCTCGCAATCGGCAATTGGCAATTTGCAGCAAACCAAACCGCACTAATTACAACACGAGCCATTTAACCAGTCAACTGGTAATTATCAGCAGCTACTTTTTACTACAAAACCACTGAAAGGCAAGTCGCAGCAACAACCACAGCAGCAACAGCTACTTACGGTTAACCAGCAACACTTGGCACGAGTCTCGAGCATCGCAGCGAGTTGTGGGTGAGATAACCACGAAGGTGGATCTGGTGGAAGTGGTGGAAGGATGCAGGCAGGCAGGAAGGAAGGATGACGGCATTTTAGCTTTGATGTGTATTTAAAATGTCGCTCGTCGCCTGTCTCTGCATCCCCCGCCCCCCTCGCTCCTCTCTCCTTGCTCTTGAATACATGTGGGAAATTATGACTCGTTTAAATGGTTCACTTGCTGTTGCTGTTGCTATTGCTGTTGACCGTTGGACAAACGACTAAACGGATTAATTAAACAGCTTTGCAAACGTGTGAGAGCGCCAGTATGTGTGAGAGTGTGTGTGTGTGTGTGTGTGTAAGCCGCTTGTATTCCGTTTTAAGCTGCATATTTAAAGCCGACGCTTGCAACGGTTCGGTTTGGCTTTTTGACTTTAATTAAAGGTAAACGGAACGTTTACACCTTTGGGTCCGATTGTTTGCCTGGCGACAAGTTTGCTTCGCATTTGCCAGGCTTGCGACAGTCGCTTTCTTTGGCCAAAGTTTGGCCGGGAAAAGACTTGGCTGCTGAAGCGAAGTGAAGCCCTGCATTTGGCAATTAAGCAAGCGATTGTTGTGCGAAATATGGAAATTGCATGCGTACAATTGTTGAGGAAAAACACCCGACGAGCTGCTCAAAAATGTAGCACACTCGCATTATGCAATATGTGAGTGAGTGAGTGTTGGGAGTGAGTGTGAGTGTGGGTGTGGATGTTAGTGCTATAAATAGGCGGCGGGCAGCAGGCCACGCAGCCAGGCAATTGGTTAGCAGCTGCTCAATACAAACTCCCACACACACACACACACACACAGTCAGAGACACACATAGACAGAGGCAACGCGTAGACTCAGCAGCACCCTGTTGTATGTTGCCGACCAACAACAACAGCGACAATAAAAGCAACTGCAGAGCCTGTCGCTCGAGGTTGTTATGGCATTTGCTGTCGCATTTGGTAACTGGGGGGAGACAAATAACTTAGCATACTTTTTAGGGGTTGCAAAGTGCAGCAGCAGCCACAGCAGCAGCAGCAGCCACAGCTCGTTGCCCCGCCTGCAACGATTGGCGCTCGCTGGCAGCACATTCGCCACTGGGTGCCGCGTGTGGCACATGCGCAGGCGCAGCTCAGTGACAATTACATAACTGCAACAGCAACAGTAGCAGCAGCAGCAACAGCGACGATACGACTCCTTTGCGAAGGATGCCAGCACCACAAAGAAGTATCTGTGTGTTGCGCACTGCGAGTGTGAGAGTGTGTGTGTGAGTCGTGTTGTCGACAGCGAATGGACGGGCGACAAGGCGACGCATAAACTCAACTGCACTTGTTGCTGACGGTACGCGAAAGGCTCCGCAGGAAAAACGAAAGCAACGCACACGAGCTCAGCTCAATAAATCTCAATAGAATTAATCAATCAAATTAAATTCATTTTTTGAGTGCACCAAAAGGTTCGCCTAACAATAAGTTTACTGCTATTGAGTTGTACAGATTGTACTTAAATAAATAAATATTATTCAAAAGTTTGCTACACAATTGTGTTGTTAAGTTACGGATTCTCCACTAAAAAAACTATATCTCATAAAATAAATTAAACATAATGTTTAAATAAATATTATCTATGCCAGCAAAATAAACTAAACATAATTTTCTTTTTTTATGCAGCTGAAAGTGTTTTAGGCAACAGATGCAAAATGTGGCACATGTTGCAACATATTGAAATAAGCTGTCGAGTGAATGTGACCTAAAAAGTGCAAGCAATTTTATGAAGTGCAAGAAACACGAGAATTATGTAATTAATAAATGAGTTGTGGCAAAAACGAAATACATAAGTTAAAAAATACTGAACAACAAATATAAACAATTGTCGTGAAAATCTTGCGAACTGAAAATCAACTTGGCAGTGGACGTGGAAGTGGATTATCTAATAAATACGAAGATGGACGACGAGAGCGATGACAAGGATGATACGAAAAGGTGAGCATATCCTTACACATGACTCCAGCCAACTACGCACACACTCACACTCAAACACACACACACACACACACACAAACACAGACTGAGTGCGGGGGCGCACTGCAATTGACAGTTATGATTAGAATGATTTGAAGACGTAGACAAATTTGTGGCCAATGCCAATTCCATGGAATGCACGTCCTAAGACGTAAAACATTTCGGGAAACATCCGCGATTAGACTCGTGGTTGAAAACAAGAAAAGGAGAACTGCTGGAGTCGCACATTTGCCTGCACGCTTAGCCAAAAAGGCCAAAAGAAAATGAAGGTAACTGAAACCAAGACGAGCTGGAACAAGACAATCACATCCACGGCAGGGCAATCAAAGTCGAATGAAATCCAACTCAGTCGTTCAGTTAATTAGGTGTAATTCGAGTGTGATTTGATTTTTGGCCACTGACCAAACACACAAATCTCTCATATTCTCATATAGTTCATACGACGAGTACTCGGCCAACCACTTAATAATCATTATTCCCCATTCTCGTTCTCGTTCTCGTTCTCATTATTTCATTTGTTTTGTGCTTTCGTTCGGTATTGCATAATATTCATTCTGCGATCGAGTTGCAATAAAAATATCAAATTAGTAACCTATGTCATGGCGAAAACTCGAAAAGTACTTTTTTATAACATTGCTGCTTAGCTGAGAGTCGATAAATCCAATGAGAAATATTTTAAATTAATGTATTCAGTTATTGAATGAAAAATAAAGAATTTGGCGAGTAGGCATAGCTTCCTATTCTAAATTTGCTTTAGTAGCATTTCTCAATATTACATTGAAAATAGCATTGATAAAATAAAGTAAAATATGAACGTTATATTTGAAGTTATATACATTATGATTTTAATCGAAAGGTAAATTCAAAATAGTTTAAAGACTATTTATGTATGCCTGAAGGCCTTCGCAATCTTGTAATAGTGTAATTTATTTAGTTAATACAATCAAATAAATAAAATAAATAAATACATTTTGTCTATTTGTGTATTGAGAAATGTCAAGAAGGATATGTGAAAATTGTGATCTTTAAAATATGTTAAATTCATTTATTTACACTTTAAGTATTTATTACATTATTAATATTAATAGGTTAATAGATAAATTACAAATTGAACTACAAATATTAAGCAGCCATAGCGTAATTTATTATAATTTAATTATGTTCGATAATTTGGTGTTGTCAGTCACAGTAAATTTCTTTGTTTGATTTGAATTTTGTTAAATAGTTGAAACCGACAGAAACATAAATATTGCTCATTTTCTCTCTCTCTCTCTATTTGTCTTCTCCCTTTCTCGCTCACACTCCATGTTGGTTTCTCAGTCGATTCATTTGCTTGACATGCAAATGTCAAATGCAAAACTCCAGACCCAAAAATGTTTGTCCTAGCGCAACAAATGAAAAGCGACAAGAAGAGAAAAGAAAACTGTTTGCCTCCCATCTGCGAGTCGCCCACATATCAGTGTATGTAATGTGTGTAAAGGGGAAGGGGAAGCGAAAGAGGAAGGTGAAAGGGTAGGAGGGTTGCTGGGGTAGCATATGGGCGGATTTGTCTAATAAACGCCAGACAAAAGCATCAATCGCAGCACACACGTGGGTCAGCCTCAGCCTCAGCCTCAGGTGAGCAGCTGTTTTGGTGGATGGGAAAGTTCTTTCATTCACCTTTGTGTCTCAATCACCAACACTTCACATACTTATGCTAGTTATTATGAATGGTTCTTGCTTTCGAGTTTTTTATCAGCGTTTTTTTGGTAACTCGCAGTCTTCTTTGCAGAAAGTCTCGCAACCTGAGCGAAAAGAAGCGACGGGATCAATTCAACTCGCTGGTCAATGATCTGAGTGCGCTGATCTCCACATCCAATCGCAAGATGGACAAATCGACCGTGCTCAAGTCGACGATAGCATTCCTGAAGAACCACAATGGTATAACAGATTTTACTCCCCTCAGTGGTTGTCACTTTTAATTCAATTCATTCGCTTCACAGAGGCAACGGATCGTTCGAAGGTGTTTGAGATACAACAAGACTGGAAGCCCACATTCCTAACGAATGATGAGTTTACGCATTTAATGCTGGAGTCCCTGGACGGCTTCATGATTGTGTTCAGCAGCCTGGGATCCATCTTCTATGCCTCCGAAAGTATTACCTCGCAGCTGGGCTACTTGCCGGTAGGTGGCGCCACACACCTCTTCACACTTTTCACTAATTTACTCCCGCTCGCAGCATGAACTTTACAACATGAGCATCTACGACCTGGCCTACGAGATGGACCACGAGGCGCTGCTGAACATCTTCCTCAACCCCACGCCCCTCATCGAGCCCCGCCAGACGGACATCGGCGCCAGCAACCAGATCACCTTCTACACGCACCTCAAGCGCGGCGGCATCGAGAAGGTCGACGCCAACTGTTACGAGCTGGTGAAGTTCGTGGGCTACTTCCGCAACGACGCCAACACCAATGCGGGCAGCAGCTCCGACAGCCAGAGCAGCCAGAGTCAGAGCCAGAGTCAGAGCCAGAGCCAGAGCCAGACGTTGCCCCGCATCTTCCAGAACAATCCCAATGTGGAGGTGGACAAGAAGCTGGTGTTCGTGGGCACGGGTCGCATCCAGACGCCGCAGCTGATCCGCGAGATGAGCATCATCGATCCGACGAGCAACGAGTTCACCTCGAAGCACAGCATGGAGTGGAAGTTCCTCTTCCTCGACCACCGAGCTCCGCCCATCATCGGCTACATGCCGTTCGAGGTGCTCGGCACCTCGGGCTACGATTACTACCACTTCGACGACCTGGACAGCATTGTGGCCTGCCACGAGGAGTGTATGTGTCAGCCGGGCGAACGCCGCCAGCAGTTGCTTCTAATCTCTCCCCTCCTCTTCCTGTTGCAGTGCGGCAGACGGGCGAGGGCAAGTCCTGCTACTATCGCTTCCTCACCAAGGGCCAGCAGTGGATCTGGCTGCAGACGGACTACTACGTGAGCTACCATCAGTACAACTCCAAGCCCGACTACGTCGTGTGCACGCACAAGGTGGTCAGCTACGCGGAGGTCATCAAGCAGAGCCACAGGCAGAAGGAGCGCCCCTCGCCCCCCTCCAACAGCAGCAAGTGCGCCTCAGCGACGACCACCCTGAGGGACTTTGAGCTGACCACCAGCCAGACGCTGGACAGTCCCGCCGGGCTGCAGCTGCTGGGCAGCTCGCTGGCTGAAGGCGGCACGACAGCAACTGTTGCTGCTGCTGCGGCCAACTCGCCGCCCATCGACTCCTCGCCCATGTGGTCGACGGCCGCGGCGCCTGCTTCCAGCTCGTGCCTCGTCAACCCGCTGAAGACGTCGCGACCCGCCTCGAGCTACGGCAACATCAGCTCCACGGGCATCTCGCCGAAGGCGAAGCGCAAATGCTACTTCTACAACAATCGGGGCAACGAGTCCGACTCGACGTCGATGTCCGCGGACTCGGTGACCAGCCGGCAGTCGATGATGACGCACGTCAGCTCGGTGAGCCAGCGCCAACGGTCCCATCACCATCACCATCACCAACTCCAGCAGCAGCAGCAGCAACAGCAACAGCAGCAGCAGCAACTAACCCATCACCATCATCTCCAGCAACTGCAGCAAAGCGCAGCGGTTCAGCCAAAGCTGGTGCCGATGCTGCCGCAGATCGTCACCAGCAACGCCTGCCAGTTCCCGCAGTCCAACTACCCGCTGGCCAACCCGCAGCTGGTGGCCGCGCCCAGCTTCCTGGAGCCCCCCCAATACCTCACGGCCATCTCGATGCAGCCCGTGATGGCGCAGTTCCCCGTGGCGCCCGTGTTGTCGCCGCTGCCGGTGCCGGTGCCGGTTCCCGTCTCTGTGCCCGTCTCGGTGCCAGCGACGCAGCAGGAGTTGCTGTCGGGTGCGGCGGCTGCTGCTGCTGCTGCTGCCGTGGTGATGACGCCGACGCAGAGCCAGCTGCAGGATCAGTTGCAGCGGAAGCACGACGAGCTGCAGAAGCTGATCATGCAGCAGCAGGACGAGCTGCGCATTGTCTCCGAGCAGCTGTTGCTGGCGCGCTACACGTATCTGCAGCCCATGATGCCCATGGGCTTCGCCGCCAGCAACATGGCAGCGGCAGCAGCTGCTGCTGGGGCGACCGTGCAGCGCAACTTCAACTTCAGTGGCAGCAACGCCGTGGAGCCGCAGTTCAATCAATACGGGTTTGCCTTGAACTCGGAGCAGATGCTGAACCAGCAGGATCAGCAGATGCTGATGCAGCAGCAGCAGAATCTGCACAACCAGCAGCAACACAACCACAACATGCAGCAGCAGCAGAGTCAACAGCAACTGCAGCAGACTCAGCCGCAGTTGCAGCTACAAGCCCAACCACAGCAGCAGCAGCAGCAGCAGAGCAACATGTTGTCGCGGGAGGACATCGAAGACATTGACGCCTTCCTCAACTTGTCGCCGCTGCAGACGCTTGGCCAGCAGCTCAGCAGCAGCAGCAACAACAACACCCACATCAACAACAACAACAACAACAACAACAGCGTGAACGGCAGCAGCAATCAGAACTTTAGCAACAACCCGAGTAGCAACCCCAACAACAACAACAACACAAGCACCAGCAACAACATCAACAACAACAGCAGCTCGAATGTGCCGCAGAACACAAATGAGGACTCGCTGCTGTCGTACATGCAGATGGCCACGGAGTCGAGTCCTTCGCTCAACTTCCACATGGGCATCAGCGACGACGGCTCTGAGACGCACAGCGAGGACAACAAGATGCTGCATCAGCAGCAGCAACAGCAGCAGCAACAACAACTGCTCCAGCAACAGCAGCAACAGCAACAGCAACAGCAGCAGCAGCAACTGTTGCAGCAGCAGCAGCAGTCGAACAGCTTCTTCAGCTCGAACCCGTTCCAGTCGCTCAGCAATCAGAACCAGAGCCAGCTGCCCAACGACCTCGAGATACTGCCGTATCAGATGTCGCAGGAGCAATCGCAGAACTTGTTCAACTCGCCGCACACGGCGAGCAGCAGCCAATAGCATTTGGCCAACGTGGGGGCGTGGCATGCACCTTGATACCTTCACCCGAATTCCTTAAGTAGCGTCGTAGCAACAACCATCATAGTGATAAGAAGGCAGCAGAAACGATTCAGTTTCAAATGGCTCTCTGCATCGAATATATCCCCCCATAGTTGTAGATCTCAACTGACTGAGTACTCCTTAATCGTTAATCGTTGATCGTTAATCGTTAATCCCTAATCCATAACTTCAATCTTCTTTCCGGGGGTCCACAGAGGGAGAGCTAAGCGTAGTCCTAAGTTTATTTGAGTTAAGTAGTCGTCTTGATTAGGAACAGCCCATCGCTTCAATTAGTTATGTTACAATTATCCAGTAAGTGTCGCTGGCACCAACAGGGATCTCTGATATCAAATCGAAAACAACAATGTGTAGTTGATATTAATACGTGTAAATATCTAATTAACTAAAGTGTAATGTCTACTTTATTATTTTCAAGACTGAATGCAGTAAGAGCTTATTGTAAATCATTTGTTGATTATTCGCATTGTATGTTATAGTAAACATAGAAGTAAGTTAGCCGATAAGACAACACTCAGGTTGAGATTGCAACTGAATTATTTGCTGTGAACATTTTCAAACACACACACTTTTATTTATAGGAAAGTGTTGTAATTAGTTAACATTTTATTCGAAGATGTGTGTATCCAACATATTATTAGTATTCGAAATTCAGCATCATTTATGCTTTGTGAGTAAGAGAGGTTCGTCATAAATATATTCGAGCTGATCAAGAGCCAAATGCTAAGAACTAATCAAGTCACGATCACGATCACGAATACGATCATGATCACGATCACCTGTTAAGCTAGACTTAAGGACTCTGTACATACCTATACAATGTAACACATATGCTAGTTCTCTATAAATAATTACGATACTTGATGTGGTCGACCTGCAGCGAAATATGTTGTAAATAAAACTAAATGACAAACGATGTAAAACGAATAATTGATAGCATTTATTTAATAAGTAGTATCAGTAGACAAAGTAGACTCTTAAAACATACTAAACGCGCAGCTTCACGATCGCATTCTGCAGAATCTGAAACTCGGAGTTGATGTTGTTCATCAGATTGTTTATCTGCGGCTTCGAGTCCAGCACCTCAATGCTCTGCGTATAGGCGTTGTAGCGCACTCCGAAGGGACGTGGAATCGAATTGGCAAATTTGCTGCAGCGAAAAACAGATGCTTGATATGGTATGTACTCAAAATATTTCAGAAGAGTCTCACATTGTCTTCTCCTTGGCACTCTCGAAGCTGTCGGCCACGTAGTACAGAGGCTGGAACTGAGTGATGGGATACTTGGTAATGCCCGTGATCTCTGGCTCAAAGTCTTTCAGCTGCGGCTTGTCGGTCAGACAATACTCGAGCTCGCCATAAGAGGACAACAGACCAGCGCCAAAGGCCTTCAGCTCTCCCTCCTGACGACACATGCCGTACTCCACAGTGAACCAGAAGATCTGTCATAAACATAATACATTATTATATTGTGATCGAAATATTGGAGCGACGACTCACCGTGGACAGCTTCTCAATGAAGTCGTCGGGTGCGCCGAGGGAAGCGAGTCCGATCTCCTGGCTGAACTGGGCGAAGGCCGGGTCGGCAAAGAGCGGCACATGCCCCAAGAGCTCGTGGCACACATCTGGCTCAGGAGTGTACATCGGCTTGCTGGGATGCCTGATGTACTGCGTGGAGTGGAAGACGCGGAAGGCGAGGCCAGCGAGGAAATCGCGAGAGCTCAGCAGACCAGCGACTGGACGCAGTGTGAATCCAGTACAATCTAAATATCAAAAGTAAGTAGCCAACAGTTATCGAAAGGACAAATATTTCTGTTCTTTAATTATATGTAAAAAACTTTGACTTCGAATTGAAATACGAAAACTTTCAGTTTTGGACAATCCTTGCGCATCCGACATGGTTTCAACAATGTTGAGATTAACGCATTTGCTTCAGATATGATGACTAACGATAAGTGATTTATTAAAGTCATTCCATAAACAATATATTTACGAAAAAATTGTAGATAAAAAATAATTATTGCTTATGAGTTTCTGGCTCAGTTCCAAGTTAGGTGTTTTTTAATTTTATTCATTCTGCCTTGGACTGTTCGTCTGGATCTCCTTTTTAAGGATATGCAATAATAGTATCAAATAAGTAATTTATGTTGATAGAAATACAAATAATTATAATTTCCAAATTAAATATTTTTGAGTGAATATAATGATTATGCCTAAAAGATTTACATTACATAGAAAATGATAAACTCTTAGCAACATAGATTCTAATGATTAAGATGGCTGATATGTGCGAATAGTAAAAGAGTTTCATTTATTTACCCCTCAGGAAGTTGGAGACATCCTCCAGCTGGGGAATGTTGTCCTCGCGGAAGCCGCAGTTGTCCACCAGCAGGGGGAACACGTGGTTGTACTCGCGGCAAGCGTGCGTCTTGTAGAGCTTGGTCAGGTTGCGGAAGATGATACCCCAGGTCTCGATCTCCTCCTTGCTGTAATCGACGTGCGGCAAGGTCTCGCCATGCTTGTAGTTGTAGGCGATGTCGGCGAAGTACTTGCGGCGCTTGCGGTACTCGGGATCCGTGAAGCCGGGGTGATCAGAGTCCAGCTCGGCGCCATAGCTGAGGATCTGGTTGGCGAATCGATCGAGATCACGTATACGACGTGGGAACCAGGGCACTGCCGTGTCGTTGTCCTTGTAGTCGCGAGAGATGATGTTGAAGTAGATGCACTGCTCCCTCAGGTCGGCAATGGCTCTGCCCAAGGCGCCGGTCTTGCCATCGCACTCCACGAAGAACTCGTAGCCGGGAACGCGCAGCGAGGAGCGCGACTCGATGTGCACCAGGTTGATGTCGTGCTTCTTGAAGATGCCCAGGGCATTGGCCAAGGCGCCGCTGGCCAGCGAGGAGTCCTTGGGCGAGAAGAGGAGGCAAGTGTTGCGCGCCTCCTGGATGTCGACGCCCTCGGCGATGTAGGCGGAGTCCTCGATGCGCGTAGGCTAATTACGAGCAAATCAAGCAATTAATTAGATTACTGCCTTATCAATTAATTGCGACGCTTTGCATAATAGCTAGACACTGCTATCAGCACTCAGAGGCATGTAATCGCGATTTCACGCGACTAAAACAACCTGTCAATCAATTAAGAATACACAATAATAAAGTGTAATTTATTGAACTGTTTAGTTTATTCACTTAATTTGTAAACAGATATTAACGTCATTGGCCGTTGCATCCATCGATAGATCGAGTTACAAAGGTCAACGTCAGCCCAAGATGTGCCTCATTGAAAATGCATATCGAAGGTTTCTCACTAACCACAACCAGAACCTTCTACCTAGAACTTGAGTTAACCTGTTCACAAGGCTGGTCTGAGGTTGGATTTGGCTTTGAATCAAATCCAAGATTTACTCTCCTCTATTAGTTAAACTTTCCAAACCATGTCAGTATATTATTTAGTTCTTTGTTACTGAGAACAATCTCTAGGCTTATTTTATAACATTAAAAACTATAGATTAGTGATCGCATGATTTCTTTTGTTTCTTTTATTCATATTTTGATTTGCATTTCTCACTAGCCTCAATGTTCAAATGTAGGGCTAGAGCTTTGAATGGAATCCAAATTCCAAACGATACTTTTGTGATTATGCCAATATTGTACTAAGCTCTTTGTCATTGATTACATCCTGCAGAGCACATTTATAATGTCAAATTTAAAATCGAAAAATGTACTTTGACTCTTTTATTTATCTTTCGATTTCCATTTCTCACTAACCAAAATGTTCTCAAGCAAAGCTGAGCCTTGTGTTCACCTGTGAACAGGGCTTGTCTAGCATTTGAATGAACTCCTCGATGGGTTGCATTTGCATTTCTCACTAGCCACAAATGTTCTAATGAATGGAATCCAAGAACGATTTCACCAACTAAAACTATGAATTTGTATGTGATATTTCAAAAACAAATACTAAGGAATTGTAATAAAAAATTTAAAATTATTGATTTGCGAATGATTTCTTTTGTTTATTTTATTCATCCTTTGATTTGTATTTCTCACAATTTCGAAACACAGTGTTATAAAGCAGGGCTAAAACTTGTGTTAACCTGTTAGCGGGGCTTGAAATGTGTGTTATTTAAAAAACGTGTGTTAATTAAAAAATTATTATTAGAGCTCAATCATAATATCAAATTGTAAATTATTGATTTGCTATCGAACGATTTCATTTGTTTCTGTTATTCTCACTCTTGATTTGCATTTCGAATTTAATTGTTCTACTTTCTAGGAATAATATTATTGACTGCACACTCAAGGTTATTCATTTAATTTGGTCTTTTATTGACCCGCTTTATTGTTGTTAGATGTTATTACTGCGTAGTCCACACCAACCTTATCGAAGGAGACTTGACGTTGGTACATTTTGAATATCTCTTTCGCACTCACTGAAGCTCGTACACAAAACAATTCTTAAAGACAATGCGAACGCACCGAACAGCAAATAATTTTAAACTGATTTGATTTTTCAGTTAGTCGAGCGTTTATATAGACTTCGCTGTGCTCCAGCAGCAGCAGCAGAGCAGCTAAAGCTAAGCGCTAATCTTTGAGACAATAACAAAAAAGAAAAAATAATAATAAAAACAAAAACAAAAGTAATAACAACACAATACACAACACAAGCAAAGCGAGATCAGAAAGTAATACGGCGGGCCTATCGAGCGGTTAAGCGATGATCAGAAAACAGCATCCACAGCCGATGCTAAACCGAACTCGAGGGTTATCAGCTCCAGAGTCTTGATAGGCCGCTCTAAAGAGCACAGAGTTACTCTAATGATGCTGCCCGTGTATGCTAAATATGTTATATAGTCTTCTTAAAAATACTACTTGTATTGGGGTCTTATCGCCAACATGCGCTGCTTGTGGTCCATGCTGGATAGCTGGCTATTTTTGCACAACATCAAAATCACAATCAACTCAAAATCGAATCAAATCAAAACACGAAAATATAAATAGCGGAATAATTCTATGAATTCTAATGACAAGTTCTAACCAAACGAGTTCAACGGCATTTCTGGGCAATTATTGGAAGTAAATAAACTTTAAAATGCCGAACATTTGCCGCTTTAGAGCTTTCTAAAACTGGCATTATTTGAGTAGTCGAGCTCCACCACCACTAAACTTAAGTTGAAGTCGCTGTCAAAGTGAGACTATATTCGAACAACCTGTCCAAAGTTTTCAGCAAATGGCCCACATAGTTTTTCAAACTGTTCTCTGTTTTTTTTTCCAGTAATTTTCTGCTTATCAATTAAACATACTCAACCGATTTGCTGGCGAATGTGCAAAATCAGCTTTCAGTCAATCAACGAGGCCGCTGTTAACACGTGTGGAACTTGTTTTGTTGTTGCTCTGTGGATCGCGTTTAACTGGTGACTAACTTACAACTGAGCTGCAGTCTATCTCTCTCTCTCTGCTTGAGTGTCTGCGAGATTATGCAGCTCCACATTTGTTGTTGTACAACATAGGGTCAGCACATTTCGGCTCTTTTAATGCGTGACCATTGTCTATTTACTACACAAGCTAACCGCACAAATCTGATGCAATATGCCATGGATTTTACGCCAAACTTTTTATTATTTACATGATAATAATTTAATAAGTAGTTTTAGGTATTCTAAAATATGTTCTAATTTGATGTTATCATCAGAAAATTTGTTTATTGATGCCGATAATAGGCATCGTCGTTTCAATTTAAAAACGATTAACCTGAACTTTCTTGTAAGATCATGTGATCCTAAGATGACCCCATTATCCCTTGATGTCGGCAGCAAAAGGTCATGCTTGTGATACAAACGCGACTAGACATATACAAATGCACCTTAATATAACAATGAATAGTAAATAGTGAATAGTCTGCTATAAAGGACATGATTTGCAAAGTTCCCACGCAGAGATGTCCTTAAGAACTTGGTAACGGTTAAGCACTCATCGGGAGCAAATTACGTTAGATTCGAAATTAAAGAAAGCTTAAGTCAAATTAAAAATTCGTTAAATTTATATTCCAAAAATATTTCAATATGAATTTTACATTTAATTAGAATTTAAAAACAGTTTTTATGCTACTAAAAATCTGCCAAAAATTTAAATTTTTATACACGCTACCCATAGGGTAGAAGGGTATTATAACTTAGTGCCAACAGAAAATGTATGTAACCGGCAGAAGGTGCCATCTCCGACCCCATAATAAATCGCGTATAAGTTCTTTGTGTAATGATGTGTAATTTGGAAAGCCATCTGTGCTTAATACTCTTAATACACCCTGTAATTTTGGTAAAAATCTGATTAGTAGAACCAAAGTAAAATTGTTAAATTTTGTATCGAAATAGTTATGCCCTATGGATATGGACGTTTTAAATGTGTGAATGACCTAAAGATATCAAATTTGGTGATAGTATTCGTGTAGGTCTTACGCAGATTAAGTTTGTCTTTGCTAATCGATTATGTTCGCCTGGTACTGCAGCAGCTCCAAGTGGGTTTTGGGAAGGAGTTTCGTCGTTAATATTCACGTATTTTATTCAAATTCAAGTTTGAAAAAACCGCCCAGCTTCTGAAAATTTAAATTTTTGGCTAATCTACTTGCTACTCGATTATGTTCGCCTGGTACTTCAGCAGATCCAAGTGGGCTTTGGGAAGGAATTTCGTCGTTATTATTAACGTATTTTATTCAAATTCAAATTTGAAAAACCCGCCCAGCTTCTGAAAATTTAAATTTTTGGCAAATCTACTTGCTACTCGATTATGTTCTCCTGGTACTTCAGCAGATCGGCGTTGGTTTTTTGAAGAAATTTCGTCGTTATTACTAACGTATTTTATTCATATTCAAATTTGAAAAACCCGCCCAGCTTCTGAAAACTTAATTTTTTTTGGAAATCTACTTGCTACTCGATTCTGTTCGCCTGGTACTTCAGCAGCTCCAAGTGGGTTTTGGGAAGGAATTTCGTCGTTATTATTAACGTATTTTATTCAAATTCAAATTTGAAAAACCCGCCCAGCTTCTGAAAATTTAAATTTTTGGCAAATCTACTTGCCACTCGATTATGTTCGCCTGGTACTTCAGCAGATCCAAGTGGGCTTTGGGAAGAATTTCGTCGTTATTATTAACGTATTTTATTCAAATTCAAATTTGAAAAACCCGCCCAGCTTCTGAAAATTTAAATTTTTGGCAAATCTACTTGCTACTCGATTATGTTTGCCTGGTACTTCAGCAGACCGACGTTGGTTTTGGGACGGAATTTCGTCGTTAATATTAACGCATATTATTCAAATTCAAATTTGAAAAAACCGCCAAACTTCTGAAAATTTAAATTTTTGGGTAATCAACTTGCTACTCGATTATGTTCGCCTGGTACTTCAGCAGCTCCAAGTGGGTTTTGGGAAGGAATTTCGTCGTTATTATTAACGTATTTTATTCAAATTCAAATTTGAAAAAACAGCCCAGCTTCTGAAAATTTAAATTTTTGGCTAATCTACTTGCTACTCGATTATGTTTGCCTGGTACTTCAGCAGATCGACGTTGGTTTTGGGATGGAATTTCGTCGTTATTATTAACGTATTTTATTCAAATTCAAATTTGAAAAATCCGCCCTGCTTCTAAAAATTTAAATTTTTGTCCAATCTACTTGCTACTCGATTATGTTCGCCTAGTACTTCAGCAGATCGACGTTGGTTTTGGGAATGAATTTCGTCGTTATTATTAACGTATTTTATTCAAATTCAAATTTGAAAAAACCGCCAAACTTCTGAAAATTTAAATTTTTGGATAATCTACTTGCTACTCGATTCTGTTCGCCTGGTACTTCAGCAGATCGGCGTTGGTTTTTTGAAGAAATTTCGTCGTTATTACTAACGTATTTTATTCAAATTCAAATTTGAAAAACCCGCCCAGCTTCTAACAATTTAAATTTTTGGGTAATCAACTTGCTACTCGATTATGTTCGCCTGGTACTTCAGCAGCTCCAAGTGGGTTTTGGGAAGGAATTTCGTCGTTATTATTAACGTATTTTATTCAAACTCAAATTTGAAAAGCCCGCCCAGCTTCTGAAAATTTAAATTTTTGGCTAATCTACTTGCTACACGATTATGTTTGCCTGGTACTTCAGCAGATCGACGTTGGTTTTAAGAATGAATTTCGTCGTTATTATTAACGTATTTCATTCAAATTCAAATTTGAAAAACCCGCCCAGCTTCTAAAAATTTAAATTTTTGGGTAATCAACTTGCTACTCGATTATGTTCGCCTGGTACTTCAGCTGATCGACGTTGGTTTTGGAAAGGAATTTCGTCGTTATTATTAACGTATTTTATTCAAATTCAAATTTGAAAAACCCGCCCAGCTTCTAAAAATTTAATTTTTTGTCAAGTCTACTTGCTACTCGATTATGTTCGCCTGGTACTTCAGCAGCTCCAAGTGGGTTTTGGGAAGGAATTTCGTCGTTATTATTAACGTATTTTATTCAAATTCAAATTTGAAAAACCCGCCCAGCTTCTGAAAATTTAAATTTTTGGCTAATCTACTTGCTACTCGATTATGTTTGCCTGGTACTTCAGCTGATCGACGTTGGTTTTGGAAAGGAATTTCGTCGTTATTATTAACGTATTTTATTCAAATTCAAATTTGAAAAACCCGCCCAGCTTCTAAAAATTTAATTTTTTGTCAAGTCTACTTGCTACTCGATTATGTTCGCCTGGTACTTCAGCAGCTCCAAGTGGGTTTTGGGAAGGAATTTCGTCGTTAATATTAACGTATTTTATTCAAATTCAAATTTGAAAAAACCGCCAAACTTCTGAAAATTTAAATTTTTGGATAATCTACTTGCTACTCGATTATGTTCGCCTGGTACTTCAGCAGATCGACGTTGGTTTTTTGAAGGAATTTCGTCGTTATTATTAACGTATTTTATTCAAATTCAAATTTGAAAAACCCGCCCAGCTTCTAAAAATTTAATTTTTTGTCAAGTCTACTTGCTACTCGATTTTGTTCGCCTGGTACTTCAGCAGCTCCAAGTGGGTTTTGGGAAGGAATTTCGTCGTTAATATTAACGTATTTTATTCAAATTCAAATTTGAAAAAACCGCCAAACTTCTGAAAATTTAAATTTTTGGATAATCTACTTGCTACTCGATTCTGTTCGCCTGGTACTTCAGCAGCTCCAAGTGGGTTTGGGAAGGAATTTCGTCGTTAATATTAACGTATTTTATTCAAATTCAAATTTGAAAAAACCGCCAAACTTCTGAAAATTTAAATTTTTTGATAATCTACTTGCTACTCGATTATGTTTGCCTGGTACTTCAGCAGATCGACATTGGTTTTGGGAAGGAATTTCGTCGTTATTATTAACGTATTTTATTCAAATTCAAATTTGAAAAACCCGCCAAACTTCTGAAAATTTAAATTTGTTGATAATCTACTTGCTACTCGATTATGTTTGCCTGGTACTTCAGCAGCTCCAAGTGGGTTTGGGAAGGAATTTCGTCGTTAATATTAACGTATTTTATTCAAATTCAAATTTGAAAAAACCGCCAAACTTCTGAAAATTTAAATTTTTTGATAATCTACTTGCTACTCGATTATGTTTGCCTGGTACTTCAGCAGATCGACATTGGTTTTGGGAAGGAATTTCGTCGTTATTATTAACGTATTTTATTCAAATTCAAATTTGAAAAACCCGCCCAGCTTCTAAAAATTTAATTTTTTGTCAAGTCTACTTGCTACTCGATTATGTTCGCCTGGTACTTCAGCAGCTCCAAGTGGGTTTTGGGAAGGAATTTCGTCGTTAATATTAACGTATTTTATTCAAATTCAAATTTGAAAAACCCGCCCAGCTTCTGAAAATTTAAATTTTTGGCTAATCTACTTGCTACTCGATTATGTTTGCCTGGTACTTCAGCAGCTCCAAGTGGGCTTTGGGAAGGAATTTCGTCGTTATTATTAACGTATTTTATTCAAATTCAAATTTGAAAAAACCGCCAAACTTCTGAAAATTTAAATTTTTGGATAATCTACTTGCTACTCGATTCTGTTCGCCTGGTACTTCAGCAGATCGACGTTGGTTTTTTGAAGGAATTTCGTCGTTATTATTAACGTATTTTATTCAAATTCAAATTTGAAAAAACCGCCAAACTTCTGAAAATTTAAATTTTTGGATAATCTACTTGCTACTCGATTCTGTTCGCCTGGTACTTCAGCAGATCCACGTTGGTTTTTTGAAGGAATTTCGTCGTTATTATTAACGTATTTTATTCAAATTCAAATTTGAAAAACCCGCCCAGCTTCTAAAAATTTAATTTTTTGTCAAGTCTACTTGCTACTCGATTATGTTCGCCTGGTACTTCAGCAGCTCCAAGTGGGCTTTGGGAAGGAATTTCGTCGTTATTATTAACGTATTTTATTCAAATTCAAATTTGAAAAAACCGCCAAACTTCTGAAAATTTAAATTTTTGGATAATCTACTTGCTACTCGATTCTGTTCGCCTGGTACTTCAGCAGCTCCAAGTGGGTTTGGGAAGGAATTTCGTCGTTAATATTAACGTATTTTATTCAAATTCAAATTTGAAAAAACCGCCAAACTTCTGAAAATTTAAATTTTTGGATAATCTACTTGCTACTCGATTATGTTCGCCTGGTACTTCAGCAGCTCCAAGTGGGCTTTGGGAAGGAATTTCGTCGTTATTATTAACGTATTTTATTCAAATTCAAATTTGAAAAAACCGCCAAACTTCTGAAAATTTAAATTTTTGGATAATCTACTTGCTACTCGATTCTGTTCGCCTGGTACTTCAGCAGATCGACGTTGGTTTTTTGAAGGAATTTCGTCGTTATTATTAACGTATTTTATTCAAATTCAAATTTGAAAAACCCGCCCAGCTTCTAAAAATTTAATTTTTTGTCAAGTCTACTTGCTACTCGATTATGTTCGCCTGGTACTTCAGCAGCTCCAAGTGGGCTTTGGGAAGGAATTTCGTCGTTATTATTAACGTATTTTATTCAAATTCAAATTTGAAAAAACCGCCCAGCTTCTGAAAATTTAAATTTTTGTCAAGTCTACTTGCTACTCGATTATGTTCGCCTGGTACTTCAGCAGCTCCAAGTGGGCTTTGGGAAGGAATTTCGTCGTTATTATTAACGTATTTTATTCAAATTCAAATTTGAAAAAACCGCCAAACTTCTGAAAATTTAAATTTTTGGATAATCTACTTGCTACTCGATTCTGATCGCCTGGTATTTCAGCAGCTCCAAGTGGGTTTGGGAAGGAATTTCGTCGTTAATATTAACGTATTTTATTCAAATTCAAATTTGAAAAAACCGCCAAACTTCTGAAAATTTTAATTTTTGGATAATCTACTTGCTACTCGATTATGTTCGCCTGGTACTTCAGCAGCTCCAAGTGGGCTTTGGGAAGGAATTTCGTCGTTATTATTAACGTATTTTTACTCAAATTCAAATTTGAAAAAACCGCCAAACTTCTGAAAATTTAAATTTTTGGATAATCTACTTGCTACTCGATTCTGTTCGCCTGGTACTTCAGCAGCTCCAAG
Organism: Drosophila immigrans; assembly: GCA_963583835.1. NCBI lineage: Eukaryota > Metazoa > Arthropoda > Insecta > Diptera > Drosophilidae > Drosophila > Drosophila immigrans. The sequence continues at coordinate 51,163,031 of OY757141.1, forward strand.
TGGGTTTGGGAAGGAATTTCGTCGTTAATATTAACGTATTTTATTCAAATTCAAATTTGAAAAAACCGCCAAACTTCTAAAAATTTAATTTTTTGTCAAGTCTACTTGCTACTCGATTATGTTCGCCTGGTACTTCAGCAGCTCCAAGTGGGCTTTGGGAAGGAATTTCGTCGTTAATATTAACGTATTTTATTCAAATTCAAATTTGAAAAAACCGCCAAACTTCTAAAAATTTAAATTTTTGGATAATCTACTTGCTACTCGATTCTGTTCGCCTGGTACTTCAGCATCTCCAAGTGGGTTTGGGAAGGAATTTCGTCGTTAATATTAACGTATTTTATTCAAATTCAAATTTGAAAAAACCGCCCAGCTTCTGAAAATTTAAATTTTTGGCTAATCTACTTGCTACTCGATTATGTTTGCCTGGTACTTCAGCAGCTCCAAGTGGGCTTTGGGAAGGAATTTCGTCGTTATTATTAACGTATTTTATTCAAATTCAAATTTGAAAAAACCGCCAAACTTCTGAAAATTTAAATTTTTGGATAATCTACTTGCTACTCGATTCTGTTCGCCTGGTACTTCAGCAGATCGACGTTGGTTTTTTGAAGGAATTTCGTCGTTATTATTAACGTATTTTATTCAAATTCAAATTTGAAAAAACCGCCAAACTTCTGAAAATTTAAATTTTTGGATAATCTACTTGCTACTCGATTCTGTTCGCCTGGTACTTCAGCAGATCCACGTTGGTTTTTTGAAGGAATTTCGTCGTTATTATTAACGTATTTTATTCAAATTCAAATTTGAAAAACCCGCCCAGCTTCTAAAAATTTAATTTTTTGTCAAGTCTACTTGCTACTCGATTATGTTCGCCTGGTACTTCAGCAGCTCCAAGTGGGCTTTGGGAAGGAATTTCGTCGTTATTATTAACGTATTTTATTCAAATTCAAATTTGAAAAAACCGCCAAACTTCTGAAAATTTAAATTTTTGGATAATCTACTTGCTACTCGATTCTGTTCGCCTGGTACTTCAGCAGCTCCAAGTGGGTTTGGGAAGGAATTTCGTCGTTAATATTAACGTATTTTATTCAAATTCAAATTTGAAAAAACCGCCAAACTTCTGAAAATTTAAATTTTTGGATAATCTACTTGCTACTCGATTATGTTCGCCTGGTACTTCAGCAGCTCCAAGTGGGCTTTGGGAAGGAATTTCGTCGTTATTATTAATGTATTTTATTCAAATTCAAATTTGAAAAAACCGCCAAACTTCTGAAAATTTAAATTTTTGGATAATCTACTTGCTACTCGATTCTGTTCGCCTGGTACTTCAGCAGATCGACGTTGGTTTTTTGAAGGAATTTCGTCGTTATTATTAACGTATTTTCTTCAAATTCAAATTTGAAAAACCCGCCCAGCTTCTAAAAATTTAATTTTTTGTCAAGTCTACTTGCTACTCGATTATGTTCGCCTGGTACTTCAGCAGCTCCAAGTGGGCTTTGGGAAGGAATTTCGTCGTTATTATTAACGTATTTTATTCAAATTCAAATTTGAAAAACCCGCCCAGCTTCTAAAAATTTAATTTTTTGTCAAGTCTACTTGCTACTCGATTATGTTCGCCTGGTACTTCAGCAGCTCCAAGTGGGCTTTGGGAAGGAATTTCGTCGTTATTATTAACGTATTTTATTCAAATTCAAATTTAAAAAAACCGCCAAACTTCTGAAAATTTAAATTTTTGGATAATCTACTTGCTACTCGATTCTGTTCGCCTGGTATTTCAGCAGCTCCAAGTGGGTTTGGGAAGGAATTTCGTCGTTAATATTAACGTATTTTATTCAAATTCAAATTTGAAAAAACCGCCAAACTTCTGAAAATTTTAATTTTTGGATAATCTACTTGCTACTCGATTATGTTCGCCTGGTACTTCAGCAGCTCCAAGTGGGCTTTGGGAAGGAATTTCGTCGTTATTATTAACGTATTTTATTCAAATTCAAATTTGAAAAAACCGCCAAACTTCTGAAAATTTAAATTTTTGGATAATCTACTTGCTACTCGATTCTGTTCGCCTGGTACTTCAGCAGCTCCATGTGGGTTTGGGAAGGAATTTCGTCGTTAATATTAACGTATTTTATTCAAATTCAAATTTGAAAATCCCGCCCAGCTTCTGAAAATTAAAATTTTTGGCTAACCTACTTGCTACTCGATTATGTTTGCCTGGTACTTCAGCAGATCGACGTTGGTTTTGGGAAGGAATTTCGTCGTTATTATTAACGTATTTTATTAAAATTAAAATTTGAAAAACCCGCCCAGCTTCTGAAAATTTAAATTTTTGGCTAATCTACTTGCTACTCGATTATGTTTGCCTGGTACTTCAGCAGATAGACGTTGGTTTTGGGAAGGAATTTCGTCGTTATTATTAACGTATTTTATTCAAATTCAAATTTGAAAAAACCGCCCAGCTTCTGAAAATTTAAATTTTTGTCAAGTCTACTTGCTACTCGATTATGTTCGCCTGGTACTTCAGCAGCGCCAAGTGGGTTTTGGGAAGGAATTTCGTCGTTATTATTAACGTATTTGATTCAAATTCAAATTTGAAAAAACCGCCAAACTTCTGAAAATTTAATTTGTTGTCAAGTCTACTTGCTACTCGATTATGTTTGCCTGGTACTTCAGCAGATCGACGTTGGTTTTGGGAAGGAATTTCGTCGCTATTATTAACGTATTTCATTCAAATTCAAATTTGAAAAAACCGCCCAGCTTCAGAAAATTTAAATTTTTGTCAAATCTACTTGCTACTCGATTATGTTCGCCTGGTACTTCAGCAGCTCCAAGTGGGCTTTGGGAAGGAATTTCGTCGTTATTATTAACGTATTTTATTCAAATTCAAATTTGAAAAACCGCCAAACTTCTGAAAATTTAAATTTTTGGATAATCTACTTGCTACTCGATTCTGTTCGCCTGGTACTTCAGCAGATCGACGTTGGTTTTTTGAAGGAATTTCGTCGTTATTATTAACGTATTTTATTCAAATTCAAATTTGAAAAACCCGCCCAGCTTCTAAAAATTTAAATTTTTGGGTAATCAACTTGCTACTCGATTATGTTCGCCTGGTACTTCAGCAGCTCCAAGTGGGTTTTGGGAAGGAATTTCGTCGTTATTATTAACGTATTTTATTCAAATTCAAATTTGAAAAACCCGCCCAGCTTCTGAAAATTTAAATTTTTGGCTAATCTACTTGCTACTCGATTATGTTTGCCTGGTACTTCAGCAGATCGACGTTGGTTTTGGGAAGGAATTTCGTCGTTATTATTAACGTATTTTATTCAAATTCAAATTTGAAAAACCCGCCCGCTGAAAATTTAAATTTTTGGATAATCTACTTGCTACTCGATTCTGTTCGCCTGGTACTTCAGCAGCTCCAAGTGGGTTTTGGGAAGGAATTTCGTCGTTAATATTAACGTATTTTATTCAAATTCAAATTTGAAAAAACCGCCAAACTTCTGAAAATTTAAATTTTTGGATAACCTACTTGCTACTCGATTATGTTTGCCTGGTACTTCAGCAGATCGAAATGGTTTTGGGAAGGAATTTCATCGTTATTATTAACGTATTTTATTTAAATTCAAATTCGAAAAACTCGCCCAGCTTCTGAAAATTTAAATTTTTGGCTAATCTACTTGCTACTCGATTATGTTTGCCTGGTACTTCAGCAGATCGACGTTGGTTTTGGGAAGGAATTTCGTCGTTATTATTAACGTATTTTATTCAAATTCAAATTTGAAAATCCCGCCCAGCTTCTGAAAATTTTAATTTTTGGCTAATCTACTTGCTACTCGATTATGTTTGCCTGGTACTTCAGCAGATCGACGTTGGTTTTGGGAAGGAATTTCGTCGTTAAAATTAACGTATTTTATTCAAATTCAAATTTGAAAAAACCGCCAAACTTCTGAAAATTTAAATTTTTGGATAATCTACTTGCTACTCGATTATGTTCGCCTGGTACTTCAGCAGCTCCAAGTGGGTTTTGGGAAGGAATTTCGTCGTTAATATTAACGTATTTTATTCAAATTCAAATTTGAAAATCCCGCCCAGCTTCTGAAAATTTTAATTTTTGGCTAATCTACTTGCTACTCGATTATGTTTGCCTGGTACTTCAGCAGATCGACGTTGGTTTTGGGAAGGAATTTCGTCGTTATTATTAACGTATTTTATTCAAATTCAAATTTGAAAAACCCGCCCAGCTTCTAAAAATTTATTTTTTTGTCAAGTCTACTTGCTACTCGATTATGTTCGCCTGGTACTTCAGCAGCTCCAAGTGGGTTTTGGGAAGGAATTTCGTCGTTAATATTAACGTATTTTATTCAAATTCAAATTTGAAAAAACCGCCAAACTTCTGAAAATTTAAATTTTTGGATAATCTACTTGCTACTCGATTATGTTTGCCTGGTACTTCAGCAGATCGACGTTGGTTTTGGGAAGGAATTTCGTCGTTATTATTAACGTATTTTATTCAAATTCAAATTTGAAAAACCCGCCCAGCTTCTAAAAATTTAATTTTTTGTCAAGTCTACTTGCTACTCGATTATGTTCGCCTGGTACTTCAGCAGCTCCATGTGGGTTTTGGGAAGGAATTTCTTCGTTAATATTAACGTATTTTATTCAAATTCAAATTTGAAAAACCCGCCCAGCTTCTGAAAATTTAAATTTTTGGCTAATCTACTTGCTACTCGATTATGTTTGCCTGGTACTTCAGCAGATCGACGTTGGTTTTTGGAAGGAATTTCGTCGTTATTATTAACGTATTTTATTCAAATTCAAATTTGAAAAACCCGCCCAGCTTCTAAAAATTTAATTTTTTGTCAAGTCTACTTGCTACTCGATTATGTTCGCCTAGTACTTCAGCAGCTCCATGTGGGTTTTGGGAAGGAATTTCTTCGTTAATATTAACGTATTTTATTCAAATTCAAATTTGAAAAACCCGCCCAGCTTCTAAAAATTTAATTTTTTGTCAAGTCTACTTGCTACTCGATTATGTTCGCCTGGTACTTCAGCAGCTCCAAGTGGGCTTTGGGAATGAATTTCGTCGTTATTATTAACGTATTTTATTCAAATTCAAATTTGAAAAAACCGCCAAACTTCTGAAAATTTAAATTTTTGGATAATCTACTTGCTACTCGATTCTGTTCGCCTGGTACTTCAGCAGCTCCAAGTGGGTTTTGGGAAGGAATTTCGTCGTTAATATTAACGTATTTTATTCAAATTCAAATTTGAAAAAACCGCCAAACTTCTGTAAATTTAAATTTTTGTCAAATCTACTTGCTACTCGATTATGTTTGCCTGGTACTTTAGCAGATCGAAATGGTTTTGGGAAGGAATTTTGTCGTTATTATTAACGTATTTTATTCAAATTCAAATTTGAAAAACCCGCCCAGCTTCTGAAAATTTAAATTTTTGGCTAATCTACTTGCTACTCGATTATGTTTGCCTGGTACTTCAGCAGATCGACGTTGGTTTTGGGAAGGAATTTCGTCGTTATTATTAACGTATTTTATTCAAATTCAATTCAGCTTGTGAAAATTTAAATTTTTGGCAAATCTGCTTGCTACTCGATTATGTTCGCCTGGTACTTCAGCAGCTCCAAGTGGGTTTTGGAAAGGAATTTCGTCGTTAATATTAACGTATTTTTTTCAAATTCAAATTTGAAAAAACCGCCAAACTTCTGTAAATTTAAATTTTTGTCAAATCTACTTGCTACTCGATTATGTTTGCCTGGTACTTCAGCAGCTCCAAGTGGGCTGTGGGAAGGAATTTCGTCGTTATTATTAACGTATTTTATTCAAATTCAAATTTGAAAATACCGCCAATCTTCTGAACATTTCAATTTTTGGATAATCTACTTGCTACTCGATTATGTTCGCCTGGTACTTCAGCAGCTCCATGTGGGTTTTGGGAAGGAATTTCGTCGTTAAAATTAACGTATTTTATTCAAATTCAAATTTGAAAAAACCGCCAAACTTCTGAAAATTTAAATTTTTGGATAATCTACTTGCTACTCGATTATGTTCGCCTGGTACTTCAGCAGCTCCAAGTGGGTTTTGGGAAGGAATTTCGTCGTTAATATTAACGTATTTTATTCAAATTCAAATTTGAAAAAACCGCCAAACTTCTGAAAATTTAAATTTTTGGATAATCTACTTGCTACTCGATTATGTTTGCCTGGTACTTCAGCAGATCGACGTTGGTTTTGGGAAGGAATTTCGTCGTTATTATTAACGTATTTTATTCAAATTCAAATTTGAAAAACCCGCCCAGCTTCTAAAAATTTAATTTTTTGTCAAGTCTACTTGCTACTCGATTATGTTCGCCTGGTACTTCAGCAGCTCCATGTGGGTTTTGGGAAGGAATTTCTTCGTTAATATTAACGTATTTTATTCAAATTCAAATTTGAAAAACCCGCCCAGCTTCTGAAAATTTAAATTTTTGGCTAATCTACTTGCTACTCGATTATGTTTGCCTGGTACTTCAGCAGATCGACGTTGGTTTTTGGAAGGAATTTCGTCGTTATTATTAACGTATTTTATTCAAATTCAAATTTGAAAAACCCGCCCAGCTTCTAAAAATTTAATTTTTTGTCAAGTCTACTTGCTACTCGATTATGTTCGCCTAGTACTTCAGCAGCTCCATGTGGGTTTTGGGAAGGAATTTCTTCGTTAATATTAACGTATTTTATTCAAATTCAAATTTGAAAAACCCGCCCAGCTTCTAAAAATTTAATTTTTTGTCAAGTCTACTTGCTACTCGATTATGTTCGCCTGGTACTTCAGCAGCTCCAAGTGGGCTTTGGGAATGAATTTCGTCGTTATTATTAACGTATTTTATTCAAATTCAAATTTGAAAAAACCGCCAAACTTCTGAAAATTTAAATTTTTGGATAATCTACTTGCTACTCGATTCTGTTCGCCTGGTACTTCAGCAGCTCCAAGTGGGTTTTGGGAAGGAATTTCGTCGTTAATATTAACGTATTTTATTCAAATTCAAATTTGAAAAAACCGCCAAACTTCTGTAAATTTAAATTTTTGTCAAATCTACTTGCTACTCGATTATGTTTGCCTGGTACTTTAGCAGATCGAAATGGTTTTGGGAAGGAATTTTGTCGTTATTATTAACGTATTTTATTCAAATTCAAATTTGAAAAACCCGCCCAGCTTCTGAAAATTTAAATTTTTGGCTAATCTACTTGCTACTCGATTATGTTTGCCTGGTACTTCAGCAGATCGACGTTGGTTTTGGGAAGGAATTTCGTCGTTATTATTAACGTATTTTATTCAAATTCAATTCAGCTTGTGAAAATTTAAATTTTTGGCAAATCTGCTTGCTACTCGATTATGTTCGCCTGGTACTTCAGCAGCTCCAAGTGGGTTTTGGAAAGGAATTTCGTCGTTAATATTAACGTATTTTTTTCAAATTCAAATTTGAAAAACCCGCCCAGCTTCTGAAAATTTAAATTTTTGGCTAATCTACTTGCTACTCGATTATGTTTGCCTGGTACTTCAGCAGATCGACGTTGGTTTTTTGAAGGAATTTCGTCGTTATTATTAACGTATTTTATTCAAATTCAAATTTGAAAAGCCGCCAAACTTCTGAAAATTTAAATTTTTGGATAATCTACTTGCTACTCGATTATGTTTGCCTGGTACTTCAGCAGATCGACGTTGGTTTTGGGAAGGAATTTCGTCGTTATTATTAACGTATTTTATTAAAATTAAAATTTGAAAAACCCGCCAGCTTCTAAAAATTTAATTTTTTGTCAAGTCTACTTGCTACTCGATTATGTTCGCCTGGTACTTCAGCAGCGCCAAGTGGGTTTTGGGAAGGAATTTCGTCGTTATTATTAACGTATTTGATTCAAATTCAAATTTGAAAAAACCGCCAAACTTCTAAAAATTTAATTTTTTGTCAAGTCTACTTGCTACTCGATTATGTTTGCCTGGTACTTCAGCAGATCGACGTTGGTTTTGGGAAGGAATTTCGTCGTTATTATTAACGTATTTCATTCAAATTCAAATTTGAAAAAACCGCCCAGCTTCTGAAAATTTAAATTTTTGTCAAATCTACTTGCTACTCGATTATGTTCGCCTAGTACTTCAGCAGCTCCAAGTGGGTTTTGGGAAGGAATTTCGTCGTTATTATTAACGTATTTTATTAAAATTTAAATTTGAAAAACCCGCCCAGCTTCTGAAAATTTAAATTTTTAGCTAATCTACTTGCTACTCGATTATGTTTGCCTGGTACTTCAGCAGCTCCAAGTGGGCTTTGGGAAGGAATTTCGTCGTTATTATTAACGTATTTTATTCAAATTCAAATTTGAAAAAACCGCCAAACTTCTGAAAATTTAAATTTTTGGATAATCTACTTGCTACTCGATTCTGTTCGCCTGGTACTTCAGCAGATCGACGTTGGTTTTTTGAAGGAATTTCGTCGTTATTATTAACGTATTTTATTCAAATTCAAATTTGAAAAACCCGCCCAGCTTCTAAAAATTTAAATTTTTGGGTAATCTACTTGCTACTCGATTATGTTCGCCTGGTACTTCAGCAGCTCCAAGTGGGTTTTGGGAAGGAATTTCGTCGTTATTATTAACGTATTTTATTCAAATTCAAATTTGAAAAACCCGCCCAGCTTCTGAAAATTTAAATTTTTGGCTAATCTACTTGCTACTCGATTATGTTTGCCTGGTACTTCAGCAGATCGACGTTGGTTTTGGGAAGGAATTTCGTCGTTATTATTAACGTATTTTATTCAAATTCAAATTTGAAAAACCCGCCCAGCTTCTGAAAATTTAAATTTTTGGATAATCTACTTGCTACTCGATTCTGTTCGCCTGGTACTTCAGCAGCTCCAAGTGGGTTTTGGGAAGGAATTTCGTCGTTAATATTAACGTATTTTATTCAAATTCAAATTTGAAAAAACCGCCAAACTTCTGAAAATTTAAATTTTTGGATAACCTACTTGCTACTCGATTATGTTTGCCTGGTACTTCAGCAGATCGAAATGGTTTTGGGAAGGAATTTCGTCGTTATTATTAACGTATTTTATTCAAATTCAAATTCGAAAAACTCGCCCAGCTTCTGAAAATTTAAATTTTTGGATAATCTACTTGCTACTCGATTATGTTCGCCTGGTACTTCAGCAGCTCCAAGTGTGTTTTGGGAAGGAATTTCGTCGTTAATATTAACGAATTTCATTCGAATTCAAATTTGAAAAACCCGCCCAACTTCTGAAAATTAAAATTTTTGGCAAATCTAAAATTTAAATTTTTGGCTACTCGATTATGTTCGCCTGGTACTTCAGCAGCTCCAAGTGGGTTTTGGGAAGGAATTTCGTCGTTATTATTAACGTATTTCATTAAAATTTAAATTTGAAAAACCCGCCCAGCTTCTAAAAATTTAAATTTTTGAGTAATCTACTTGCTACTCGATTATGTTTGCCTGGTACTTCAGCAGATCGACGTTGGTTTTGGGAAGGAATTTCGTCGTTATTATTAACGTATTTTATTCAAATTCAAATTTGAAAAACCCGCCCAGCTTCTAAAAATTTAATTTTTTGTCAAGTCTACTTGCTACTCGATTATGTTCGCCTGGTACTTCAGCAGCTCCATGTGGGTTTTGGGAAGGAATTTCTTCGTTAATATTAACGTATTTTATTCAAATTCAAATTTGAAAAACCCGCCCAGCTTCTAAAAATTTAATTTTTTGTCAAGTCTACTTGCTACTCGATTATGTTCGCCTGGTACTTCAGCAGCTCCAAGTGGGCTTTGGGAATGAATTTCGTCGTTAATATTAACGTATTTTATTCAAATTCAAATTTGAAAAACCCGCCCAGCTTCTAAAAATTTAATTTTTTGTCAAGTCAACTTGCTACTCGATTATGTTCGCCTGGTACTTCAGCAGCTCCAAGTGGGTTTTGGGAAGAAATTTCGTCGTTAATATTAACGTATTTTATTCAAATTCAAATTTAAAAAAACCGCCAAACTTCTGAAAATTTAAATTTTTGGATAATCTACTTGCTACTCGATTATGTTTGCCTGGTACTTCAGCAGATCGACGTTGGTTTTGGGAAGGAATTTCGTCGTTATTATTAACATATTTTATTCAAATTGAAATTTGAAAAACCCGCACAGCTTCTAAAAATTTAATTTTTTGTCAAGTCTACTTGCTACTCGATTATGTTCGCCTGGTACTTCAGCAGCTCCAAGTGGGTTTTGGGAAGAAATTTCGTCGTTAATATTAACGTATTTTATTCAAATTCAAATTTGAAAAAACCGCCGAACTTCTGAAAATTTAAATTTTGGGCTAATCTACTTGCTAATCGATTATGTTCGCCTGGTACTTCAGCAGCTCCAAGTGGGTTTTGGGAAGGAATTTCGTCGTTAATATTAACGAATTTCATTCGAATTCAAATTTGAAAAACCCGCCCAACTTCTGAAAATTTAAATTTTTGGCAAATCTACTTGCTACTCGATTATGTTCGCCTGGTACTTCAGCAGCTCCAAGTGGGTTTTGGGAAGGAATTTCGTCGTTATTATTAACGTATTTCATTAAAATTTAAATTTGAAAAACCCGCCCAGCTTCTAAAAATTTAAATTTTTGGGTAATCTACTTGCTACTCGATTATGTTTGCCTGGTACTTCAGCAGATCGACGTTGGTTTTGGGAAGGAATTTCGTCGTTATTATTAACGTATTTTATTCAAATTCAAATTTGAAAAACCCGCCCAGCTTCTAAAAATTTAATTTTTTGTCAAGTCTACTTGCTACTCGATTATGTTCGCCTGGTACTTCAGCAGCTCCATGTAGGTTTTGGGAAGGAATTTCTTCGTTAATATTAACGTATTTTATTCAAATTCAAATTTGAAAAACCCGCCCAGCTTCTAAAAATTTAATTTTTTGTCAAGTCCACTTGCTACTCGATTATGTTCGCCTGGTACTTCAGCAGCTCCAAGTGGGCTTTGGGAATGAATTTCGTCGTTATTATTAACGTATTTTATTCAAATTCAAATTTGAAAAAACCGCCAAACTTCTGAAAATTTAAATTTTTGGATAATCTACTTGCTACTCGATTCTGTTCGCCTGGTACTTCAGCAGCTCCAAGTGGGTTTTGGGAAGGAATTTCGTCGTTAATATTAACGTATTTTATTCAAATTCAAATTTAAACAAACCGCCAAACTTCTGAAAATTTAAATTTTTGGATAATCTACTTGCTACTCGATTATGTTTGCCTGGTACTTCAGCAGATCGAAATGGTTTTGGGAAGGAATTTCGTCGTTATTATTAACGTATTTTATTCAAATTCAAATTTGAAAAACCCGCCCAGCTTCTGAAAATTTTAATTTTTTGCTAATCTACTTGCTACTCGATTATGTTTGCCTGGTACTTCAGCAGATCGACGTTGGTTTTGGGAAGGAATTTCGTCGTTATTATTAACGTATTTTATTCAAATTCAATTCAGCTTGTGAAAATTTAAATTTTTGGCAAATCTGCTTGCTACTCGATTATGTTCGCCTGGTACTTCAGCAGCTCCAAGTGGGTTTTGGAAAGGAATTTCGTCGTTAATATTAACGTATTTTTTTCAAATTCAAATTTGAAAAAACCGCCAAACTTCTGTAAATTTAAATTTTTGTCAAATCTACTTGCTACTCGATTATGTTCGCCTGGTACTTCAGCAGCTCCAAGTGGGCTGTGGGAAGGAATTTCGTCGTTATTATTAACGTATTTTATTCAAATTCAAATTTGAAAATACCGCCAATCTTCTGAACATTTAAATTTTTGGATAATCTACTTGCTACTCGATTATGTTCGCCTGGTACTTCAGCAGATCGACGTTGGTTTTGGGAAGGAATTTCGTCGTTATTATTAACGTATTTTATTCAAATTCAAATTTGAAAAACCCGCCCAGCTTCTGAAAATTTAAATTTTTTGCTAATCTACTCGTTACTCTATTATGGTCGCCTTGTATTTTAGCTGTTCCTCGTATCAGTTTACAAGGAATCTCGTCGAGATATAAGAATTGTTGGCCATTTAAAAAGTGCAAATTCTGCAGCTAAAATACTGGGCGATCATAAAAGATTAGTAAGCAATTGTTACTTTAATATGTATTCGAACGAAATAAAATTGTTGCTGCCATTCATGCTTCCTGGTTGCACAGCTGCAGCTTGATTCTGTTTGCCGGTTATAAACTTAAAATCCTATCTAAGAAAATTTACATATAAAGGGGTCCAAATTAAACTTTTAATTTAAATATTTATATTTATTTATTTAACAGTTATTGAGACAAAGTAAAATGAGTGCTTGTAAGTTTTATAAAAGTTTGATAGAAGTAATTTATTTAATGATAATCTACTAACGATTTATTAGTAACTACCATATTGACGCCAGAGCGAGGTGAGCAGACCGCGTTTAGGTTGACTTAGTGCACTTGACTTCGGCCGAACGTTCTTCAGACTGCAGCCCACGGGAAGGTTAACCTGCAAAGCGAGGTTTGAGATACAGATACAAATACTTAGTATGCGTGGAAGCCTTCGGTAAGCTGCTCGAATTGCAGTTGGCGATCTTGGATAGTGGCGTTTTTGTTGAATCGGACTGTGGACTTACGGATTGCTGTGCAGTGACTCTAACAGGCTCCTTGTCGGGGCAAACAACGTAGGACTCGTGGCCGGCAAAGAGACTACTGTGGGTTTCATGGTCGGCAGATGTAGTTGAGGCAGCTGTGGGAAAGAGTTGCGTTAATAGACTGTCATCAAGTCAATGGTTATGCACTTACATTTGACGTGAATGGTGAAAATACACTGTAGAGTCTGGCCATCTGTGGTGGTTGCCTCGTATTTCACAGTGTGATCACCAGCGCCAAACAGTGCACCAGGGAACTAATAAAAAAGGACAGATTAAAATGCATTATATATTTGTTTGTACTATTGCACTCACAGATGACTTGAAGATCTTTAGCAGTTTGCCCTCGAAGCGAGGTTCTTCCCACCGAACAGAGCGAAGATTCTGATTCTCCTTCAAGCGCACCTCGAATGAGGGCGGACAGTACGAGGACAAAGATGTGCCCAGATCGATGCGACTGCTTTCAACATTTCTTGAAGCTGGCTGCTCTTGAACAAGACTTTCTGCGGGTCTCGGCAGCGCCAATGGCGATACATCGGTAAGTCTTTCAAATTTCTGCTGATTTCCTCTGAACTCGGGCAGTCTAGCGGGTTGCAATCTGCCGGGTTGCAGCTGTGGCAACGAAAAGGGTCTGAAGCCAAAGGGATTTGAGTTCAACTGAGCTGCTGGTGCTCGTCTGATGGTTATGAGCGTTTGGCAGCCGACGGTTTGTTGTGTCGCTGGGTCGTGAGCGCGGAAGACGACCTTGTGAACGCCCTCTGGCAAGTGTCCTTGCAGCTGCCTGGCCCATTGCGGGAATGCAGCCACGTGTCGATAGTCCACATTTGTGGCCGGACGCTGGAGTATCACATGTGCCTTTGTCTGCAGCGGTCTGAGCATGATGACAACGTTCTCTGGACACCTCATGTAGGCCCTAATGCGTTGAGGTTGATTCTGAATGGTCTGCTGTGGAAATGATAGCGTCTGTGTCTGCCAAGGTGCATGCAGCCGAGAGGAGCTGTGGCGGCCCAAAAGGTTGGAGCCGAAAGGTTTGCACTCCAGGACACTGCCCAAGGTCCAGCCATTCATGCAGGAGGTCACCATGCCGGCAACCGGCACAAAGCCCATGTTGCACTGCAGGTGGCAGATGGAGCCGAAGCCGGAGGCGCCCCGAGTGCAGCTGGCTGGCACGATGACGCCATTGCTGGGTGCAGGCAGTGCAGAACACGCACCGCCAGCAGGGGAGGAGATGTGGGGATTGCCGGTTAGCCACACACGACGCGACTGATGAGCAGCTGAAAAGGAGACTTTATAAGTTTAGAAGAAATACATTGAAATTCAGCTACTTACGAACACACTTGTTCTCCTCGCCCTCCCAATTGCCAGTTGCGCCACAGCTGCGGATCTCCGAACCAATTAGCTTAAAGCCGGCGTTGCAGCGCACCTTGCAGCGCGTGTTGTAGAATAGCTTGCGCTTGTGGCGATATCTGTTGCAATGCGCCTGGCCATTGGCTGGCGCCTGGAAGCGTGCGCACTGATCTCTAACTATCTCTGGCATCAGTGGCCGCACAGGCGCCAAGGGAATCGCAGGTGAAGGCAAAGAAACCGGTCTGCGTTCTGGCAATGGTATCGGTCTGTGATCTGGCAAAGGAATCGGTCGGTGCTCAGGCATTGGAATTGGGATCGGTCTGTGTTCTGGTAATGGAATCGGGCTTGCAGCTGGCTGTGGGAAGAGATCCTCGCCCAGCGGCGTCAACGGCATTGGACTGGGCTCAGACAGCGGTATCTGCGCCGGCTGAATCCTTGGCTTAATCGCTGATGTCGTGTAGCAGCTGCGATCATCAAAGGACAACTTCTTGCCAGCGCCACACGCGCACTTGAAGCTGCCGGGCTCGTTGACACATGTCTCCTCGCAGCCGCCATTGTCCACAGCGCACTCGTCGACGTCCTCGCAATCTTGCGAATTTGCTGCCAGCTTGTATCCCTTGGAACAGGCGCACTTGAAGGAACCTTTGGCATTCTCACAGAGCTGCGAGCAGCCGCCGTTATTGACGTGACACTCGTCAATGTCCACGCATCTGCCGTCGACGCCAATCAGCATGCCGACGCCACACTCGATGGGGGAGCAGCCTTGCTCGGACTTCTGGGTACCAGGGGGACAACCCACGAGCGCTGGCTGGCAACTGCGCTCGTCCTCCTGCAGCAGGTAGCCCAAGGGGCAGCCACACTCGAAGCTGCCCGGCTTGTTGATGCACTCGTGGGTGCAGCCTCCCGAGAGCAGACCCGCACACTCGTCCACATCCTGGCAGGTGCGGGAGTCGGCAGTCAGCTCGTAGCCTCTATCACAGGCGCAGGCATACGAACCTATAAGATTAATGCAAATGCCGCTGCAGTTACCAAAGTCTAGAGCACACTCATCGATGTCCAGGCAGGCGAAGCCGTCGGACGCCAGTTCAAAGCCCGAATTGCAAGCGCAAGCAAAGCCGCCAGGCTGATTCAAGCAGAGCTGGCCACACTGGCCGTTCTCGAGAAGACACTCGTCGTGATCGCGGCAGCTGCGACCGTCTGCGTTCAAGCTGAAGCCGAGCGGACAAGCGCACTGAAAGCTGCCCGGCAGATTGATGCAGAAATGCGAGCAGTTGGCATTGGACAGCGAGCACTCGTCGATGTCCAAGCAAGATGATGAAGGTGACTCAGATGAGGATGATGAGGAATGAATGCGATTGTCGAAGCCCAAAGCATAGCCTGCCTCGCAGAGACACGTGTAGGAGCCGTTGAGGTTCTCGCACCGCATCGGCGGCTCACAGCTGTGCGTCTGCGAGGCGCACTCGTCGATGTCGAAGCAATACCCAATGAGATCGCTGTCCACTTGAAGCAGCTCGTAGCCAGGCGAGCAGCGGCATTCATACGAACCTGGCACATTGCGACACAGCTGCTGGCAGCCGCCGTTGTTCGCCTGACACTCGTCCACATCGTGACAGCTCTTGCCGTCCTTGCTCAGCACGTAGCCCTTGCTGCAGGTGCAAGCGCCTCCCTCGGCACTCAGGCACAGCTGCTCGCAGCCATTGTTGTTCACGGCACAGGGATCGGGCGCCACGCAGGCGTGACCCTCGGGCTCCTGCAGCGACATGCCGCGCGGACAGAGGCACTGATAGCCACCAGCCGTGTTGAAGCAGTCGTGGCTGCACTTGTGCGTGCCCAGAGTGCACTCGTCGATGTCCTGGCAGCCGAACAGCTCGCTGGCGTAGCCGGCTGGACACACGCAGCTGAACGTGCTGTTGTCCTCGCTGACCAGGCAAGTGCCTGGGCGGCAACGCTCGTGTCCCTGCTCCCGACTGCAAACACTCTCCAGCACCTCACAGCTGTGCGCATCCTCGCTCAGTCTGTAGCCCTCGGGGCAGATACAAGCGTAGCCGCCACTTTCAAGGTTCTCGCATTGGTGGGCACAGCGAGTGCGATTCAGCTGGGGATTGTCCAGGTCCTGACAGTCGTCGGGGGCACAGTTTGTTTGATCCTCCAACAGGTGGAAGCCATCGCGACAGCTGCAGCGGTAGGAGCCGAGCGTGTTCTCGCACAGCTGTTGGCAGACGCGATGGGGCACGTGATCCGCATTGCTGTCGTCCTCTACGACGATGTCGCATTCGTTGATGTCCTGGCACGAACTACCGTCCGTTGAGAGTACAAAGCCAGGATTACATCTAGGAGCAGGCGCAACATCGGGCTCTGGCTCAACAGTCTCCTCTGGCGCCACTTCGATCTCGTTGTCGTGCTCGTCTGGCTTTGAAGGCGTCACAGCCTCTTCGTCCTCCTCCTGCTCCTCCTGCTCCTCCTCAGCAGCTTCCTCCTTGGTATTTAATGGAATTACACAGCGGTACGATCCAGGCGTATTCTCACAGCCATTCGAGCACTCAGCCAGCACCTCGGGCTGTCCGCACTCATCGATATCTGCAAGTATTCAACATTAAATTTAGACGCCACGAGCAGCTGCGAATTCATCACTTACCCACGCAGGTGTTGCGAGTAGCGGCGTTGATCTCGAAGCCCTTCTCGCAGCCACACTCGAAACCGCCTGGCAAATTGTTGCAGATCTGCGAGCAGCCGCCATTCGACTCCTGACACTCGTCAATATCTACAATGAAGAAGAGAATGCGGGTGTATGATTAGTTTACAATCGATAGATCTCAATTGTACAATTGTAGGCAATGCAATTATGTTACAATATTTAAGGCAAATAAATTTCATTTTTTTAAATACAATTTTGCGCATTTATCTTGGGTGTGTAATTAAATGCCTCGTCTCTTTCCGCTCCATCTTCATAGACCTACCATGGCAATTGGAATAATCCTGGGGATCCAGAGTGAAACCCTCGTTGCAGCTGCACTTGAGGCGCGGCTCGTTCTCGCCAGGGAACAGCAACCGCTCGCATTTGTGGGCACAGCCGCCGCGATCCTCACCGCAGTTCTCGTCGAGCAGACGAGGCGAATAGGGATCCTTTGTGGGTGCCACAACAATGTTGATGTCGGTGGCAGACTCGCTCTCACTGTCGGTCTGGTTAGTCTCAGGATCTGAGCTGGACTCTACAGCTGGCTCTGACTCTGGCTTTGGTTCACTTACGGGCACTACAAAGTCGGATTCGCTCGCTGGATTTAATTCCTCTTCGGGATGAGCAGCAGGCGTGGGCTGATCAACAGTATTCACGACTTGTTCAACTTCAGGCTCAACAGCAGCTTCTGGCACAGACTCTACTGCAGCCTGTGGCACAGACTCAACTGCAGCTTGCGGCACAGACTCAACTGCAGCTTGTGGCACAGACTCGTCTGCAGCTTGTGGCACAGGCTCAACAGCATTGGACAGCTCAGTCTCAACTCTAATCTCTATTTCAGCCACAGCTGGTTGCACAGTTGGCTCAGCGACTGTTTCAATCTCAGGAGCTTGCTGAACCTGCACTTGTGGCTCCAGTTCCTCCCTCTCGACTGGCGGTGGTGGAGGCGGTGGTGCCACAGCATTCGGTGCATGTGGAACTTCGGCCACTTGCGACTCGCTGTCCAAGTCGTAATCGTAATCGTCGTTATCGTTGCCATTGTCGTCGTCATTGTCGCCATCATCGTTGTCGTCCTCTGTGTACTCCACGCTTGGCCAGCAGGTGGGCAACTCTCCCACCCATTGCTTGGCGCTGCAGAAGAGCGCGTTGATTTGGATGTTCTCGAACTCGTAGTTCTCATTGCAGGCGTAGTAGGCCACGAGGAAAACCTTCTCCCCGCGTCGCCTTCGCTCGTATCTAGCGACGATACCATGATTGATCTCAGGTGCTTCTACCTTGGCTTGAATGCAGCTCAAGTCGAGCTTCTGGACCAACTCAGCGGGCACATTGGACTCCTCGGGGAAGGCGAGCAGCTTCTGTTTGCGTTCCGAGTGCGCGATCACTGCAAAGGAATAAAGAAATCGAATCTTAATTCAATTCCTGATGCAACTCCGAGTACTCACCCTTGGCCTTGACGCAGATAGGAGGCTCGCCCTGCCACTCCTCGGTGTTGACGTTGCAGAGCAGCTCCTTGGCACCCTTCATCACATAGCCCGCCGCACAGTTGTAGATGGCGGTGTTCACATGGTTGCTCTCGCTCACAAACAGCTCAGCCTTGGCATGATCCACAGGCGGCGGAGTCTGGCAATCCTCATAGACGGCATTAGCAGCTGTAAAATTAGAGCAAGTTTATTTGTTTAACAACATTGTTAACATATGGAAGAGATCTTGAATATAAAATTTTTAACTGTGAAATTGACGCCAGTTAATCTTTTTAATAACTTTAGTAACATATGGAAATAAAATGTTTAATAGTAAAATTAAGGCCAGTTTATCTTCTCAATATCTTGGGGGAAATCCAGTCGATGTCTGCCGAACAGATCATGAAGATATTCGCTAAAATGATTTTCATTGTCGTTACGTTTATTTTTATCTGTTCCGAAATTTACGAGCACATTTTATGTTTCTAGTTTTGTATAGAAAATGCCGGCCGGTAATTAAGTGGACTATTTGTAGGGTGCGAGGGGACATTCATAAGAGGAGACAATGCGGCAATGAATCATCGAACTTTTCTCTATGAATTGTCTGTCTACAAATAACGACATGACATATTCTTCTCTACTGCTACACCGACAATTCAATACACTTCCAGCGTAGTTGGCAATTAGACAAGTAAGTATGCAAGCACCACAATGGATAATCCTATATATACATTCAAAATCCATATGTCTGCTACACGACACGATAAACCCCAAGAAGCAAAGAGCATGCAAATGTGTCATGCAACTATCACTCAGCTTTCTTATGGATATGGCTCATTAGATATTATAGAAAATGGTTTTTATGGCACGCTTTAATGTGTTTTTCTTTTTAATTTTCCCTCAACATGAAATGAGTAATATTTGGACAGTCAAATCAATTTTGGGGATGTGTAAAGGTCAATCAGAGGCGTTAGGATTGTGAGTGTTGTTAGCAGGAAGAGAACTCGAATATCATATATCTCTATCCATCTCGTTGTCGACTTCCTGTCGCGCCCACTTACCTCCGGAAAATGCAATGCAGCCCAGCACACATAAAATCAAATGTGCTGGCGACATTTTCGGATGCCTAAAAATATTGTTTATTCCAAAATCGAGAATATTTTCTTCACACCTTTGCACGTTGTATTGGATTTGTAGTAGTTTTTTGTTTTTATAAATAACAAGACATTAATTAATTTTACTCTTCAGAAGATTTGAAGACGAGACGAGCGAAGGCTGAAAATATAGATGCGAGGTGAGTAGGCATAGCTGGTAGCTGGTATAAAAATCCATTAAGATTAAGGCGGCTTTATAAATAGCATGCGCCTGAACGAGCACAACACTTCATCTATACTATAGTGATTTATATATATTTATATATATTCAAACTGGAAAAAGACTGCACATAATTCACAATTCACCACAAGCAAACTCAGTGAACAACTAATGATCAACGAGCCAGTTAAAAGACAAACGGCAGGTGATTTCACAAAAAGGACACACAAATTATGAGAACTGTTTCTAGGAAAGCGAACAAACCGTTCCCGACGAGCGCCAAGGCAAGACTGAAGACTGAACCGTTGCCCCACGAAGGGAATCCGATTTGGTCTCCAAAAGAAATACTGAAAGATATATGCAGATCTTTTATGTTTATCATAAAGTAAATTAGCGCGAGAGTCGCGCACAAGTGTCGCATTCTCAGGGAGACTTTGGGGAGAACGACGAGGGCCTATTTTTAAGATATATCATCATCATCATCATTCACAATGATAATTACTACCTCGAATCGTGCAGTGCGTGAGAAGCTGAGCAACCTCCTCTTCTCTGTGCCAATGTTGCTTGCATTGAACTTGATGAAATGCATTTGATCAAATGCAACGAGTTCTTCGCCCCCAACACAGCTCGGCTGTCAAGAGTGCGCATCACTTATTAAAAACATGTCTATAATGTTATTAACATTAATAATCATTTCGAATTCGCAATTACATAAAGCGCATCAATCACTAAATCAAATGCGCCGCTAACAATTTTATCTTGGCCATAACATATGATACTTGATCGCACACTCAGCCAGACACACTGAAGCAGCTAAATTGTTTTTAATTAAAACTAAATACGTTCTCGAATGGGGAATAAAAGTCGCGTAGGTGTGGTAAACTCGCGAGTCTTTTACTTATTTGGCTTGCCACAAACATGTTTGCTTTTTATCGCTACTTTTTATATTTATATAGTTAAGTAGCTCACAAAGAGTTGATGCGACCCATATAGGTATAGGTGTAGCTTTAGCCCAAGCCCCAGCCCCGATCATATAACAAATTAATTCTCTATATACAGAAAATAGGGAGAGTCTTCTACTAATCGATACCCTTTGGCGTTGATCATTCTATTCTAAGGAGGTAAATCAAAAATTTGGCTGATCTTAAATCATAATTAAATATACAATAAATACATATTTGAAGTAGTTGCGAATGCGAATTGACTATGCGACACGAATTGTCGATTATATTTACAGGGTATGGCGAATTCTTAAATTTTATAGAGCACTTGATTGACAAATTGATTGTTAGACAGCACACAATACAATAAAATGTTTTAAGGTTAAACATAGAATGTACTGGTTAAACAATGATTGACCCATAGACAGACAGCTGCCTGTGACAAAAGTCGCGTCACAGTCGAACACTTGAAAATGCGCGCGTTTTAAAACGCGCACAAGCCGCGCCATTCGGCTGTGGGTGTGCAATGTTTTTATTGAGCTTTGTTTATTTATTTTCTGATGGGGTTCTCAGCATTTTTTGCTCGCTGACCATTATGGTCAGCTGTCAGATGTATCTGTAGACAGTGTATGCGACTATGTGTCCGAGTTTTGTTGCAAGAAACACAAGTATCTAGCATATGTATCGTGTAGGTTTATGTGACGTTCTAGGCGAAGTGTTCCAGATTGGCTTGTTGTTTATAGCTCTATTTACATTTTAACTTTACCTTAGTTGGAATTTGCGGAAATTGCTCAAGGGCGTTCTCTCGTATATATTCATTCATATGTCGCCGCTGTCCGAGAGACTCGACTGGGCAAATTTATGTTGACATTTTCCAAGGCAGTGGCGTCTTCTTCGGGCTCTTGCGTCTCTCGGGTGTATTTTTTGAATTTGCTAAATCAGGGGAGATATTTTTAAACTGACACAGAGCAAACGAATTGTTGTCGTTTTTAATAAATTAAACTTTTCTTTTATTTAACTAAAAATGTTTTGGTTAATTACAAAAAAGTCCAATAAGGTTTTGTCAAGGGGTGTTTTGTCGGGTCAACTATTAAATGAAGCGTTTGTGAAAACGCATCTTAAATTACTATAATTAAATTATTTGTAAACAAATTTCGTTTCTAGTTTCGAGTGCGACCAACAGAGAATAACTAACAACAGAAACACACAAAAACGAATGCATATGTGATCCACCTGGACTGCACTGATGACTATGGCTGTGATCCTGATCAGAGTCAGGTCTGACTACTTCTGTGCACTAGTTCTTGATGCTCAGGTACGAGGGTCCCACCTGGCGCACGTAGACGCTTCGCTCGTTCGTCAGGTACGGGGGACAGCGCACTGTGAGGATGCCATCGGAGGAGAGCTCGGATCGCACATCATTCGGATAGTATCCGCGTGGCAAGACGAAGCGCTTGACGATGTGTCGGCCCACAAAACTGTCGCCATCGCGACGTTTCTCGTGCTTGGCCTCCACGACGACTGTGTCACCCGTTGTCTTCACTGTGATCTCATAGGGCTTGAACAGATGCACGTCCACGTTGGCCTCGAATCCGTCCTTGCCGACGATAACCCGACTGAGATCGGGTGCGGATCCAACGCGCGACAGTCGTTTCCAGTAGGGCACATCGAAGTCGGCGGCCAAATCCCAGTCGCGCCACAAGCGACGACGGTAATCCCAGTAATCCCAATCCGTGTTGTTTGTAGCTGGAACGAGCGCCATCTTAAGGGTGTCTGTGATTGTGTTCAGTTTTTGGCAGGACGCAGCAACGTGTTGCGAATTCGCTTTACAACGTTTTCAGTTAAGTTTTCCGTTTTCACCGTTTCGATTCAGCGCGTTTTCTGAACGTCCGCACGCGATTTTAGCGCAAAGCCAATTAAGCTCGTCAGAGACACAACCAGCGCCTTTTATAGAACGAACAACGCAACGATGTGGCTCAGCGCAGCTCAGTTCAAGCTTCCCACTGGAAGCCAGCCCAGCAATGACAATTGTGACGTAGCAGCTCGAGTCGAGCAGCGGGCGAAGGTTTTGAGCTGGTGTTTTTATCTTGAAATTGTCGCCGCTTGTTTTGATCTCGATCTGATCCCCACGAGGCTGGGCTGGGCTGGGTGAGAGCTATTTGTGGGTTGTGTGCTGAATGCCGTTGGTGGGCTGACAACTCAATGGCATTTCCTTAGAGAGACTTCCGCGTATTGGAGAGCTATCCGCAGACATATTTTGCATCTTTCGTTGATCAGTATCAGCTGTGCTACATGGGCTCATCTGCAAGCTGAAGCTGAAAACTCAGTCTCCCATAACGAACATCTAGTTTTTCAAGCTCAAAGTTCGCTCACTTTTTCAAGCATTTCCAACTTAATTACGCAGCATTTCCGCTGCTACGCTACCCATAGTCAACCCATATGAACATACAAACAAATACTTATGTCTAGCCTGGGCTAAATTAAAAAATTTCTTTAGCGGAAATCCGAAATCCGAAAACAAAAAACAAAAACTCTGAAAACGTCGCATAATTCTTTTCACTTTTTGACCAAATTTGGCCTTTGACTTTTAATACGGATTTTCATTTTCAATTAACTCGCTTCGCTACAGACAGATGGAGATGGAGATGGAGATAGAGACAGAGACAGAGATGCAGATACAATATCCACAGCATGTATTTCGCGTACATGGATTGAAACATTTGTCGCTTGTAACTGGTAGTCATAACAAAAGGCAATTTGTATACTGTTCTGTTGTCTGCTAAACGGCTTTTCGGCTATTGCCATCGATTTGCAGCAAAGATTAGCGACAACAAGCACGGCGACAACAACGACAACAACAACAACTGTAACAACATCAACACGAGGCGCATGAAAGATTGGCATCGAATTCAGCTCATCGTGAACATAACATTTATGGGCCTGACCTGCCTCCCTCCGCCTCGTCTTCTCTCAGCACCATAGCGACAATGTGATGAGGTCGGATTTTTGTGTGTGACCCAACCCCATTTATAATTGTATTTTATGCTGCTCGCATGTTGTTCTTGCTGTTATTATTGTCATTGTGCTTGCTTTAGTTGAGATAGATTTTGCCAATGCCCGATAGTAATTATATTGACAACGCGACAATTTACTTTCCTCTGCCCTGTAACGAAGTGTTTACTTCGATTGCAGAAGAGAACACTTACAGCGCACTACAAACAAATTGATTTAATTGTTTAACGTGGTGACTCTGTTTAAAGTATCAATATAAAGCAGTTGACGCTCGCAACTTAGAACTGTTCATAAGGTAAACTAATGTTTATTTTAAATAAATATTAAAATGTCTGGTCAATTTTTATATTCGATAAATTCGATGTATAAATTAGAAAGGGAGAAGGATTGCCTTAAGATCAATATAATAGGTTGATTCTGTTTAATAAAAAAGGGGAACGTAACGCTGAGCAATCTAATGCAATGTAACTTGCAAGAACTTCACTTCTAATTTCTTATAGTCTTGAATTGAATTTCAGAGAATTCTGATTTGTGTGCTTTACCAAGTTCAACTATCGCAAATATAATATTCATATTTCGCCTCAAAAATGTTCTATGGTATGTTCTTTAAATTCATTTATTTAAATACATTACCATGTTGAAGTAGAAAATGTCTAATTGGTTTAAACTATTACTTTATACTATACTATAAATAAAAATAATAATAACATTCACATTGTAGTACTCCACTCTATGTAACTTTCTATACAGCCTGTAAATCATGGCCAAGCTCTTACTCAAAAGTTGTCGATTCATTTTACAGACTGCCTGACTGGCGTGTGCTTCGATTTATATGTCGGATTCAAATGGCCGCGGCGGGACTGAAATTTATGGCAATCCACTTAAATTAGGAAGTAATGTTTGTGTGTTTGACACCCATTTGGGAGGCTCGGTAAATAAGTTTAGGAAAAATAATCAGAAATATAATTTATGCAGGCCGCCACAGCAGCATGAACTAATTTTAAATGCGCAGCTATAAATACAAATTTGGTGGCACGTTCTCTAATGTTCTAATGTGTATTTATTGAGTAGCAGTCGCAGTGAAACGCTTGCCATGCAGTGCAGTGTAACCGTGAAATGCGCGCACAGAATCTCGTTTGCAAATCAATGAAGTGCCGCAACAGCAACAACAACAACAATGCAAACTAGTGACAATAATGCAATGTAATTATAGGTAAACAATTTTATAAACAGCAAAACGAAAAAAAACAATCACAAAGCAATCGACTAATTTGTTTGATTTTATGGCAAAATCAAATCAAATGCGAAGTAAGCGACCCCAGCGATCAATTGCAAAGGGTGTGTGGGTCGCACCCCACAGCTGCACTTTCTTTGCCGTTGCTTACACAAGACCTTGTGATATATTTGAATTGCTTTCTACGCGCTTGATCTCGACTGATTTGCATACATCGAATCCACCCACCGGCCCTTTGGCCATATGGCGATTTTGGTCTAAGCAATTAAAAAAAAGGACAGGCAGCATTTCGAATTGAAAATGGAAATGGAAATGAGCATGAGCATGAGAATGCGAATGAGAATCTAAATGCAGCTGTTGACAATACCTTTCCTCGGGTTCAATTTAAAGTGGGCTAGTGAATGCACCCTACAAGTAGCGAAGACAAAATACTTGCTTGCAGCTAGTTTATTGCCTCAAATGTTGGCTCATTTGCCCGCCACAAATTTGTCATCCAACGGGCAAAATGCCAGGGGCAGCTCACCTCAGCCGCAGTCGCAGCCACATCTTCGAAGAAATGCTCAGCCATTTGCTCGATTGGCGCAACATTCTACGTTTGTTGCTCGATTTTATGAGGCCGCGCGGTGACAACACCTCCGCAAAAGAAGCTAGTTTATTGGGCTCATAAAAATCTTAAATCATATTTTACATGTGAGTTCGTTCGGTGAACACAACAAGCAGCTAAAAAACAAATACGCGTATGTATCAAATTAAATGCTTATGAAATGATAAGCTCCCTGGCATGTTAGACGTCGACCCCAAATTAGCCAAATGAGTGTATTGAAAAAACACTAGCATAAAATCATTAATAAACGAACTGAAGGGAGCACAAATGGTCGCATTAATTAAAGAAACAACACATGCAAATATGTGGATAAATTTAATGTTGTTACAAGTATTAGCAAGTTCAATTTAGTTATTTCTAGAATACTGCATTTCAGCAGCAGCCTAAAAGTAGGCCATGTAAAATTATTAAATTCGCCACAAATCGCGTATACGTAGAGTTGTGCATAGTTGTGTGCCAGGGGCAGAGTTAATGCGAAAATTGTGTCAAACTAATTACCAGAAATCAATATGCTGTGCACAATATATTGGAAGCCAAGACTCTGCACTGTACTGTCCAAATGAAGTCGGGCCTCCACCTGAGTGCACAAATAAAGTGTAAGCTGGTCGTGGTCACAAAAGTGTAAGCTGGTCGTGGTCACAAAAGGGCAACTACTTTTGGTACAGGTGAACTGAGGCGAAACGCGTCACAGTCAGCGTCAGCGTCAACGTCAGCGTCAGCGTCACAGGCTGCCACCAAGCTGCACTGCCCTGGCCCGGCACTGCAATGCGGCGCCACAAGCAAAGTTGAAGACAGGCGCTGGCATGTCGCAACTTAAACCGTAATTGGCCGTGCAACGTGCAACGAAGCAGCCCAGCCCGGCGACCTCTACTCAGCTCTGTACCCAAAAAAAGGGCAACACACCGTCAAGACGAGAAGCACGAATTAAACTAGCACGTAAAAAGTTTCGGTTCACTTTGGGAAGACAACACAACACAAAACAACACCACACAACAAAACACAACACGACACGACAGTAAAAGGAACAGAGCAAGAGCCATGCTTCCTTTTGTCCATTTCAGTGGCTCTGGCACGCCCCCAACGTATGCACTTGTTTGCATTTGGAGATGTATTTGTAGGCGTAGGCTGTGGGCAGGCCAGAGGCAGGGGGCAGGAGGCAGAGGTCGAGGCAGAGGGAGAACATGCTCGCTCCATTAGTCTATTTCTGTGCTGTGCTATTGAACCCAATAGAATAGCGATCCGCTCGAAATGGAAATGGAAATGAAAATGGAAAGTAAAGGTGAAGCAGGTGCTTCAAATGTTGTGTGTTGTATGTTGTTGTGTGGTCTTGTTTGATGGTCTTTGATGTCGGCAGGAAAGGAATTTTGAGGGAGAAACGAAGCCAGTGACAACTGTGCAGTTCATTTGGAATTCCGCAAAAAACTGTCACCTGAATCCTTGGCATATCCTTGAGCCAGGATAAGCGCAGCAGCAACAAGCTCATATGCATGCGAAAGGACAGTGGGAAGGACATGCCATTTACTGTCCTCCTTTCACCCAAAAAGGTCACAACTTCCAAGCAATCCATTGCGCATATTTGTGCTAATACTCCACTCACTTTTTCCATCGTTTTTTGCTGTCTTGCACTTGAAATTTTTATGTTGACGTTTGGAAAATTAATGCAAGTGTCAAGTTGTAGTCTGCGGCCCGAAGGACGAGTCGATTGTCCTTGTCGATGGCTGTGTCTGGGCTCAAGGCGAACGAAAACGAAATTAAATCTGTAAGAGTTGTTACACTTTCATTTATTGAATTCCAAGTTAAAATATGTATTTGATACGATTTAGCTGAAGTTTCCTTTCTTGTTTATGATATGCGTTGCGTTTCTAAAGTATGCTGTTGCGAATTTTATTATTCAGTGCTAAGAAGAGACGATTTCCAACAAAACGCTAATTAACAGTAACATTAACTGAGCCAGAAATCGCCAGCTTTAGCTCTAAGTTTTATGTTAGTACGTATGAACAAGTTGTAATGTGTACGAGAGTATTTCTAGATCAAAAACGTTTTCTACTTTGTCATGTTTTGGGAGAGAGTTCTTAAAGTACTCGACGGTCGCGAGTGTTTCCAATATGATTGATATTGATTGACATCAAGTAACATCTAGTGGTAAATACGAGTGAGTTTATATGCAATTACATCATGATTATTCTCTTATAAAGCTATGCGTGTAATTTATTCCAAAGACTCGAAATACGGGTTTGTCTTATCATCTATATATGTAAATGTATATATTATACTAAATATGTATGTTCTACTTCGTACTAAACTCTGAAAGTGCAAAACGTGTAGCAACTTTATTTACTTTATAAGTATATATAAAATTCTCTGTTTGTATTATTTTCGTTTGTTTTGATTTGCTAAAACAACATTTAGAATACATATAGAACACGGAAAGTATTATGTACACAGAGAGACAAAACTACGTTCTAAAAACTAGAATAACACTATTTTATTTGAAATACAATTTAAGTGTTTTTTAATCATTTTAAGAGATTTTATTCTCGACTTTCGAACGGTCTTTCTCTCTGTGCATGTTTGTAGTTGTCAAACCAATCAAATCCATTATTTAATTATCTTGGATACGAGTAGAATAGAGTAGGCCCTAACAAGTTTAACATTTGCTTTACTCATTCAATAACCAGGACAAGGTTTGTTTAATGTTGTTAGTCCTTTTGCTGTTTGCTGTTTGTTCTTGGTACTATTGCTGCAATAGTTTTTATTTTTTTCGAGCTTCAAAAACAAACTAAAAGTGAAAGAGAAACTGAAACAGAATCATAACTCAACCCCATTGCTAACGTTGTCGAAACTTTCCACAACATTATTTGTTAGTTTTCCATTTGCTTTTCCAAAAATAAAAAGCAAAAGGGCTTTAGTGTGAGTGTGAGTGTTCTAGCCGCTTTAAAGTGTCCGTTTTTGTCCGATTTGCTTGTTCGCAATTCGCGTGCATTAAACTTTGCCAATTTTGAAAAAACGTTACGAGTATTTATAGTAAATATATATCTAGAAGTATATAAATATTCGATTTGTGTTTTGGTTTCGGTATCAAAAAATTCGTATAAAAAACGTTTGCTTAACAAATTCTCTTGTCGTTAGTTTGGTATATAAATCTGGCTTAAAAATTGTGTGTGCGTCCTGCGATTATTTGAATAATTCCAAAAAATTATTTCGATTTCGGTGTGTTTTTATTTCAATTAGAATTCGAATTATTCTCGCTGCTCGCTGCTCGCTGCTAGCTGCTTGCGGCTTGAAGCGGCTTTTGCTCTAGGCTTTGTTGCTGTTGTTGCTCGTGTTTGCTTTGGCTCCTAACTTGGCCACAAAATGAGCCACGCACCAATATGTAAATTCGAACAATGTCTGCGCGCACTCTAAAACCAATATTAATGCTAATTTGTATGAGTCGCGTGTGCCACGCCCCCGCTGTCGCCCCGCCCTTTCCCTCTCCGTCGCCCTACAGTCCTAATAGGTAATGCGACCGAGGCGGGTTGCGGGCAGCGTCGTTGGCTCCGAGCTGGGCAGCTCGCCACAACGCTGCAGCCAGTTCCAGGCCTGGCCACAGAGCACACCGACTCGGGCCAACATTCAGAAGCAGTTGTTGCGGCGCTTCGACGCGGACGCCGACGCCGACGCTGAGGCCGATACCGATGCCGCAACCGAGGCCGAGGCCGACGCCGATGCCAGCGCCGAGCCGCATGTGGACGCCATCGATGCCGACGCTGTTGTTGTTGGTGCTGTTGCTGTTGCCGTCGTCGTTGTTGTTGTTGGCGCTGTCAATGCCGGCAACAACGCGGCCGCGTTCTATGATTTCTTGAGGTGCTCAGCTGCCCGCGCTGCAGCAGAGGAGCACTTGGATCCCCGCGACTTCTTCACCAGAAAACAGGTGAGGAACTCAATGGGCGACGGCACCTTCTGCAAGCTCTCCTCCGAGCTGGATTCCGACGGCGTCTGGTGGCTGCCAGCTCGCAGATTGCTGCACTTTGTGCGTCCGCTCACGCTCGCCCCAGCCGCATCCATCTCCAGGGCATGGCGATAGTAATTCTTGCAACACTTCTTTGAAAGATTATACATGCGAACGGTGCGATCAATGTTCTCATCGTCCTCCTCCTCGCCAGCCTTCAGATTGAGTCCCATGCCGCCCACGCCGACATCGTGCGAGTTTGATTTAACCATGACCATGTTGGCAGTGTGTTCCTGTTGTTGTTGTTGATGCTGATGCTGATGTTGATGTGACAGATGCGAAGTGAGCTGATGAAGCTCCCCTTCCAACGGCGGCTGCTTCTGCTGCTCCGCCTCCTCGGCCTCCTCCTCCTCGAGGTTGTTCTGCGTGTCGTCGTAGAACTTGTAGCTGCGATACCGCGCATGGCGACCCTGCCAATCCCGTCCAGTCCAGTCGCTGCTGGCGGGCAGCGAGAGCTGGATTGTCGGCGTGCGATAGTACTGCCGATGGGGATGGAAGCCCAGACCGAAGTCGTCCATGTACGACTGAGTGTGGATGTTGTCCAGCTCGTCGGCAACGCTCAGCAGGAAGGGCAGCGTCGACATGGTCTCCTTGCAGATTGTGCGTCGTATTTTGTCAACAAAAAGTGTTTTCAATTTTCAGTTAGCAGTTTGCAGTTTATTGTTATTTACAATCTTTTCGCTGTTGCCTGGCCTCGTTTGTTTTCACTTTTCAGGCGAAAATGTGTAAGTATCTCAGTATCTATGCTACACACAAATAGATACACACACAAACACACGCTCACACACAGACGAACTGCACTTGTTTGCTTTTACTTTGCTTTGCATTTACTTTGCTTAACTTCTGCACTCGGCCGAGACACTATGGCTCTGACTCAGCTGTGGAGCTGACTCCGCTCGCAAGCACTGCACGGACTCGAAACTCAAACAGAACTGAACTCAGAGCCCAGAACCCAGAACCCCGAGCTGAGCACTGAAAACACGAAATGCAATTTAGCAGCGTTGCACGAGTGCGATTATGCTGGTTCATCATCATCGTCATCATCATCATGTGGGGTAAACTCCTTCGGCTCTCTCACTCACTTTCTCTCTCTCTCTCTCGAACTGTCACGCGCCCTCGACGCCGAACAGAAATACCGATGACGATGTTGCCACGAACGAAGTGCAGCAAAAAACCCAAATACAAAACAACAACCCCGAACCCTAACCCGATGCCTGCGCCCCATCCCTTCCCCGAGCTACCTGACTGCCAGTGCAACTACTAGTTTTGGGTCTGCGCTCGGTTTATGTTTTGATTTTGCTAGAGCGCGTACAACGCGGCGTATGCGTATTATTATGGCTCGCCTGCAGACAATAATAGAAAAGGCTCGGCGTGGAATGTGCTCGAGTCTGATTGCCTTGCCTTGAATGTGCTGCTTTTCTGCGAATTTTTCTTTCGCGTTCATCGCGCTTTTTGTCATTACTTTACATTCGCCCTTCCCCCCCCCCCACATTTTTTTTGCCAAATGGCCTCCACAAGAGCAGGCTGCATTGCGTCCCTGGACTGGCAGCGCTGAAGGACATCGACTGCAGCTGCGATAGGACGCTGAATGTGTGAGATGTGCTATGAATGGATGCTCAATAATTTATTTTGAGAACTTGCCACTTACCCAACGCAATAGAAATTTCTGGCAAATTCATTCGTGTGAGAAATAGCAGATTTATGTGGCCTGATTAGAAGTCTATTAAATGAAAGAGTTCAGATCGATAATGTGAAAACAATGCCAACAATTTGCCACAATTCATTTAGTTCATTTCTTCGGTCGCCAGATAATCCACAGCCTGTCTTGGGCAATAGAGTGAACACAGTATTCAGTAGGCATTCATTATTTAGCAGCAGATATTCGCAAATCCCAAGCAATTGGCTTAGTTGCAGCTCTGTGGCGAGACCAGTTGAACAGTTGAATGGGTCAAGCTGCAAAGTAGTCAACGGACCCAGGCAATTATGGAGAATTGCTTTGCTGCAGGGCACACATCACACACAGCAACGATGGCAACAACAGGAATATGCGAAATGAAAAAGTGTGGCACACAATCAAACAGAGACATGTAAAACACACACACACACACACACACACACAATATGTCCTGTCTGGCAGTGAGATACACTTAAGCCTGTGGTGAGCGCCTGTCGTTTGTGCCGCTTATTGAGAGCAATAGACAAAGAGACAGGCGAGAGAACGAGGCAGCAATAGGGACAGACAGACAGACAGAGGTGCAGCACATAAATCTTTCAGCACTCTATATGACACAGTTTCAAAGGGCAGACCGAGAAGACAGAGGATAGAAGATAGAAGACGGAGGGCGCAACGTCACAGGCTCATCAATCGGTCGCTCACATTGGCCGCAGGCCCCACGACGTCTCCGTCTGATGCATGGTGCATGTCCATGCACCTTTGAGTGCCCTTAGACGATGACAGCAGAGCGATAAGCGGCTGAGTCGAGTAGATGTTGATGTTGTGACCATGTCATTCTCTGGCATTGTTCAGTAACAACATTGTTCATACGCCATGTTGCCCTCATTTGTTGGCGGCTGCCTTTTCATGCCGTTTAATCCAATCCAATTGCAAGCTAAGAATTACGCATACGCCCCCGTGGACGCATCGCAATTGTGAGCAATTTGCAGTTGCAACTTGCAAGCATAATAAAAATTAGAAATGCATTCCGAATCGCCAACAAACAAGCTAAAACTTCTGCTCGGGATGTCCTTGTGCCAGTTGGCAACCGTTGAGCTCTGGTTGCCTGACTAACCGATTGACTGAATGACTGACTGAATGACTCGCTGCCTAACATCACCACGTATCAAATTATCTATAAATTGCATTGGCCCGCGCACGCCATCGCCATCGATGAGGATATTTTTGCATTCATTCGTGTGCCGAGCTACAGAGTTAGATTTGATTGTTCCTTACAGTGCGCCTGTCGTGTGAAATTTCATACTTCATTTATAACATATCAAATGTCACAGATTTCGATTTGATTTTTACTCCCCGTACATTATAATCGCATAAATGCGAGGCACATTGCAATCAAGCACAAGCTGCCAAAATGTTTGTTTCTTATGCCCTTTTTGCTGGGTATTTACTCGAGATTTGAATTTAATTTTCAGGTCATACAAAGGAGGACACGTTGAATGTCTGCACTACCTGTGTTTGCTTTGTGTTTGTGTGTGTGAGCAGTAGCTGCAAGTGCAAGTGTGTGTTTGTAAGGATGTGTCAGTTGCTTCGCTTTGCTATGCTTTACTCGGTAGTCAAGTGACAAGCAAGGCATAAAAAATGCAATAAATATTTAAATTGCGATATCAACGAACTGCACGCAAATAAGAAACTGAAACTGGGTTCAGGGCCCTCAAACAAAAAACTAGGCTAAACGTGGATAATGCTACAAAATAATTGAATGCAACGTGGGAGCAATCTTGCCACCAGGATTTTAATTGCAAGTCTGCAAGCAAATCCAAGAAAGCCTTAAAAAGCATTGCAAATAAATAATTTATTATGCCATTAATTAAATATTATTGTTAATGAGTAGTTCGCATTGCGAGCTTTGTTTTTCATTCGTTTAATATTTAAAGCTTTACTTTTTTGCGCAACACCTAATGAAATGACAACTGCAAATAACTACAAGAGAACCGCCGATAAAAAACAGCAGCCTTCAGTGCGATGCAACAACATATTAAAATAGCTAGAAAAAGCTGGAATATTAATAATTAAATACAAGATTAGGTTAGTTCTAATGTATTTAATGTACTTTGCAGTTGTCTTATGATTATGGCATTTTTGAAATGGTTGCGATTAGGGATGACGAATTGAGCATTCAAATTTATGCCCTAGAAAAACTCTTTAAATTGCGATTTTGGAACGACAATGTCAAATAAATTCGAATTTGTGAGCAACATAGTTGGTAAAATAAATATGAAAAATTGAGCTGAAATCAAAACAGATTGCAAACCAGAACTTTACTTTCCGTAGACCAGAGCCCTTGTCCAACAAAAAGGGAGAAATAAGAACTTTAAGTAGTTGGCGAACATTAAAAACTCTTCTTTACTAAACAGCCAGTAAACATTCAACAGTACAGATTTGTTTATGCTATATTTAGCGCAGAGTTTGCATAAATGTTGCTTTTCTCTCTCCCATCGCTATCTGGAAAGCAATAGCTTTAAATAAATAAATACATTTTATCCGCGCGTTTGACAATTAAAATCGCCTGATCTAGCGGAGAAATAGCTGAATTGGCAATACTGCACTGAACGGCAATTTATTTATATAGACAGCAGCAAAAACAATAATTGAAATCATAACAACAACATCAACAACAGCTGTAAATTAACAACACAACGGCAACAACAACAATCGTGTCAAGTTCAACAAAAGCTTCACCCGCTGCTGTTGTTGCTGTTGAATCTTTTTTTTAAATTCGTGGCACGCACAAAGCCAAAAAAAAAAAATGAGAAAAAAACCTGTTAATGCGTTAGGTGTGCTTTTTGTCATTTTTCTTTTTGCCATTCGAAAAGTGCACCCACGCGGCTCTTGAAGAGAGGCTCAGTGACAACTGAGCCATCGAAGAGAATGAACTTGTGCCGCTAGCAACTCTTCAGAGAATCGGAGAGAGAGATGTGACCTTAAAAGTAGTTGACAAAAATGAGGATACAGTGATAAAGCGGGAAAAGAGACTCCGCCGCCTTGCCTCATCTTATAAAACATCTAACATAAATTAACGCAATTTTGGAGCAAGCTCCACAAAAATGAAATGTAAAAATAAAAGCAAAATTTAGTTGCACTAATTTGCTAATGGGTCGCCCATATTTTTGTAAGCGAATTACACAAAAGCAGCATAAAAACGTGTTGCTCATCAAACAGCACAACAACAACAACAAGTTAACGAGTCGCAGCATCATTAAAGACCCGGGACTTGGGTCAGACGACACGATTCGGCTCTTCGAGCTGTCAATGTGGCGCTCACTTCGCTCTATCGCTCGCCTCTCCATCTCCATATCTTTTACTCTGTGTGTGTGTTTTCGCTCTCTGTTTTCACAGCCCATAAACAGGGCTGGCTGGCTGTGCAGACCGATCGCTCAGAGGGCAGCAGAGGAGGTCGACAGCTGCTCACAGTCGACTGTCGTGTGTCGACTGTCGCCGCTTTGCTCCGAGCTTGTCTTGAACTTTGGCAGTCGTTTACGGTTGTTCCATGCGGCGCGTTGTCCCAACCGCTCACCGATCTCTGAAAACATCGAGTAGTGAGCAGCGAATATTCCCGGTAATTAAGACACAACAGTTCAAGTGAAGCCTCAACACTCAACACTCAGCACTCGACCTTCTAGGCCTTCCTCGATTATCCGATTCTCCGATTCGCGTGCCGTTAAATAAATGTGTGCTGATTTTATCGTCGGGCTATCCCAACCCTCAACCTACATAGCACTCTATATAGCTATCCTGGCCCAGATAGAAATCTGAAAGCCTGTTACGCTACATTCGTGTGTGGCCATTGTGTAAGTGTCGTGTGTGTGTGTGTGCGTGTGTGTGCGTGTGTGTGTGTGTGAGTGTGAGTGTGTGTGCGTGTGGTATAGAACTAATAAAAATGTGTCGCAATTATCTTGAGCTGTCAGTCCGTGGATGAGCTTCAGCGCGTCAAAGTGTCGACCCAATTAAATTAGTCAAAAATATTTGTACAAAATACACAAAATTGTAAGCAAAAATTAACGAAAAAAAAAGCTTTCACCTAACAAAGCAACGAGGCGAAAAAACTCGTTTTTTGGCGCTTTTACTACGACAAAAGCAAATAAAAGACATTATAAATTACAATATTTCTTATATGTATACATATTTATGTACCAAACTAAACCGAACCAAACCAAACCGAAGTGAACGAAGCCAAAGCTAACCCCAACAACAGCAACAACAGCAACAACATCGACAACATCAACAACTACTACGGCAGACAACGAACGCATCGCAGCGCATTCAACAACTTGTTTATTTCAAAACATATAAGTATATATAACAAAAGGCAAAACCTGAAAGCGCGTATATCTTATAAATAGTGCGCTTTGTTTCGGCACCCCAACAACTACAACAACATCAACATCATCAACAACAACAACAACAACAACAGCAGTAGCCCCAACACCGCAACACATCAACACCGCAACTACCAGCGTTGTCTTGACGTAGGTCAGGCGACTCCAAGAGGCAGCTGGCCCAGTAAATAAGCCACAAACTATGCGCTGATCGAGCTGCCGGCGAAATTCAAGTTGGGATTGAAGTTTGATCGAATAGCTTAGAGCAGCTTACAGTTCAGAAATTGGCCGATGGGTCTGCACTTGGTCTCTTCCTGAAGTTCATTGAAGATTCAAAATGATCCACTGGTCATTGATCGTCAGCGCCCTGGGCGTCATTATTGCCGGTCTGGGC
The DNA here is from genome assembly GCA_963583835.1 of Drosophila immigrans. NCBI lineage: Eukaryota > Metazoa > Arthropoda > Insecta > Diptera > Drosophilidae > Drosophila > Drosophila immigrans. Next base: position 51,198,710 of record OY757141.1, read on the forward strand.
GGCTATTGCGGCTGGTCTTTGTTCCCGACAATGATTCACAAAAAGGTCGAACAGGTGAGTCGCACAGTATAATCAAAAAGCTGCTGATACGTTATAGAATGGACGAACGCCAAAGACAGTTATTTTCCATGCTCACACAAAGTATATAACACATCTGAGTAATGGCTGAGAAAGACTTTGAACAGCGCACTTTAGCGCAAAGAAACAGAAAACAAACAACTTCAATTCGCATCTCTCTCGTTTGCTAACACACAATGACAGCTCACAGACATTGTGCTAATTTGCTTGTTTAAAACGGAACTTGCATACCCAACACACCCACAACATTTTACAGAATTTAATTCGCATTCTCATGAGAGAAGGCAAATCAGTATACCAAAGTTATTAATTCCTATTTAAATATTTATTTAAATAATCCAACGTGAATTCCCTAGCTGCCCTAGAATTTAATTCTAAGTTGCGAAAAATAAATAAATCAGATTTAGTGCTTCACAGAGTTAGCTTTGTAGTAAAAATGCATTCCATTTGGATAATTGAATATTATAAAAGTTGTAGCAATCACATAAAGCACTTAGGCCGGCCAATTGTCAACGGCAAACATGACCTTCAAAAGAACACGAATGCATTACATTAAACTGCAGGCACATCTAACTCATTTCCATTACCATTACCAACCAGGCGATTACCAAATATCTTTCGCGATCTACAAAGTTACGACAGAGTCAAAACAGCGCTTCATTATCGGCATGAATGACGCTGCAGAACATGCTTAAAATGCACTTGCAATTGTAGTGGAAGTGTTTAGTATAATTGCTGCATAAAACAAGATTAATGCAACAAATTTAAAACTGAAACTAAATCGTATCTTGCGCATTATTCAATCGTAATGCGAAAGCAAACAAATGCTCCTCAGCGTTTCGGCATCCATCACATTTTTAGAATACTGACTAAATTGAAATAGCATAAAAAAATGCATTCAAAAGCATTTTCCCCGATCCTAGACCCATCTGCATATACATACATATAAGTTTCTAATTTATGGCCTTTACAATTTGTTCTAAATATGTCCTATATCTAGACTAGACAGATCTGCCGCATTAGTTGAGTTCTCTGCCTGCCAAGGTGAAGTGGGCCGGAGACTGACTCATTGCCAGATTCAGTTCAGTTGGCGTTTATTGTTAACGTAATTAGAATGCGCACATCGCTTTTTATTGCCCTGGCCCTGCCCATTAATTGCGCTTTTAGGGTTGCCGTTGTAGTTGTCAAGCTTTCGGTATGAAACACTTGGGAACCTTGCCCGCTTACGACTAAGCAGTATAAGTAACTATAAGCGACCTGGCGCCCATGAGAGAGGTCGACTTAACCATGTTGTTTACGAGCCATTGAAGTTCCGTGTCTTGCGTATCTTTCGGATGCAATCTAGAATTGTTAAAGCCAAGTTAATGTGGCCAAGATAGGCAGCAGCTTTTAAGGTTTTTGTCGCCTTCAAGTTGAAGGCAACTCTGCGAGTAAAACAATTTCTATTCGGAATTCAAAGCAAATCAAATAAAACCAAATTGAAATTCAAAGCACTTGAAGTGCCTCGATGGTCAATTGCTGCTCAAGCGAAGTTGCTGCTTTCGGCTTGTGTAATGGGTCAAAAGACATTGACGGTTACAATTATGTATCATAAATACATATGTATGTTATGCATGCGGCGATCACTTAATCATCTAGAAAGCTGCAGCAATTAAATATTACGCATACGCCGAATTGACCCCATCGCTGAGTACATTCTGAACCCCTTCAACAGATGTATTTGCATTCGACGATCTTTAAATTTCAGTCACGTTTTGGCACTCGCTTTGACTTTGATTTGTTGTAGTTATTGTTGTTGTTGTTGTAGTTGTTGTCGTTGCTTGCGCCGACACATTGTTAAAAACGGTCAATTTCGCAATAATTATTTTGTTTTTTCTTTTGATTATTATTTTGTTTGGCTGCCAACTGGATTTTGGGCCAGTGTCAATGCGTTGATATTATGCCCATCTCCGACTCTCTTTGGCTCGGGGGCTCTTAAGGTTAATCAATCGTTTTGTATGCTCTTCGATAGCTGACTGCGCAGTCGACGGTCGCGACGCTCGACGGTTGCTGCTTTGACCTTGGCTAGCTGCTCGTATTTTTATGGAGTTTTTCGAAGATTTTTGACAATTCTTCAATTGTATCGTGTACTTGCACATAACATATTATGCGTGGCATGACTTTAACCCCGTCGTAAAATTATACTGCTAGTCATGTTCGCTCTTTTTTATTTTTTGCCAATTTTTTATAGGTTTAGCTTATAGGAGAATTGTAAATATTTGCTGAGACTTCTAGTCAAGGTGCCACGGAGTGTTAATTGCAACACAGGGCTAACGTTGAAATAAAATAGTGTGGCGAAAAAGTACTGGGAATTTGCATTTTAAATGTTTATGAGATTTCGTTGGAAACAAACGTTTTTATTAATGAAATAACAATTCTGCTCCTGAATTGTTGGCCGGTATTATACAGGGCCATCGGCTCTATCGAAAGCAAAAATAAATGAATGGATTCTTAACTTTCAAAGACGTTAATGAGGAATTGAAGCCAAGGCGCGGCCATTAAACATCAATTGATGCAATTCACTTCAACAAAATCAATTGAGTATCGAAAGTATCAGTGAAAGTAACTTTGCGATTAGAGAACGGAGAAGGAATCTAAGGCTATCCCAGACGAGGACTTTTTAATTTTTTTGCTGGAGTATTATTAGAGTATGTATTACATCAACGAATAATAGTTTTATGCAGAATGGCAAGGCACTGATAAACTGATCTGTGTGCAATCCTTAATTAATTTATTCATGTTTAAGTGAGAACAAAAGTCCCTGTCTAGGAGTGGCATTTACAAGTATTGCTGCTCAAGGTGAAAACGAGGCAATTCCTATGAACAATGGGTGTTGCAGAAATGAGTAGACTGCGAATTGCAATTTTACTTTTCACAGATTATTCCAAATAAAATTAGATCGTTTTAAAAATCCCCCCTTTTTGACTTGAACAGGAATACCCAGCAAACTTGAAATAATTAGATTTATTTAGAAATTATGTTGTGTAAAAATTGCAGTGATACGGTCAGGTCAAAGAATTTTGTACATATTTAGAGGATAAAAGTATATCAATATCTGTATTACTACAGTTCATTCAGTTGCACAGGGTATACAAACATCAATTGATTTGTTTATGTCATCGGTTCATTGCACCTAAATGTGACAACGAAAACAGATATTAATACGCCTCAGAAAAAACACAAATTAGAAGACAACGACAACGAATAATGATCAAATTTGAATGCAATGAGTGGTTAAAATATTTGCGCTGTTGTTGTCATTATTTCATCTCTCATTTTAAATGGACGAAAAAACTGGTTCACAGTCGACAACAGTTTGGCGATCTGTTGCTGCTGTTGATGATACTTTTATGGTCACTAATTCATCATATGTGCTGTCTTATATCTTATAGTGTGGGTAAGGTTTTTAGACGGCTATAAACAAAACGTAAATGCTGTTTAATAAATGATAATTTACCCACGATTGACGAATTGACAGCGTGTTGAGAATATTTATGATTTAAGAACAAATTAAGTTGCAAATGTGATTATAATTTATCAAATTTTCATTTTTGTGTTTTGTTCTCTAGAGTGTAATAATATCTGATGGATCTGAGCAGTACAAACGATTCGTAAATTTACCGCAGCCGCTGAACTTTAAGGTCTACATTTTCAATGTGACAAATCCCGAAATGATACAACACGGCGCCATACCCATAGTTGAGGAAATTGGACCTTATGTTTACAAGTAAAGGATAGTTAATGTTTGTCATCTATAATTACTAATATTGACTAATCCCGCAGACAATATCGACAGAAGAAGGTGAAGCATTTCTCGCGAGATGGATCGAAGATAACCTATGTGCAGAATGTGCACTTTGACTTCGATGAAGATGCCTCGGCTCCTTACACACAAAGCGATCATATTGTGGCCCTCAACATGCACATGAATGTGAGTGAAAACTATCTAATGTGCATATGTTTACATGTATTGTACTCGAGTACTACCTTAACAATCGAGACTGATATTCTTCTGTCGCATTTTCCAGGCCTTTTTGCAAGTATTCGAAAGAGAAATCACTGATATCTTACAGGGTTTTGCAAATAGATTGAACTCGCGCCTCAATCGCACGCCCGGCGTACGCGTTTTAAAGCGTCTGATGGAGCGCATTCGAGGGAAACGTAAAGTAATTTTATTCACTACTAATTCTACAGAGAGCCAACATTTTCTCGACTCTACTTCATAACATACTACTATCGACTATATCACAAGCATGATGGGTTAACATTTCTCTTTGTTTTGTAAATATGGTCATGGGTTTTTGGATTCGGGATTGGAATCGATATACATATCACAAGCATGATGGGTTAATATCTTTGTATTTATCTGGAATATCATTCGATATCCATATCGAGGGAAATGTAAAGAAATTTTATTTACTACTAATGCTATAGAGAGCCAAGATATTCACGACCTTTTACTTCATACTATTATCGACATTATCACAAGCATAATGGGTGAATATCTTTGTATTTACTCTGGAATATCATTCGATATCCATATCGAGGGAAATGTAAAGTAATTTTCTTTACTACTAAGGCTATAGAGAGCCAAGATATTCACGACCTTTTACTTCATACTATTATCGACTTTATCACAAGCATGATGGGTTAATCTTTGTATTTACTTTGGAATATGGTCATGGGTTTTTGGATTCGGATTGATTGAGTCAACCAACTGCACATTGACCTGAATTGTTTGTTAAGTAATGGACACTTCTATGTTATACAAATAGATTGTGTTCAATTCAGATAGAGATACAATCAGTGACTACAATTGTGGCATTACTATTGCCTAGGCTTTTTAATTTGACATTTGGCATTGTTCGTCCTCTTTGTGACTGATGAGGCTCGCTGATAACCCAATCGATTTTATGGCTTTTATAGTTATTAATTATAATTTCACTTCGAACATGTTGGGAATTAATATGTGCACTTACCCGAACTTGGAGGTGAAGAAGCTGAAATATAAAGACAATGGCGATAAGTAACAGTAACAGTATTTATGTAATACAATGGTCAAATGTTGATCTAAAATTTCTACTTCTACTCACTAACTCACCTTGGCATTTAAGCCTCGAGTTGCACGCAGAACTTGGGGCTTAAATGTCGTTTGGTGGTCATGGATATTAACGTTAATAACAACAATTTTAGCACCCTTTAGCTGGGTTAACGGCATCTTAATCAGCCTTATTGAAGATGTCAAAGTAAGTTGTCTTTATCTGACAGTTTGCATGTTTCTAGCTATTCCTATTCTACTCTATTCCTATTCCTACTCGAGTGCATGTTTATTATTAATTACGAACCTTGCTCATTAAACTCAAGTTCACACACATCACAGCTCATCATCTGTTATTCATATTGATTGGCATGAACCTTGGCGAAGAGAACTACTCCCAAGTGTAAATATTTTGATAAATTGACATTTGAATATCGAGGTAGCTTCTCAGATCCGAATCAATTCGAGAAATGATTGTCAGTCAGCCGACTTAGACAGCTACTCTCGTACAACTAACAACACCGCTAACACTTTGCCTTCGTTATTTCGTTATTTGAGTAATTAATAACAATTTTTACCCGCCTGCCCGCCAATTAACTGCCTATTACTTTGGTTAAGCTTCCAGCAAACGCTTTAACAAATTAACAATTGTTTATGACTAATTATCCCGCTACCGCTTGATGCCTTTCCTGGTTTTGGCCCATTGCAGTATCGAGATCGTTCTCATCCCTTAACATTCTTGACCTCCACTTTTGCAGTCCGTGCTGCAAATTGGTGAGAATGATCCTGGCCTTGCGCTGCTCCTGGTCCACCTCAATGCCAACCTAAAGGCGGTCTTCAACGATCCCCGCTCCATGTTTGTGCACACCTCGGTCCGTGAGTATCTCTTTGATGGAGTCCGCTTCTGCATCAATCCCCAAGGCATTGCCAAGGCGATTTGCAATCAGATCAAGGATAGCGGATCGAAGACGATTCGCGAGCAGAGCGACGGCAGTCTCGCCTTTTCCTTTTTTGGTCATGTGAGTACCAAGCCAAGCAATTTCAGTTCTCCTCTTATTGCAAATAAATGCTTTAATTCCAATTAAATTGAAATTAAATTTTGTTGCAATCACGTATGTATGTACCAAGTACTTCATTATTTTGAAATGTTTTCTGTATTGAGCTACTTTTAATTAGTGCTTCAATTTTAGTTGTATTTATTTTAACTAAACTTAAAAATTCAAAATAATTTCAAATTCAAATAAGCAGCAATTTAATCACGTGCGTACCATATGTTTACGTACTTTACTTACACTATATTTTTTCAAATAAGTGCTTTAATCCTAGCTCAATTTAATTCAAATTTAATTTAATTTGGAAATTGGTAATTTACATTGCTTTTATATGTAAGCTCAACCTTATTTTGTATAAATAGAAAAATGGATCTGGTCACGAGGTTTACGAGGTGCACACTGGCAAAGGCGACGCCATGAAGGTGCTGGAGATACAAAAACTCGACGATTCGCACAATCTGCAGGTGTGGCTCAATGGGAGCGGCGAAGGAGAGACGTCGGTCTGCAACCAGATCAATGGGACGGACGCCTCTTCGTATCCCCCATTCCGACAGAGAGGCGACTCCATGTACATCTTCAGCGCGGACATCTGCCGCTCTGTTCAACTGTTCTACCAATCGGACATCCAGTATCAGGGTATACCCGGATTCAGATACTCCATCGGGGAGAACTTCATCAACGACATTGGCCCCGAGCACGACAACGAATGTTTCTGTGTGGACAAGCTGTCGAATGTCATCAAGCGGAAGAACGGATGTCTCTATGCAGGAGCATTGGATCTGACAACCTGTTTGGGTGAGTGTCAAGTGACACCTCGATTCTATTCAATTCAAGTTAGGTGGTCAGGCTAAGTGTTCAGAAGCCCACCAATTTAAATTTAAATTCTAAGTCATCGATTTAGCTAGTTGCTTTTATAACACAAATCCGTTTTAATTAAATTACCGCTTTATTTATGAGCATAAATGTACATTCGACCAGATATTCGATATGCTAACGATGCTTAGGCCCATTAGTATGGGCATTAATTAGACTACCCCCCTCAAAGAGATCACAATATAGTTGACTATCTAATTATCTAGCCGCGTTTGTCACAGCCAAAATTAAACTCAAATACGAGTATCAACTTTCAGTTTTAGTTTCTGTTTCAGCATCGTCAAAAGCGTCAGATCCAGCATCGATAATTTGAATAAACACAAACAAATGCGAACAAGAATATATGCAAAATAATTCTAGAAAATCCGGAAATGCTTGACATGCTTGTTTACGCCTCAGTTGAGATTAACGTGTTTGTTTAGTCTATGATTATACTTTATGTTTCATATGCTAATCACTGTCTGTCATACACACTACATACTACTGTGGACCCGCCCGCGCCCAGCATCCGCCTGATTGCAGAAATATGTTTTAGTGTTATTATCAATCTTATTACCATTGTTCCAACAATGCCATTGAAACACGCTCGCATCGAATTCACTTCATTTGATATCAATTTTATGTTGATTTTATGTTAATTGAAGGTGAAAAAGCAGCTCATAAACACACAGCTCATCAAATTCAAATCTTGCGCGCGATAAAAACAATAAAAAAACTTCAAATAATATCAAATTCTTTGAAGCATCTTTAATGCCATCTCAAAGATTGCGGACTCGGGATTTTGCACACGCAAACCAAATTGCAATTGGAGCACAGCTGTGTGGGTTGACTTAAAGTACTCAACGTTCATTTGTGATCTAGAGTCTAGGCATTAAAATGTGTACTGTAGGGTATTATACATTTTGCAATCATAGGAGATTCTCCGTACATCGAGACCCTGTCAACACAATATAATTGCAATGATTTTACTCACAGGGTATTTGTTGTTCGGCATCCTAGATATTTGATATTCATACTCTTAGCAGTAGTCAACTAAAGCGTCGTTTATTGACCCATTCCAATTTATTGTTAATTTCTTAATTAACACTTCAAGCAAGCAGCTGCAGATCCCAGCAAAAAGACGAATAAAAGAAGTCAATTTGTATTGCGCATTTGAAATTAAAAGTGTTGACGGCTGGTTTTATGGCTTCTGAAGTGCTCATCAGCTCATTACGATCTTCCTCGAGTGCGCTCTACAAATTGAAGCATTAAATTCCATATTCTTTATTACTTCGAGTATTTCTCGTATTATTTTGTTTTATTTTATTTTGCTTTGTTTTGTTTTGTTTGGGTGTTTGCTGGACGCACGTTTCGACTTGAGATTCTTGCCTTTTAATTGGCAAAACGTGAGTTAACAGTTTCATTAACAAGCGTTTGGAATATTTGTCGAATGTTTGCTCTGCGGCCATATATGAGGAAATTCTGGCAAATTGGTTCAATGCTAACACTAAATAAATAAATACTATGTAAACAATTCAATCTTCACTTCCGCACTGTACTCTCCTTCACTGTACTTCACAATTATTTATTGACCAGGTCTCAGGTCGTTGCTGACCCACCGATCCATTGAACTCGTAACCAATTTGTTGTAAACATTTTAATCTTTAATGTAAACGGGGCAAAAATCCAGTTTACATTTTAGTCAACAAGTTGAATGGCAAAATAATGCAAAAATTAATGGATCATAATAAATGAACACAATAACGAGTGTTTTTATTGCATTCCTGATTGCAGATGCGCCCGTCATATTGACGCTGCCTCACATGCTTGGCGCCTCCAACGAGTACAGGAAGATGATCCGAGGCCTCAAGCCCGATGCGAAGAAGCATCAGACCTTTGTGGATGTGCAAACGGTAAGTACCAATCCTTGAACCCAGATAAGTACTTGAAAATATATTCGATAAACGATGCAGTTAACGGGCACGCCACTGCGAGGCGGAAAGCGAGTGCAGTTCAACATGTTCTTGAAGAGTATTAATCGCATCACCATCACTGAGAACCTGACAACAGTGCTGATGCCTGCCATTTGGGTAGAGGAGGTCAGTTGCCCCATTAACATAATACTGTAATCCCCGATTAACACTAGCATCCACAGGGTATTCAGCTGAATGGCGAGATGGTGAACTTCTTCAAGAAGAGGCTCATCAACACGCTCAAGACCCTGAACATCGTCCACTGGGTGGGGCTATGTGGGGGCCTAGGGGTGTCGGTGATCAGCCTGATCTACTATATATACCAGAGAGGGAGGGCAGAGGAGGCGCCAGTGAAGTAAGGAGGCTAAACTGAGAGAGAATACCTTGAAGTTCGTAACTGTTATGAATGTATTTTATGATTACTAATTATTATTATTATTATTATTGATGTAACAATTTGCTCTAATTGTCAACGAATTTGTAAATAATTTATTGTTTAAATGTGATTTTATTATATTGTGATTTAGTGTGTACTAAAAATTGTTGAATAAAATGAGGATGAAAACAAACGTAATTTATTTCCAACGAACTTTGCTGAGTAATCAAATATTTACGTATTCCATTTGACTTTTTCCAAAGAACTCTGCCAAAAATCAACAATTCAACCACAAAAGTCACTTTAGTTGGCGTCTCCAAGTCTTTGTTTACACCTTGATCTAAGCCGAGCCAAGTTCAAGAGTAAAATAAGAAAAACATAAAATATTCATTAAATGAATCAATCAATGGCAACAAAACTAGGCACGCAGCAACAAAGGCGAAAAAAAGTTCATTAAAATTTGCGCAAAACTGCTAATTAAATCATGCTTTAAATACAGTTGTTAAAACCTGTAGAAAAACTTCAACAAAAACCAAAAAAAAGGTGCTACGACATCGACAAAAAAGATGAGCACAGAGGATTGACCAAGTCCAATATATGCAAACACAAGTTGCTGGAAAGATCAACAATGCGCCAAGGTGTTTAAATTCAATGTGGTTGAGACAGACTGGCTTTGGGACTGTCTCTCATTTCGATTGACAGCTTTAAACTGCGTAACTGCCGAGCTGTTGAATTGCTGGCAAATTGCTCAAACTGTCAACTGGGCGTGGGGAAAGGCGTTTAAGATCGTGCGAATCGAGTCGCTCCGTTTCTCAACCCGGTTCTGGATGTTTGTTAATCGTTTTAAATGTTGCCGTTGTCTAATAAATATTGTAAATTAATTTCATTAGCAATATCTGCTAGCTAATAGCTAATGGCTGCCCCAAAAACTTTCGCATCTTTAACGATCCGACTCTCGAAATATTCTGCGGCCTTTCGCGCGTGGACACTTTAGACAAAGTGTCGTTGCTGACAAGCACACAAAAAGCAGTCGAGAACCTTTTGCGTTCCCATAGAGCTGGTCAATAATTATGCAATATACACAGAGACAACATACAGACAACAACCAGTTTGCCATCTCGCTGTCGCTGTTGCTATCGCTATCGCTGTCGTCATATTCAAATCGCCACCAAACCTAACTTTGGGCTCCAAGATGAGCTGCCATCTCGTCTCATCTCAGTCTACAACGGAACGCGCAACCGCACGCAACGCAAACGCAGCACTCAACGGACTGCGGAGTCAATTACAAATTTAAATTTATCGCCTCGACTAAGGACTGAGTCTCGTCTTCGTCTGGCATAAAAAGCTCGATCGTCGCGCTCTTTTGTGTCAAAGCTTCGCGAGATGTCGTCAACTCTGGGTCGAATCCCTATGCTGCTCTTGCTGCTGGTGCTTCAGCTTCAGCTTATTGCGGGCCGAGTCTTCGAGCGCTGTGAGTTAGCTGGACTGTTGCAGCAGCGCTTCGGGCTGCCAGCTGCCCAGGTTGCCACCTTGGTATGCATTGCCCAGCACTCGAGTGACTTCAACACGGCTGCCTTCGGGGGAGGCAGCGGACCCGGCGGCGGCTCCCACGGCCTCTTTCAGATCAGCGACGTCTTCTGGTGCTCGCCTCCAGGACAGGGCGCGGGCTGCGGCTTGAGCTGCGCCTCGCTCAGGGACGATGACATTGCCGACGATGTGCTGTGTGTGCGGAAGATCTTTGCCGAGCATCAGCGCATCTCCGGCGACGGCTTCACTGCCTGGCAGGCCTACAACGCGTATTGTCGCCAGGATGCGGCCTCCTATGTGAGTGGGTGTGGCAACAACAAGGCGCTGCAGGTGGCAGCCTCCTATCAGCAGCCACAGCAGGTAACTGCGGCTGTTGGCTATCAACAGCAACAGCAACAGCAACATCATGAGGGAAACTCGGCCTACAGTCGACCACAGGTGCAGGGCAAGATCTACAGTCGCTGCGAGCTCGCCCAGGAGCTGTACTATCAGCACAAGCTGCCCATGCAGCAGATTCCCACTTGGGTGTGCATCGCCCAGCACGAATCCTCGTACAACACGGCGGCTGTGGGTCGCCTCAATGCGGATGGCAGCGCCGATCACGGCCTGTTCCAGATTAGCGATCTCTTCTGGTGCACCCACGATCAACGCTCGGGCGGAAAAGGCTGTCGCGCCTCCTGCGACCAGTTCCTGGACTCGAGCATTGCCGACGATGTCCAGTGCATTCGACGCATTCACCAGGAGCACACTCAGATCTCAGGCGACGGCTTCACTGCCTGGACCGTCTACAATCGCGACTGCCGCAATCAGCGCTACGAACAGGTTGCAGCCTGCTTTGCCAAGCCGCAGGTTGCCACGCACCCCAATGCCATCGATCGCTCACCGGGTGGCAAGATCAGCAGTTATGCCTATCAGCTTGCACAGCAGCCAGCAACGACGCCCAATCCCTACTATCGCCCCAGCAGCAAGCTCGTCTCCTACCAAGCGTTGCAGACAAGCTCAAGTTCAAGTTCCAGTTACCAGGGCAATCCCTTCCTGCGTCCTCGTCTGCCTCAGTCTCAGCCTCAGCCTCAGATTCAGTCTCATCCCAATGCCATTGGCATTGGCCAAAAGCCTTACCAAGTAACTCCCGCCAATCCCTTGCTCAACTACAAACAACACACAACACCCAAACAGCAATACTATCAACAACTACATCAACAACAACAACACTATCAGAAACAACAACACTATCACACTACACCCAAGAGAGCTGGTAAAGTTTATACACGATGTGAATTGGCGCAAGAGTTGTTTTTCTCACACAAGTTTCCCATGCAGGATATAGCCACTTGGGTGTGCATCGCCGAGCATGAATCATCCCTTAACACGGCTGCTGTGGGCCGCCTCAACACAGATGGCAGCGAGGATCACGGCTTGTTCCAGATCAGCGATCTCTACTGGTGCACTCACGGCGAGGGCAGCGGGGGCAAGGGCTGCAGCATCGACTGCAGCAGACTCCTCGACTCGGATATCTCCGACGATGTGCAGTGCATTCGCACCATTCACGAGGAGCACACTCGCATCTCGGGCGACGGCTTCACTGCCTGGACTGTCTACAATGGACACTGCAGGCAACGCTCTCCAGCCGAGATCGCCAGCTGCTTTGACAACAAGCTTATCACACCCAACTCAAATGCCATTGTCCCATCCCAGTCGAAGCCGAAGCCGAAGCCGAACCCCAAGCCTAAGGGCAAGATCTACAATCGCTGCGAGCTGGCTCAGGAACTGCACCATAAGCACAAGCTGCCGATGAGCGAGATTCCCACCTGGGTGTGCATTGCAGAGCACGAATCCTCCTTCAACACGGCTGCTGTGGGGCGACTCAACACAGATGGCAGCGAGGATCACGGCTTGTTCCAAATCAGCGATCTCTACTGGTGCACTCACGGCGAGGGCAGCGGGGGCAAGGGCTGCAGCATCGACTGCAGCAGACTCCTCGACTCGGATATCTCCGATGATGTGCAGTGCATTCGCACCATTCACGAGGAGCACACTCGCATCTCGGGCGACGGCTTCACTGCCTGGACTGTCTACAATGGACACTGCAGGCAACGCACTCCAGCCGAGATCGCCAGCTGCTTTGACAACAAGCTTATCACACCCAACTCAAATGCCATTGTCCCATCCCAGTCGAAGCCGAAGCCGAAGCCGAACCCCAAGCCTAAGGGCAAGATCTACAATCGCTGCGAGCTGGCTCAGGAACTGCACCATAAGCACAAGCTGCCGATGAGCGAGATTCCCACCTGGGTGTGCATTGCAGAGCACGAATCCTCCTTCAACACGGCTGCTGTGGGGCGACTCAACACAGATGGCAGCGAGGATCACGGCTTGTTCCAGATCAGCGATCTCTACTGGTGCACGCACAACGAGGGAGGTGGAAAGGCGTGTCACATTGAATGCGATCGTCTGCTCGATTCGGATATTTCCGACGATGTGAAATGCATTCGCACTATACATGAGGAGCACACGCGCATCTCGGGAGACGGGTTCAACGCCTGGACTGTCTACCAGGGACACTGCAGGCATCAAAGCCTCGCACAGTTGAGTGATTGCTTCAAGGGCAATGAAATCGATGAGGCCTTGAAGTCGAGTCGTCTAGAGGAGCGACCAACAAGGCTCTCTCCAAGTACACAAGGTTCGAGCTCATCCCAAAGTAGCCAGTTGCCTGCCAAGCAGTCATTTGCAAATCATCCCTATGGTTCAAATCCTTTTCTGCAGCAACTTCGCCCCCAGCAGCAGGCAGCAAATGTCCACATAGAAAGACCTCAAGCTCAAAAACCACAACCAACAAGTGCAAAGACCTCTGCAAGTGGCCAAAGTTCGAGTTCGAGTTCGTGCCAAAATAAACTTTACTGTTCGAATCCTTTCCTGCAGAAACTCGGACCACAGCAGCTGCAGACAGCACGCCCTGCAAAAATTGTTAATCATGTCTCTGCACCCAAGTCAAGCTACGATCAGAATCCATTCCTAAGTCAGCTTAAAGCCCCAGCAGGAAATAGTGTTCAAGCCACATCGCAACGTCAATCTATAAAGCAGTCGGAACACAGCCAAGCCTATCATTTGAATCCATTCCTGAGTATTCTAAGCAAACCCAACATTGTACCAGATATAAATAGACCAAAAATAAGTACAACACTGAAACCTGTCAGGCCAACTAAGGCCACTATTCATCCATATGTCAACAGCGACAGCTTTCGCAACGAGATTATCAAGTTTACGGCGACATCATCGCCGCCAACAACACCTAAGACAAAAACAACTCTAAAACCGACAACAACAGCTCATCCTTTTAGCACTTTTACATCGACTTCACCTCGTGCGTTTTCTACTACAAGACATACCACAAAAAGTCCAACTTTGTATTCTAGTACACACAAGATTACTACAAGTCGGTATTCTAATACAACGCCAGCTACGCGACACTCAACAACTCGTCCTACGACACCAAATCGTTACACCCCATCACCTTCTACTTATATTACAACACCGAGACCAACAACGACAAAGTACACGACTCGATCAACAACAGCGAGAACCACTTCTCGTTCCACAACAACGAGACCTACAACGACAAGGTCCACAACAACAAAAACAACTTCTCATTCAGCATCAACGAGAACCATTTATACAACAACGAGACCCACAACAGCGAGAACAACTTCTCGTTTAATAACAACGAGACCCACCACAACGACAAGAACAACTTCTCATTCTACAACAATTTACCCCAGAACAACGAGATCAACGTCTCTTCCAGCAGCAAAAGTGACTACTCGTTCTACAACAAGAGCAACAACAGTGAAACCCACAACATCCAGACAAACAACTCGATCTACAACAAACTATTTTAGAACAACGATAGCACCTTCGACCAGAACAACTTATGGTTACACAACTAGACCGACAACTATAAGAGCTACAACAACGAAACCTACAACAACGAGACCCACAACGAGACCTACAACAACGAGACCGACAACGAGACCCACAACGAGACCTACAACGAGACCTACAACGAGACCTACAACAACGAAAACGACAACGAGACCCACAACGAGACCCACCACGAGACCCACAACAAGACCCACAACGAGACGCACAACAACGAAGCCAACAACTACGAGAACTACAACGAAAACTGCAACGAGAACAACTGCAAGACCTATAACAACAAGACCAACAACATCGAGAACCCAGACAACGACAACTACGCGCTCTTCATCAATAAGACCTACAACTCGTTACACAACAACTACTCGGCGTCCGATTGCGATATCTACTACACCCCGTCCATATCTCTTTACCTCGTCAACTACAACGCATCGCCCTGTCACAACGTCAAGCATCAAGACGACTAAAGATCCTTTCAGTCATCCATTCTTTGACAAATTCAAAGCAGCCTTTGATACAAATCGTGTGCCAACTTCGACTACTCCAAAACCCACCTCCAATTTTATTGCTAGTCCATATTATACCAAATTTCAGGATAACAGTGCAAAGGTCGCATCCAAAACCGTTTACAACTACAATTTTGGCAATAATCTGACAACAACCACAACCCGACTTTATAAACAATACTCGTCTTAAATCAACTAAAGTCAGCTAAATAATCTTGTAAATAAATGTGTGTAATACGGCTAGTTTAGTATAGTAAAATAATACTCATAAGATATTAATCTTAAACATAAATTTAGGATTCAGATAATAAAACGAAAATAAACGACATGCAAATACTCAATATATAAATATTAATTTAACGCGAAGACCAGTCTAAAGACCTGAATGACACGCTTAATGCTGCCAACTAGTAAGAAGATGCTTTTGATTAATTTCATTAACTTGTTTTTTGATAGGGCGTTTCGCCATATTAACATTCACAACAACAAAAGCACTCAAATATCCACTTGGGCGTGTTATAACAAGTTATAAAAAATTGCTTGTATTTCAATTTTCAGTTTAATTCAAATGAATTTGCATGTTAGCTAATTTTCAAATGTCGAATGTTCCATTTCAAACAGTAGCAGTATTGGTAAAGTTTCCCGCGCTTCTCAACCACTCTTTGTAACACAGCTGCGGATGTGGAGGCAATCGATTACCGATAACCGAAAGGCCTGTTGTTTGGTATAAACACTTTTAATTTTCACATTGCAATGAAAAGAATATTGATGCATTGCATGCAAACATAATTTAATTGACTAACATTTTCAGAAAATAATTATAAACAATAATTGAAATTAGATATTAGAATATTTAGCATACCTATTGAATTGTTGCATTTTGATGCTTCTGAGCGTTGGCCACACTTTGATGTAAAAACTTAATCTGCTTGCGGTGGACGGTTAATAAACATTCAATTGTTGGTTTCGCCAAGAAAAACGTAATAGTAAACGTTAAAAATGCGCTCTGGTGTACACAGTTGCAATGCGAAATGAATTAACGTGAGTGCTTTCTTAAATAAGCCACAAACTACGAAAAATTGCTTCAGCCTGTACCAACAACAATAGAAGCAGAGACTGTCGCCCGACAAAAGCGAGAGTCATCAACGAGATTAGATTGGTAGCAATAGCAATTATTCGTTGCACTACATTTGTAAATAATACTGATCCCCCCTGATAAATGATATACGTTAATGCATACGGACACAAAGAATGTGGCGGCAAAACGTGAGAATTCCGAGACGAAGTGACAAATTTTCACCTTGTGTGTGAAGTCGGCTGCGCGCAAATTGTTACTCACGTTAAGTTGGCCGCTGCAACGACGCAATTATTTGCTCGCTATGTGTTCTTGTTGTGAGTTGGCAATGCCTTTTGGTGCGCTGCTGGCTGGCGACCTCTAGCGGATGATGAAAATTTTCTTCAGCGTTGCGTTTTGTCTCGCACTTTTATCGACGTCTGTGGCCCCTTTGCGCGTTTACTGTCGTTTTGCACGCGCATTCGTGAAAATGGCGGCGTTGTCGCTCGGTCGCTGCCAAATTTTTTGTACATCCAAAATAATCAAAATAAAGCGACAATAAATACAGTGCTCAACAAACAGTCAGCGCTAGAGGCCGCGTGCGCGCGTGTGTGTGACAAATAAAGTAAAAGCAAATGAAATAATCATCTGATTAACGCAAAGAAAGTCCGCGAATATAACAAAAGTCATCAGCTAGCTAGTGACAAGGAGTCAACGTCGTTGCCGTTGACGTTGACGTCGCCAGCGCAGCAGCCGCGTGAATAAGCGAGCGCATAAGTGCGAGCGAGTGAGTGAGTGAGAGTAAGCGCGGAACTGTGCTTTTTGGTCAGCGGAGCACCCACAAGGTGATTACACAGATTGGGATTTCATTTGGCAGCGTCGGGTCTCGTTTTCACCTGCAGTTCGTCTGCCTTTCGTCCCCTTTCCGCCCCGCTCTGTCTTCGAACATCTGCAGCGAAAAACAGAGAAGAAGCAGAGCGAGCTGTTTTATGACCCACAGGTAAAACTAATCCTGCTGCCAGGTAGCTTAGCTCAGTAGATGTGACCGTTTTGTTGTGAACAAAATATACTAAAGTGTGGCACATTTTGCTTGCAGTATCTCTATCTTCACCGCAAAGAATGCAAAACAACAACAGAAACAGATGCAACAACCACAATCAAAACAACAAGATGCTGCAGATGCTTAGTTGATCGAGAAAAGCAAAAAGGCGGCTAACGAACGTAAAACAGAGGAGACGGAGTCGGAGCAGACTTGCTTAATTAAACGAACACTAAACATGAACAGCAGCCAGACGGCGGCAACGGCCACCGCGGCCGGCAGCAATCGCATTACGTTCACCAGCCAACCGCTGCCCAATGGCATCAACATTGGAGGTGCCCCAGGAGGGGGAGGAGGGGGACCGACGATTATCTCGACAGCTCAGCTGCCGAACACGACGACGATCAAGACGATCACGGCGGGCATCGGAGGGCACGGGGGAATGCCAGGACTGTCGCAGGTCTCGCATCATCAGCACCAAGTGCAGCAGCAGCAACAACAGCAGCAGCAACAGCAATCAGTAGGTGCCACGCAAACACAAACCTTAGTTATTAAATCCAATCACCATGCTGTCACCCTGCCGGCGGGTCTAGTATCAAGTGCACCAGCAGGAATCGTAACAATGACCAAGACCATCAATCAGGTATCCGCCACCAACACCAACTACAACACCAATCAACGTGCTCCAAATCAGGCGCCTGTCCTTCGATCTTTCGCTTCCCATCCCACTTCATTTCCCAATATCTGCTGTTCCCACTATCGCTTTATCTACTGGCCACGTATAGCGTGGAACCAAAACTTCCATTTGTAGTTAGCACAGTGAATGTTCAATATACAGATACAGCAATTTAAAGTATTTATTGTATTTATTATTAAATAATATGACATGTTTACCATTGCTTTAATTGATCAATGATGTCCTATTCAAGACATTTAATACAACTTTGTAATTCACTGAAAAGTCTTTAAACGATTCTCATCGAACAATTTAAAATGATTTTAAATCCATTTAAGAGCAACCTAATTTTGGAAGATCATAAAAATGGTGATATGACTTCATTTTATAACTTGATAAATTAGCAAAGATTATAGTTTATCCATACAGTAAGTTAAATAAAAAATACGAAAACGGCGACTATATCGAATATTCACTGTGATAGAGTAACTGTATGTATAATCGTTGGATGTCTTATTTATCTTTAACAAATAAGTTCCTATCAAAATTACAATATTATCTGTCATTTTAAATATTTTCATAATTTTCGGTTTAGGAAGCGTATTATTTCTAAAGTTCTCTTGAATTTCAATATTACAGAGCTTACTTTATTATAAACAACACTGCAATTATTAAAGATAATCATTTCTCATGCTTAAATTTCCCGCAGTATAAAAGAATTTAAAATCGGCCTCTCACTTTTTTATTGTTTGAGGAATGGTTTCGTTTAGTTTTGTCTGTAGTACGACGAAGACTTTTTAACTTGGCTTATAGACTAATCATTTAATTACAAATACAATTTGTATTTCGTTTGGTTTGTAGTTGTTGTGATTTTAGAGCACATTTTTCGGACTGAACTCTTTCTCAACTTTGACCTGTTTCGATGCAAAACTGCTGCATGTGTAGTCCACCAAAAAACAAAAAGTTTAGAGAAAAATGCTGTGAATTCAATCAAAGCTTATGTATGCCGCCTTTTTATATACCTGTGTTACAACACCCAGTTAATATTGTCATTCCGCATCGTTCGCAGGCCGGGCAGCCGCTGCTCAACTCGATGCTGCCAGCTGGAGTTGTGGTCGGCATGCGTCCGCAAGGCCCGACGCAGCAGCAGCCAAAGAACATGCCCGCCAATCCGTTAAGTCGCGTCGTGATCAGCAATTCCCACATGCCTGGAGTGAGGCCACAGAGTCCATCGGTAAGTGTCGAAAGAGTAACTGCTGGAGAGTTTGTTTGTTTGTTGTGTGTGGTGAGCTCTTCTCTCTACTAATCTACATAAAAGGCTCCCACTCGCACACATGGAAACATTTAACATATTTAAACCAACTTGCAGTAAGCTTAAATTGAGTCATTCGCAAAAAGGACTTATTCACTAAAATGAGCGCACTGGACAAGTTCACCTTCATCGTTCGTTTTAGTTAACTTTTTGATTTGTCTTTGTATTACTTTTTGCTGTTTTTTCTTTACTATTTACTATTATTTTTATAATTATTTTAACTTAAAAAACAAAATTAAATAAAAATTATAGTTTATTTTGGGTTTCATTATTTAAATTCAATTAATTTCTTTATTAAAAGTAATATACGTGCGTCTTTCAAACTCATTCTGAGGTTTAAACTCAGATAAAGAATAACGAAAGATGTAGAGAGCATAATCGAACGAAAAAATATACCTAATTTACTGTTAAAAAAACAACGACCGAAATTATTGAATCAATGATGGATATTTACACAAGATTAGTGTGTCACATATGCAGATGTTGACATCAAAGTAGAAAGATATTATTTGGAATGCATAGGCAGATGTTGACACCAAATTAAATATATATTATTTGGAATGCATTTTGAAATTTTTTTACTTCTGAGCTTTTTTCAATAGGTTAATTATTGAGAACTATATTATTTGAAATTAGTAAACGTAACTTACCTTTTAAAATTAGCACTAATTTATTGAATTAGCCTAAATGAAACGGCTCAAACAAACAATTTGACTTTCCATTAAGTTGTCAGCAGCTGTAAACGCATTATCAGCGGGTGAAATACCTGTATGTATACTGTCTCTCTCTCTTACTCTACTCTGTTTCTCCCTATTCTAGATAACATTAAGCACAATAAATGCAGGACAAACGCCTGCTCTGTTAGTGAAAACGGATAATGGATTTCAATTGTTGCGCGTGGGCACCGCCACAACGACGGGCCCACCGACGATGACACAGACCATATCCAACACCAGCAACATCCACAACAGCAACAGCAATAACAACAGTAACAGCAACACAACAACAACAACCACAAATCATCCCACAACAACACAGATACGCTTGCAAACTGTGCCGGCTGCAGCTGTAAGTAGATATCATGGCCAATCCTCATCACAACAGCAACAACAACAGACGCAGCAGCAACAACAACAGCAGCAGCATCAGACTAGCACACAATCATCCTCACAAGCAACAACTGCACTGCGCAAAACGATTGTCCGAACTTCATCCACAATCCTCCCATCCAGCAATAATAATCTTAACAATAATAATAACACCACCACCAACAACACCATCACCACCACCACAACCACTACCAACAACAACCACAACAAACCCGCTACTAACCTGCAACAGCAACAGAAGCTACAGCTACATCTCAAGCAGCAGCAACAAGCTCAGCAGCAACATAAGCAACAGCAGCAACAGGCCTCTGCCAGCGCCAGCAGCGCAGCAGCCGCGGCCGCAGCAGCCGCTGCCGCGAATGTCGCGGCTACAATAAAGATCAAGCAAAACGTAAAAATCTAAACTCTCAACTTAACTAGCTTGAATGGAAAATGTCTTCAATTTTCAAATCATTTCAATTTTTTCTACTCGTAAAATTTCTCTTTCTCTCTCTTTGTCTGTTTATGCATTTGATCTGTTTTTTTTTTTTTTTTTTTTTTTTTAAAGCAACGCTTCAGTTTGAATTCGCATTTTGTTACCTTTGGGGTCAGATGCCAATCGTTTTTAAGTTTTAATTTCAATATTTCAATAATGCAATATATGTAAAAAGTATATATGTATTCGTACTTTTCTTATGCTCAGTTTTGCATGTTGCGTTGTAAATGTGTGTGTACTTAAGATATATATTCAAAATATATTTGTTTATCATTTAGTCTCGTCTCTCGCTGCAGTTCTATGATGCGTTGCTGCTCAATTTTTCGTAAAGGAAACCCTAATATTTGAATTATCATTTTGCTATTGAGAATCAATATGGGCATTGCGGTCCCTGGTGAATTGTGGTGTAATTAATCATAAATTCGTCTTATCAAATTCGTTAAAGAATGATATCGACCCCTATTCTCGAAAATAGTTTAGTTATCTGTGCTATTTCTAAAATTTCGAACTTATGCCCTAGAAAAATATTTGATTTTTTTTCTTTAATTTGACTTATGGGCCAGAAAAATATTAACGGATTTATTTATTCTTTCAAAATGAATATATATTTTTAAAATAATTCTAGCTTAATTGAAAATGAAAAGGGATCAATATAATTTTGTAACTTTTATCGCACACGAGCACTAAGCGGAGCCCGTTACCCTCGTATAAGCCACCATCAATTCCATCATTACCTTTATTTCTAGCTAATACTTGTAACGCTTTTCGCTCTTAATTTGCACTGACTGAACACTAGAGTTAAACGTATATGACAATCGCATGCGAATAATTACTATAATCAAATATATTGTGTGTGTCTAATCGCAGTCGATGACGAATACCACAGCGTCGAGCAACATTATTGTGAACTCAGTGGCAAGCAGCAATGCGCACAGTTATGGCAGCGGTTCACAGCCACCGCACTTGGCTCAGCTTCAGCAGCAGCAAGCTCCGCATTTGCCGCAGGTAACGCAAATCCAAACGATACCAGCGGCAGTGCAGCAGCAATCACAGGCCAACAATGTGCAAGTTGCAAATGCGAATGCAGCGGCATCGGCGGCGACGGCATCAAATGCTGTTGTCAACACAACAACATCAACGGCGGCGCAGGGCAATACCAAAGAGAAATGTCGCAAGTTTTTAGCCAATTTAATAGAATTGTCGACACGTGAACCGAAGCCGGTGGAGAAAAATGTGCGCACGCTCATTCAGGAGCTGGTAAATGCGAATGTGGAGCCCGAGGAGTTTTGTGATCGCCTGGAGCGTTTACTCAATGCCAGTCCACAGCCGTGCCTCATTGGTTTTCTAAAGGTACTAAAACTATTAGTTCAGTATGTGTATATTATTATATTCTTAAATTATTCCACCACAGAAAAGTCTGCCACTGTTGCGCCAGGCGCTCTACACCAAGGAACTTGTTATCGAGGGCATTAAACCGCCTCCGCAGCATGTGCTGGGATTGCCTGGACTTCCCCAGCAGCTGCCGGTAAGCAAAAATAAAATCCAAATGTTATGATAATCCGTTCTATAATACCTTTTTTGTGTAGAAAATTCAAGCGCAAATCCGTCCGATTGGGCTCACCCAGACAACGACCATTGGACACACACAGGTGCGCATGATCCAGCCAAATTCACTTGGCAATGTGCCACGCGCAACAATTGGCCACACGACGATATCGAAGCAGCCGCCAAGCATTCGCTTACCCACAGCGCCGCGTCTGGTGAACACAGGCGCCATACGCTCCCAAATGCCTTCGCTGCCAATGTCTACGCAGGCGGTAAGTATTTGTTGCAACCAAAAGATGCAGTCCCATTATAAACTCATTTCAATTCGAATAGAACATTGTGCAAATCCGTGGCCCGCACAATGCCCTGCAGCGCACGAGTTCGGTGCAGATTCGTGCAACGCCGCGTCCGCCGAACAACACGCCCACGAACAAAGTCACTGCCGTTAAAGTTGGACAGACCCAGATCAAGCCCATAACGCCCAGTTTGCATCCGCCTTCGCTGGCGGCTATATCATCAAACAGCGGACCACCCCCGACGCCCACGTTATCCGTGCTATCGACGATTAATTCGGCATCGACCACATCGTTGCCGGTACCGTCGTTGCCCACGGTTCATTTGCCGCCGGAGGCTTTGCGTGCACGCGAACAGATGCAGAACTCGCTGCATCAGAACAACAACAATCACTTTGAGCCGAAACTAGTTGAGATTAAGGCACCACAGCTGCCGCACATTGAACGTATCAATGCCTCGCTGACGCCCATTTCGGCCAAGACGCTGCCGCGTGGCACAATGCCCATGCCCAGCAAGACAGTAAGTAAAAAGAAACGGGATGCAGTAGACCGCGATGGCAAGGATGACAAGGTAAACAGTGGCAGTGGGATGGCCACATCGGCGGCGGCGGCGGCAGCAGCGGCGGCTGCCAATTCGTTTTTCCAGCAAAGCTCGATGTCGTCTTCGATATATGGTGATGACGACATCAACGATGTGGCGGCGATGGGCGGCGTTAATTTGGCTGAGGAGTCGCAGCGGATTCTCGGTTGCACCGAAAACATTGGTACACAAATCCGGTCGTGCAAGGATGAGGTGTTTCTCAATCTACCAGCATTGCAGTCGCGAATACGCGCAATAACCGCCGAACGTGGTCTGGAAGAACCGTCACAGGATGTGGCTGTGCTCATATCGCATGCATGCCAGGAACGGCTCAAAAATATTGTGGAGAAGTTGGCTGTGATAGCGGAGCACCGCATTGATGTCATCAAGGTACGCGCAACATTTATTTCGCTATTTGTTCAATTAAGTAATTATTATAACTATCCACAGTTGGATCCACGGTACGAGCCCGCGAAAGATGTTCGAGGCCAAATTAAGTTCTTGGAGGAGCTGGACAAGGCGGAACAGAAACGGCACGAAGAACTGGAACGTGAGATGCTCCTCCGAGCTGCCAAGTCTAGGACGCGGGTGGAGGATCCTGAGCAGGCCAAAATGAAGGCGAGAGTAAGTACTCTTTTTTTTTATAGCAATTACAAACGGAGACTTTCTGGTTATTAATCTACTTAGTTAAGAGAAATTCCAAATTAATATAATTTCAACTTTAAAATTTCCATTTATTGACTTGATATTTGTTTTGTTTGGTTTTACTTATAAATGACTTGATCCAAATATATTTTAATAATTAAAAAATAAAAATCTCGTTAGAACGCGTCAGATTAAGAACACGATAACTTTTTGATGCTCTGTCGTCCTTGGTCCTTACATAGTTTACTTCTCTACCTCTAATTTCAATACTTCGATTATTCCCTTCAGGCAAAAGAGATGCAGCGTGCCGAAATGGAAGAGCTACGCCAACGTGATGCAAATTTGACGGCACTTCAGGCGATCGGACCGCGCAAGAAACTCAAACTAGACAGCGATACGAGCGGCGTGGGTGTGGTGAGTAATCTGAACTACTCCAATGAGATCGCCTCTACTTAACATATGATATTTTTCTTATTTCTACAGGGCTCCAGTAGCGGCGGTCTGCTGAGTAGTAGTGGAAACACATCGACAACGTTGAGGCCGCGAATTAAACGCGTAAATCTGCGTGATATGCTGTTTTACATGGAGCAGGAACGTGAATTTTGTCGTAGCTCGCTGCTTTTCAAAACTTACCTCAAGTGATCGCTGCTGGCGCAGCCGTTGTTCATACGCACCTCCGCTCCTGTACGGCTCCTCTCCCTCCTCCTCCATCTCCTGTCGTGTACTGCATCTGTCCTTGGTCTACTTCAACTTGCGCCAATCAGCTTCGTTCATTAATTTGCAATATACTTTAGCTGTCACATTTAAATGCGTCGTCCCCTTGTTGTTTTTAGTTAGACACAAAAATTAAATTGTAATTATAATTTTCTACAACTCATACTTCTCGTTTTCCAATTAAAACGCCTACAACACTTAAACCAAACCAATCCAAAAACCAACATCAGCATACAAACAAAACAGAACTAATAACAAGCAACACAGAAGAAACACAAACACGTCAAATTGCAGTCAGCAGGCGTTTGATTTTGTAATGTTTACATATATAATTAATTGCAGTAACAATTGCATTGACGGCCTTATCTAAACGATATAAACATATATAAATAATATGATTAAATTGTGTAGCTTAGATTGTTAAACGAAAATCAAGCGTAATTTTAGGATGTAAGTTAGCATTCAAGATCGATCATAAGGTGGTTTTTAAAACCTAAACCATATTGCAAGCAAAGGAAAGAGAAGAATGGGAAAGAACAACAACAAAACAAACAAGAGAAATATCCATAATATGCATACATTGAACTAGTTGTAGTTGTTTAAACCAATTGATGTAATTTTAATTAGCTTATGAGTAAACCAGAAACAAACAAACAAAACTAAATAGATGTGTATAAAGTGCAGACTAAGTTTTTTCTATAGTTTAACTAGGTAAACAAACACATCGTATTTAACAAATTTACAGCAAATAGAACTAAAAAACCGAGCGTAGTTGTAGACACTAAACATACATATATGTTTTTTATTATTATTAGTGGCGCCATCGTGTGCGTCTTATAATGTTCTTGCAGGTAGACTTTTCTTTTGAACATTTGCACCAGCCACAAAATAGGTAAATTTTATATAAAATGAAAAACGCCGTAAAATTGTAAAATACACTGAAATCAATTGACCACGTATATATATTAAATATAAATTTAACAAAAAAAAAAACAACTTCAAATTCTGTGTGTGTGCTAAAATGTACAACTAGATCATGCAATTTTCAACAGCGCATAGTTTAGTAGGGATATAAATAAATATATTAAATACATCTATAAATATATACATGCATATTATGTTTTACAATTACTAAATACAACAAAACAAGCAAACCCTATTGTATGTATAATTTAAGTTTAAAAACAAAACAAACGAAAAAAAATAAAACAAAATTAATTAAAAAAAAACTAATTTATGCGCTCAAACTTGTGGGAATATATTCGATATTGTTAAAAAATTCAGAAAAGATTTGATGTTCAGATTGTGTAACGGTATCTCAGTTAATTATTGTAGCTAGTTAATTCATTAAATTATACAATATGTAGTCGAATTTAATGATTTTTTATTATTGCTATTTTTTATAATCATTTAATTTTAATATTAAATTTATTATTTTATTAACAAAAAAAAATAAAATGAAATTCATATTTGGACTAAAAATAATCAATTACCAATTTGTTGCAGCCAATATATACAAGTTTTTTTTTATTAATTCTGAAATACACTTAGAAGAAATAACCACATGTTTTTGATTTAATTACTTTTCTCTTTAACTTTATTATTGTTTCATTCATTATTATCAACATTTGCAATTACGTACTGTGACGGCTAATTAGTTCATATGTGTCTAAGATTTCTTGCTAAATTCTATGAATTTTAAGTTAAGCTTAGTTAGCTACTACGCCACCGATGCGGGGGCATCTTCCAATGGATCTGCTCGAGCGTATTTCAAATATTCTTTGATGTCATAGCCGAACAGATCAAAGTCGAATCTGTAAAAAGAAATGGTTGTGTTTAGTTTGACCAGTAAATGGCTTCTGCTCTATTAATGCTTAACTCACTGATAGTATTCATATAGGGCCATCATCTCCTTCCTGGTGAGCTGGGAATAAAATTGCTGTTGCAGCTCCTGTGTCTTTCTGCCTCCTTTACCCATGTTGCGCCACACTGGCGCTATAACACGCTTGAGGCCAGTCTTTTCGATTAGATATAGTTGATCCTCTGCCAGCGACTCGAACTTGAGAATCATGTCGAATCGGATCAGGCAGGGTGTGCAAAATGATGTCGCCGACACAAAGTGCATGTCAATATAGTTGCCACGTTTCACCTGGTCGAGCAGCCAGTGGACGAATTCGGGAAATGACGGATACTTCGTGTTGCCAGCACGTGCCACAAGTTTTGGCTAAAGCAAAAAAGATCACAGAATTTGAATTGGGGTGCAAAACAAGGGAATGTGTTCGTTAGTAATTTAATATTATAAATATATACTCTTTGAATAGGGGTAACAAACTGATATACTTTTTTTCTATAGGTGCGCACAATGCTGCGACCGAGCTTGTCATGAAAGGAATAGGGCAGAGCAAATACGATTTTATCTCGATAGGCGCTCAACAGTCTCTCAAAGGGATTTCTTGCTATGATAAATGTAATGGAGTCATTTTGTGCCTCGCGCAGCTGTAATTTAAGATATGCAATTTTAGATAATCATGAAACATAAGAATAAACGTAACGCACCTCTTGAAGCGTAACACGTGGATATCGCTCCCTGGCCAGGTTAAGCAGAATCTTTTTGGTTTTATGCAAATAACTTGGTGTGTAACCGGCCAGGACATTAAAATTGAACATCCAGGACGATGATGCCGCCTTGAAGACATTGCACCTGAAATACAACAAAGTTGAAGGTCTTTGCTCTTGTTTATTACTGTTATTGATACCTTACCATATAATATGATACTTTTTATTCACTAAAAACTCCCAGGTATTGGGAGTATGCCACGAGTCATGACCTGCAATGAGGGATGCATATTAGGCAAATAATACTTTATTATATAATAATAATACTTATTACCCAACACATCCAATCCGTACTCCGAGCACTTGTCCTTGAGTCTGTCAAGTCGCCCTTCCATGCGCTGTTTCAAAAAAAGTATTATTAAAATTGATAATCTCCGGTAAAAGTGTGGATGACTTTACCACAGACATTTCCTGCATTTCGTCCTGTGAAAGCGTTTGCACTGCATAGTCGGGTATAAGCGGAAGTCCTGTTTCATTGTTAATCTGTGGGAGCAGTTGTGGAAAGCACTTGAGAAATGGGCCATAGGGAGAACGATAAACAAAACTTAATAACTAAGTAAACACAATTTTCAAGGTATGCCGATGATGATGATAATAATGACGCCAAACCCAAACAACTGCCAATCATTCATTTTCTGAGAGCGGGAGACGCAGTGAATGTAACAAATTTCAATAATTGCGCATTTTAATGCACTATAAATGAGACTTGTGTGTTTTGTTGTGTGCCCATTAATTATATCTCTCTGTGTACGTGTGTGTGTGTGTGTGTGTGTCTTGGGTTTACATATATATTTACTTTATCAACATAGCGCCACTTATTCTTAGTCTTGCCCGTCGCGACCACAGTCAACTCCTTGTTTTTGTTTTTGTTCAGCAGCAGCACAGGATAACGAAATGTTTGGCCCGCCGACAGCGGTTGCTGTTGCTGTTGTTGTTGCTGCTGCTCTTGCTGTTGCTGTTGCTGTTGCGCATTAAAAGCCTAAAAAAGCATTTGCAGTTTACATTTTACATTTACTACATAAGTATTAGAGACTCAGGCGAGTCAAGAAAGAGAGAGAAGGAGGTGGGCGTTGATTAAAAGCAATCATGACGAGGCGTATGCGTAATATACAAGCGTTTATATGAATTCGGCGGATTTGGTTAAATAGTTCAATTTAAATAGAGCTGCGAATAGAACAAACACCCCAGATAGGCTGACTCATGCAACGGGCATCTGTCAGCGCCAAGGCAGAGCAGAGCTCAACCCAGTGAATGATCCCAATTAAAATCTCACATAAACGGTATGTACATTGGCGGAGGCACTATTATAAAACTAGAATCTACATACTACATATGATTGTGGAGTGGTCAAGGCAATTTCAGTTGTCATTTGGCCCGTGCACTACTCGTGTTTCGATACCCCGCAGTTAAATGAGTGGAAGTAGAGGGTATATCGAATTGAACCACTACAAAAGCATCTCTGCTACTTCAAATTAGTATTTCATAACTTTTACTAGATACTTTGAAGGCACTATATTCTCATGATTTGAGCTTGGGGTTTGATTCTTAATTATTTACGCAAATGGGTTGTTGAAGTACTATTGCTTGTACCGATATATTTAAAAAAAAACTTTAAATGAAAATATATAGCCTACTTTTGAACGCAACAATTGTGTAACAGGTATCTCAACAAGTTTATTTTTGATATTTTATAATTAATTTAAATATGCACTAGTAAATATTTGGAAGCGGAATCAAGTTGCTTAACTCTCCCCAAGTTCAAGAATATACAATATTTGTATAGCCTGCTTATAAGCGCAGGCAGCTATCCAATTGACGAACGGGTATCTCTTAGTCCACCTCAATAAATGTCATATTTATTTTTATTTATGAGCTTTGGTTTATTTTTTGTGTTTTTTTTTTTTTTGGTCTGCAACAAAAGTGGCGCTATGTGCATGACGTGAACTGTGGGAGGTTAATAAGTGTGTATGAAAGATGTGAGACGTGGGCGTAATGTGGGCGTCTTGTCACTTAAACGGCTTGCGTACATGTTTGTGCCTGTATGTGCATGTCCGCACATGTGTGTGCATGTGTAGGTGTGTCCCGTGTTAGACACTGTGCTTAATTATGCCAATGTTTGGCGTATGCGTGTTTTCCGTTCTTTTATCTTTGTTTTATTTGTCGGTTCTCCCTTTTGGTTTGCTGCCTAACCATTGAGTCATTTGAATAATGTTGCGCAAATTAGACTGCGACTTCCATTGATTTTTGAGAGCCTCTGACGTGTCCTGCAAATGTTGCTGCAGGGGCAATTAAGTTCAACTCATGCAAAAATGTGGCATGCCCCAAGGCCGAGCTGCCATTTGTTCTGAGTCCCAAGCTTAAGCCGTACAAAGGGAAGGGCGCCTTTCTGTCTACCGGACAGAATAGAACAGAAGCCGCTAAGAGCAACGCAACGCACAAGCTGCTTGCGGCTGATTGCACATTTCGACATTTAATTGCTAATTGAAAACGAACAATTGCAATAATATTCAAGTTTGAGCTAATTTTAAATTCATTTACACCTTTAAAAGCGCTTTCACAGTGCAACAAGGTGCTAACATCTTTCATAAACAATTCTAGAGAACGCAGCGAAAATTGTTATGGGAATATTAAGCATTATACTTCGGTAAGTACACGTACTCATGTGGAAAAGAGAATACTATACGTGTCCGGAATTCGAAGTATTATGAATGTATATTTTGAATGCCCTTCACACTACTGGAATCTAAACATAGCATTCTCGTTCAGTAGCGATAAAATCGGGGCGAGATGCTTCAGTCGGATGCGGTGCAAACTGGTTCCAAAATATCAATAATTTATTTCACGGAATTCAAGCAACTATATGGGAATAATTGTTATCTGTACTGGTAATATTCTAAATTTAAAGCATTTACTAAAAAGCTGGAACTCAAGCAGATAATTAACAATTTGAATTTCTATTTATTTATTTACCTTGATTATACAACAACATACTGCAGAGATCTAGAATTCTCGCTGCTCATATTAAACGTTCATTTCTAGCAGCAGACTATAGCTTGATTAAAGCACAGATAACAGATATCAGCGAATAATTTATATAATACTAATGCATATAATGATTATGTGATGATGTGTATTTATTTATAAATGAACGAATAACGAGCAATCGATCGGAGGCATTTGCTCGTTGTCAGGGCAGCCCTTGCAAACAGTTATACTACATGGTTGTGTGTGTGTGTGTGTGTGTGTGTGTGTGTGTGTGTGTGTGTGTAATACATATAGTATGTGTGTGCATGTGCAGTATGTTTGCAGGGCACTTATAAGTCAGCTACAGCAAACAATTACAGCCTTCGTTCAGGGCCACACACAAACCACACACACTCACAATACTCGTAGGCCAGTCAATGTGGTTTGTGGTGGGGAGTAGTTGGGATTCCACTTACCTCGTATCCCTTAATCTTCTGCAGCTGCTCATTCCATACCAAATAGATCAGAGATAGAGGCAGCAGTAGCAGCGATAAGGCCGTGAAGATGAGCAAATATCGCCGTACGCGACAATTTGCGTTGCTCTTGTTCAATTTCATTTAAGACACAAGGCCAAATGCATAGGAACGGTTTTTTACTATTTACTTGTTGTTTATTATTGCTATTATGTATTATTATTATTACGAGTATTTTCTATTTTTATATCTTTGATATATTTGCCTCTTCTATTGACGTTCGCGTGGTTCATCATTTTTCGGGGGGCAATATTTTGGCTCTTTCGTGGCTGCTACGCGGTCAATTTTGCGTGCAGTTGGCGACAGTTTCTGTACATTTTGTTCATGTTCATATTCGTTCTTAATACGCCTCGTTGTTGTTGCTGTTGTGGATTTTGCTAAATTTAGTTAACGCTTCTGTGCGGTACTGTGCTGTGCTGAATGTTCAGAGTACAAAAATATAAAATATTACACCCGAAACATAACATAAATGATGACAAATGTTTTCCTCTTGCTCAAATCAAAATCGCTACTTCTAGCCACAGCACAAATTCGATTTCAGATTCATTCTAAGGGTGTGTTTGTCTATTATTTTTTGCTTTATTTTTTGGGCATCCAATAACTTTCGCAACTTGCTCTACTGCCTGCTGATGTTGCAGGCTGTTGTCAAGATGTCGATTATTGATTTTTACGACACGGGAAGTTTGTTTGTTGTTTGTTGCTGTGCCAGGTGCAATGCCATTGCATGACTTTGAGCTCAAATCGCCCCAGTAATGTTCACTTTGCCTGCTTCAATTTTTATTTTCATTTTTATTATAGTCGCCATACAGAATACTAAACGTAAATAAAAATCATTTAATTGGCACGCTGTTTGCGAATTTTGCGCAAACTATTTAGGCAGTGCTCCAAGTTTGGCTCGGTATTTATATAAAATTCATTCAAATGGGCGCACGACTAACACAAAACCTGCACACACACTAATGCACGCACACACACTGACACACACACACTGACGAGCAATCACAATCACGCAAACAAAACAAATGAAAGCGCACGCGGCGTATACGTAATTCTATCAATTGCCACTCTGCCCTGAGCGAGTGAGTTGTCTTTGCCTTTGTTGCTTTGTCGCTGCTCGATTCGATTGTTTGCCAATTGAAAGAGGCTCAATCAATATGAATTACAACCGCAACATCAACCTCAACCACAACCGCAACCGCAACCGCAACTGCGAACTGTGATTTTCTATTCACGAAGCGTAATGCCATTTTCTTCGACAATAACAACAACACTGCAAAGTACTATCAAATGGTGGGCGTATGAAATACAGCTTTCTCAGCAGTAAGAGGAAGGCCTCAAACACAACACAGACTAAAGAATCAAGCACCGCACTGCAGCACACCACGCCAAACACACAAATACACAAACACAGCACAACACACCGTTCCGAGCGACGCACATTTCACGAATGAATTCAAATGCGAAACGAAATGAGCACAGGCTGACGCTGACATAGGCAGAAAAACGCACACACACACACACACACACTCTGATTCGACTGTCAGTTTCAGTTTCAGTTTCAACTTTTTTGTTGCGCCGACGTCGCAGTATTGGAGCTCTTATTGTTATTGTAAGGCGAGAGCGGGCTGAGTCTGGACTTTAGATTTGTTTATCGGTGAGAATATCCGAAACCGGAGAGCTCGCTGTGCGCTGCCAACAACAAAGCGCAAACATTTTTGTTTATAGCTGAGCAAAAGACAAGGCCGGCAACAAAACAAGAGCAATTCCGATGAGCACAGAGCGCCACATATGTATCCAGATGGGTGCAGAGAGAGCATCAGAGAATGTATGTATGTTGTGGTTTAGGGTTGATTTCGAACGGACTGGGTTACCATGGGGAGCACAAAAAGTTTCGTATACTTGTTGTCGAACACAAAACATTACGCGAAAGCTTATTAACAATTGAAGAACTTTTGTTCGAAAATATAAAAAAAAAGATTCATTTTATTCGATTGAGGTGCAAATTTTTTTATTCAGCTTAAAACATAAAATCTAATATATTTACTATTACTTTGTAATATTTATTTTGCGATTGACAATATACACTCTGATATTTTTACTATTATTTTGTAAATTATTTCCAACTTCAGCTGCAAATATCTTAGGCGATTGAGTTTCAAATGCAAATCCAAAGTTTAAATTACGTAGAAAAATATAAATTCTTTTATTTCCACTATTCTTTTGATTGGACAACCTTTAAAAATGTTCATAAGAATTTTCGTTCGGTATTACAAAATTCACAATTTTGTTCGCTTGAGGTACAAATTGTATTTCTAAATGCAAATGCAAAAGATGTGTCTTTTTCTCAGTACTGTATTAAGGAATGTACATTGCAGTCTAGCTTCTTGCGGCCTTCCAGTCCAAGGAGCTCCATGACAACCAAACTTTCCAATACAATGCCTCCAACTTTACGAACAAGCGTCGTTGCTGCCAATAGAGATCCACCTGTGGC
The DNA here is from genome assembly GCA_963583835.1 of Drosophila immigrans. Classification (NCBI taxonomy): domain Eukaryota; kingdom Metazoa; phylum Arthropoda; class Insecta; order Diptera; family Drosophilidae; genus Drosophila; species Drosophila immigrans. Next base: position 51,232,130 of record OY757141.1, read on the forward strand.
CAGCAAGTCATCTACAATAACTACCTTCTGTCCAGGCTTGATGGCGGCTCGCTGTAACTCAAATGCGTCCTGAAAAATTCATTTAAAGTAAGTTCTGTATTCACTATTAAGGATTATGGTTATGATTCTCACAGAGCCGTACTCCAGCTGATACTCAACGGAGATGACTTCGCCCGCCAGCTTTCCTTTTTTGCGAATTGGCGCACATCCCACTCCCAGTTCCGTAGCCAGCAACAGATTGAAGAGAAACCCGCGCGAGTCAAGTCCGACTATGAGCTCCACATCTGGGCATTTATCGCGGATGTGACGCACCAGCAAATCACGTAGATAAACACAAGCCTTGCCATCCGTGAGAGCTCCAAATATATCACTGATTGACAGATAAGAGAAATGACACATGTAAATCAACAGATAAGCTCAGCAATATTGCGGCCATATATCATTACAAAATAGTACATGTGTCGATCAACACCAATTAATACTTTGTCGGTTTTGCTTACCGAAAAACAATTCCTTTTTTGGGGAAATCAGCATATTCGCCAATTTTGGACTTCACATAATCCAATTTATCTACGTTGCTTACTTCGGCCATATTACTATCGAGTTTATCTCAATGTTTTTAATAAGAGTGTGAAATTTTAAAAATAATTTAGAGATTTAGCAGCACCTACGTGAGTTCTGATGTATTTTTGGGAACTAAGACTATTGCGGTTGGGTTGAAACAGCTGATAACCCCAGCTGATAACCCTCAGCTGTTTATCAGGTGGTTGTTTAAAGTGCGATGAATTTGAGTTGTGTTATCGATAAATTCGTATTGTTGGCGGGCAATTGAAATTTTGCATTCTGGCTTGCGAACACGGTTTTCGATGGAATTATATGATACCTAACTTTAAAAATTATGAGCACTAGTTAATTAAATTACCAATAATTACCAATGTACAGGAAAATTAATAAATGTCTTTCTTTGTTTTCATCTCTTGTCTCTTGCTTTCATTATTTGCTTAGGCATCTGAGCAATGATAAAAGGAAATTAAAAAATGGTATTTGTCGTCATCCTGCAGGTAGGAAAAACAAACGGAAATTTACCTAAAAACACAAAAGATAGAGAGAGAGGGAGAAAATTTGTGAAATTTCTTTGTTTATTCGAAGAAAGAGACTCAAGTGTATTCTGGGCATTTACTTGCATTTATCACAAGGCAAAAGCAAATAATTGAAAAGAAATTTCAACAATTTACGTTGCACTTATCATCGACTCAGCCAACTGTCACGATTCTGCTCTCTCCAAATATATTTTTCTCTATTTTCCCACTGCCTCTTCACCTATCGCTGCTTAGCACTCTCTCGGCCGTCTGTGTCGCTCTGGCTCACGCTTGATAGGTATGTGAAGGTGTTTGGCGAGAGCCGAGAGCCGAGAGAGAGGTTTAAAGATGGTTGTCTCCCAATGCCAAACGGATCTTAAGACTGAAGCCGCAGTTCGGTTTTCAGCGCCAAACGCGACGGTTGACAGCGGATCACGTTCGACGCTTTACTTCTCCGATTAAGTCTAACTTTTAATGGTATTCGCGGTTTTTAAATACTTATTCACAACGCACACAAAACAGTAACAACAAAATTGAATAAAATTAAACAAAAATAAATATTCAACCGGTTCTCCACGATCAACTTCGAAATAGAATTGTAAGGCACACAAAAAGCTGCTCAAGTTAAATGCAAAAAACAAAGTAAATGTCAGATAAACCATTGGACACAATACGATTACTCGACTTCGACTTCGACTTCGCCCAGTTTTGCGGGTTTTGACATTAAAGAAACAGCGAAAAAAATCCAGCAACAAAGTTCATGCAACATCGAAACGTGGAAAGCAACAACAACTGCAACAATATTGCAAGCAACATTCACATCCACAAATACGCTCACGGACTTACGCACACGCTCACTCATACACACACACACACACACACTAAGACCGTGGCTCTCACATACACAGATAGAATGCCATTTAGTGACCATGTTCCCTCTGAAGACGTGCGTTTCAAAAAGTGCAACAACTGCAGCAAGAATAACAACAACAACAACAACAACGACGGCAGAGACCGCAAAAACAGCGCTAGCAACGTGAAAAACCAGAAAAGAGGCACAGTTTTTTTTGTTTTGTTTTTGTTTGAAACGAACGTCTGCGACTGCGCAGAGCCGCTTCTCACTTGAGGCGCCCTAAATGAATATGAGTAGATGGCCGAAATAGGGCGTCTTAAATTGCATAAGTGGATAGTTTATGCAAATGCAATACTTCTGAATAGAGACAACAGAACTCAGTGCAAAGCAAGAATAGCCAACCAATTATCTTAAATCAAATATCAACAAGAATACCGTTTAGTATTTCGCATAATTAATATTTTAATCTGTCATGCAAAAGGGGCCCAAGAGCGTTTTCCCTCGCACTCCGCTCCTGACAAAGGTATTTTGCAGAAGAATCATGGTGTGAGTTACTATTTGGTACATATGTATATATGTGTTGTGTATTTATGTGTGGGGCCCACATTGCTGTTGCTGTGGCTGTTGTTGTTGCTGCTGGTGGTGGTGATGTTTTCGTTGTTGCTGTTGCTCTTAGCTATTTGCCAGCTAGCTGGCTGGGCTTTTGGAATGCGCGAGTGTTTGCCAACATTAAGAGTCGTGATCTAATAAAAGCAGAGTCACAGTCACAGTCACAGCCAGAGAGATTCCAGTGTGGCTTAAACTAGACTTCCCACATCTTTCTATAGAAGAGCTGTTGGCTCGCTCTCAGACCTAAATGCTGTCCATATGCTTATTGTTGAATAACTGACCGCAATATTTGCACACGGGTTGCGGGTTCCGTTGCCTTGCTAAAAAAGAAATCGTCTGCCATAAAAATATGCAAAAACCGATCGAAAGGGGAGAAATAAAGACCGCAACCGAAGGGAAAAAACATTCTACATCTCCGAAATGCCCTGGCCAAAGGTAGCTGCTTAAAGACATTTCCGCACAATTCTGAAACGGGCTTGTTGCCTTTTATTTTGCTGTCAGAGGGCAGTCTCTTGGAACAAGTTTGGTGGTGGCACAACAAACAACACAGCCATGTAGTAACTATGGATGTGTTAATCAAGCCACTGTCAGCCGCTTTACAAACAGCTTTGGTTGTTGTTGTGTTTAAGGTTCCGCTTTGTTGGTCGCTCCAACAAGCGAAGAAAAAAATTAATAAAAAACAAAAACAAGCAATGAAAAACAAACTATAACAAGTACAACGAAAGCAACAGCTGAACATCGGAACAATGCGGAACTGGGCACAAACATACATTAAGTAGCCGTAAAGAGGCGGCTATACCGTGCTTAAGCGATATTAGCCGAGAAAAGCTGAAAAGCTGAAAATCTAAATGTGAAAATGAACAGCAGGCGAGTTGGCCATCAAAGCTGGCAGCCAAAAGCCGACAGCAGACAACAGACAGCCGACAGCGGACTTTGGCTTGGATGAGCTTCCCTGTCTCCCCTTTTGGCAGCATGTTATGCCTAATGTGAAATTTATGTTTAAAGTAGAAAGTCTATTGGGCCAACACAGCGCTGGCTGTGGAGTGACCAAAGCCAGTTAGTTAGTTGCTCAAAAAGAAAGCCGCAAGTCGCAGAATTGCAGTTGCATTTTACGGTTCTCGCAAGTCCGTCAAATGTTGCAATGCTTTTGGCCACGTTTAGGGTAACAATGAGCTCGCGAATCATTACCCAACTGACCTTATTTAATGGCATATGCAACTAACAGCTTACGAGTATATGTCCAATACATGCGCATAAGTTATGGCGCATATATAGCATTGTATTCATTTCGCTTCTCGAATATGGCATTTCAAGCATTGCGCGCGTTTCGAACGCGTTTCTTGCGCTGCCAGCAGAAAAACCCGCTGACGATTGCAGCTCGGGCCAAGACAGCATTGGAATTGTGAGGCCGATGTTATTGATGCTAAATCAATGCTGATTTCTGTTTTGTGTCTGCGAGAGAAACTTTGTATAACAACACTTTACCACATCAACACATCAGCAACATCAACAACATCCACAGCAACGGATGTAGATACACCATCTTGCCCATCTCTCCATCTCGCCCATCTCTTCATCTCACCCATCTCGCCATCTCGGCCGTGGACTGTAATGCGCCGTCACAGCAATAGCAACAGCAACAGCAGCAGCAGCAGCAACAGCAGTACCTGAACCAATACCAGTTACAGTACTCGCTGTCTTGCTGCCTCGCTGTCTTGCCTTGCCGGCTGGTCACTTTCTTTTCTTTCTCTCGCTCGTGATCGATGTGAGTGCCCGAAGAATGCAGTCAAGTACCAATAAATACAAATTGTACTCGCATCCCAAGCACTGAGTGTAAAAGTGTTAAAACTTTATGTGTGAAATCGATGTGAAAAAGAAATAAATTACTACTACTCTAAACTTTGACCCCGAGTGAGAACTGCCTTTAGACTGCGTGTTGAGTCTGCCAGGAAAATCATGTTAATTATAGACAGTACTTTTATTATTTCCGATTAGAATCACTTCTGGCTAAAAGAATGACATTATTTCTTCGAGTGTATGCCGTGATTAGTCGAGACAGAAACCAGTTGATTGGGAACTTTAAATTGCCATATGCAATTACACCACAGAACAATGTCTCTGTGCATAACTCCTCCGTATTCACGTTCGGTTTTCATTTAAATTATACAGCAATCATTTGCAGTTGCAGGAAATTATTATTTGTCTGCGGCTTGTCTGCGTCCGAGTCCGAGTCCGAGACTCGAGAGTCGCACAGTGTATCGCAATTGACAGACGGCTCTCTGAAGACCCGTTTTCCCAACACAATTCGTGCTCTACGTGACTCAGGCTCGACTTCGACTGAAATGTAAACAGATATTTGAACCCAAGTCGTTTTCCATTGTTATTGGGATCACTTTGATCGGAGCCTTTGTGGCTCACGTGCCTTAACTTTCAATGCGTTAGCTTGACGGGTATGTGAATATTAATGGGTGTCTATTTGGCTCATCTTGGGCTTGAGTTTATGCTGAGTTCTACTTGACACGATCTCTCTGTTACTCATTAGCAATATTATGATAATTGCGTCTGTCTATAATGCCTTGGACTCGAGCGTTTTCTTTGCTTTAATTGAGTGTCATTTACTTTTTCTCTCGCTTACTTTGATTTAGTTAAATCAACCCACTCCAGACTGGAGTAATTGTCTGGCTTCTCACAGTTGTTCAGAGTTAACCAAAATTCAACCAGTTATGCTTTTGCCTTTGTTTTGCTTCCGCCCAAGCATTTCAAACATTAATGAATTACTCTATTACGCATACGCAATGTTGTCTGTGGGATCACTATAGTGATGGTGGCGAGACAATGCCCTAAAAATTCACTGGCATTTTTGTGTTTTCCAAGCCAAGCTTTTGTTTTCAGGTCTTGAGTTTCCATTTAAAGTTTTGGCTGTGGCTTCAAGAGGCTGCCCATCTACAATACAATGAATTGAAATTGAACAGAAATTTACCACACTTTCAAAATGAAAAACATGTTTATTGATAGGTAGCTAAGCCTGTTGCTCAGTTGGTTTTTGGCCATTTGCCAGTTTTTGCCATGAATCACAGTTAAAATTAGACAGTCTCAAGATTTGTGGACTGTCTGTTTTGAGTCTCTCTCTCTCTCTCTCGTTTTGTTTTTGCATAACGTCTCTGCGTTTTTCTCTTTTCATTGATATATTATTGTTGTTTGACCGTTCGTCTCGTTTATCATTATCATTAGCCCATGCGAAGCATAGAATTAGTGGTGAAAATTAAGCAATATCCGAGAAAGGTAGTTAGCAATTATCTTTTCGATTTACATAAGTTAGCCAATGTTGTAAGTTTTTAGCCATAACGCCGCTATTGGCACCCAAATTGGCAAATACCTCACATGTGTTTATTCAATAAAAGTGAAGGGGAAAACGAATCCAAATATTTAATTATAAGAAAATTTCAAATAAAAAGGAAAAGTCAAATTGAAATAAGCAGCAGACGTTCTCTACTTCCCTTTCTCAAGCCGAGTTTTATTTGTTTTATTTATTCAAGCAAACAAAATAGCTTACATGATATGTTTTCCAATTACTAGTTATATAGTACACAGTGAAGCTCCAATACAATTGTTGTTACTTAAATCTTAAAAAAACAAACGAGGTCAGGAAACTGAAGACTGGCAATATTAATGCGATTACAACTGAAATGACTGACAAAAATCAAATAATCGAATTGGCTGTTGTTGCTATAAATTTACTTATATTAACGCTTTACGTTTTCAACAGCAAACAATAAACAACAAAAGGCCAACAGCTCCATCTCCGCACCATCCACCTCTCTGATCACAAAACCAACGCAATGGGCACTAAAATTGAGTACGTCGATACGACACATTTATACGCTTCGAAATATATTAGAAACTCAAAAGCGATCGGCGTCCTTTGGGCAATCTTCACAATTTGCTATGCCATCATTGGAATTGTGGCATTTGTGACACCAGGTTCGTGCTCCACTCTCTTAACGCAGTTTCGCATTTAGTTTTCAACATTGCATATTTTGTATTCCGCTTTCAGAGTGGATTGGAGATCCGGATAGCGACAGCGCAGGTCGTCTGGGTCTTTGGCAGCAATGTCAGCGAGATGAGATCTTCGACAACTGTCGACGTCGCTGGGAGAACATCTTGGCAGTGCCAACATTTTCATTTCAGGTGTGTAGCATCGAAAAATGTCAAAATCTTCATATATGATACATGTAATTCTATCTTATAGTTGGCCACTTTCTTCATGATTGGTGCCGTTGGCTTGGCCTTGCTGACAATATTCTTTTTGGTCTGCCTGCTGTTCATGAAGTCCACTCGCGTCTTCCACATTTGCGGTTGGATGCAGATTATATCAGGTGTGTATACTCTTCTACACTTCTAAACGTACAAATTCATTGCTCACAATGAGTTGACGGAAATTTACGTATTCGTGGTATCAATGTCAACCCCGAGTTTGAGCACGTTTTGACGTAAGTTGTTGTCAATGCAATCGCATTGCAAAATTCCATTTCTTTGAATTCTTGTACTTCGATCAGCATTTGGCACGTAACTGTTTTTAATCTAGCTTTTTTTACCCCCTTTGTCTTTAGCTCTTTGTATGATTGTGGCGTGTGCCGCATTTCCCTTTGGCTGGAACTCGGACGACTTCCGTAAGATTTGTGGACCAGAAGCCAACAGATTTGAACTAGGTCTTTGCGACATTCGATGGGCATATCCATTGGCCATTATTGGCTGCATCGATGGCGTCGTGCTAGCCACTCTGGCATTCATTCTGGCCACGCGTCACGTCCGGCTGCAACCTGATCCTATTTATCAGAACTCCCTGTACAAAGGTAAGCTACCAACTAAAGCAATACCTTAACATGCTAATATTATTCGTTTAATGACAGGTGAAATTAACAATGCCTATCTGACGGATGCCATCAGCCTCGCCGGCTCCCGCAAGTCAAATCCTCACATAACTGGCTTGAACTTGCAGCCCATTTTGTTGGTGGCGCCGCCAAATGAGGACAGCATCTCGCAGTTCTCGCGCTACCACTGATTACCTGCCTCACAGGCATTTTCAATTGATTAACGGCCAACAATTCATCGACTTGGGCTGAGTTCAAAGTTGCCGCGTTGACTTCGATAAGTTGGAGCTTTTTAACGAAGACACTTAGCGAAGACACAAACCACGGGCTGGTCGTTAAATTTGAAATTGCTCATGGCTGTTACAATTTAAAGACGTTTTATGGAGTGCGTGTGAATATGATTGTATTTGTGTCTGTGTGTGCGTGTTAATGTTAGACTGAATGATAATCTTATGGTTAAACTAATTTAAAAATGTGTGTATAAATAGCTTGTGCCTAAATTGAAATGTTAAGTATCTAAGCAATGACCGCTGCCTGTAATATATATTCCCGTAAATAGTATAACGATGTACAAAATATATATTTTTTATACTGAACAGAATGTATTACCACTTGGAATTCAACCGCAGGCGCCGTTCTACAGCCTCAATTACGCCATCATCATTAGGCTATAAACATGAACAAGGTCAGCAACTTTTTGCGCACTTGGACAAATAACGAAAATCAAATTATGATCCACTTGGCCACTAACCTCCAACTCCCGGTCCCACCTCCACTCCACAATTGAGCAGACGGCACACATAAAAACCAATAACGGGCAACTTAGCGCCCAATTTGTTTGTGCAAGGGCCGCTCCCCAATAACCATTTGCCACATACTTTTCCAATAAAGTATTTACAGCAAACTTTTTGCTGCCAATTGAAATATTCCGCGCAAAGATGAAATCAAATAGAAAAAGCAAGAATAAAATGAGGCACTTCCTTTCTTGTTCTCTCTTGCTCTTTCTCTTTCTCTTTCTCAGTGTGTGGCTGGGCACGTTTTAATATTCTTGTATAATTCATAAGCAATTCCATCAACGCTTACAAATGCGGCCTAAGTGGCCAACCAGCTGTCGCCAGGCGATGCTCGATGCTGGATGCTGGATGCTCAAGAAGAAGCCAAACAACCCCCCGCTTCATGGCATTTTATTTACTTCAGCCATTTCTTTCGCCAACGTCGAAAACTCCCCCACGTTGGAGTGCAACATATGGCCAACGCTTTTGGCCTATTTCGACACGCATTGACTACGTGGCCAACCCTGCCGAATGAAGATCTCGCTCTGTCTCTCAGCCACTCTGCGATTTTTGATGTGCCAATTGTTTTTATTCGATTTTATGGCCCGCCATAAATGAATTTTTAACTTTTGTTGTCCTTGAGGTTTCTGCGCCAGCTCCACCCTCAGCTCCTGCTTGTAGGAGTGGGCGTGGGCGTGGGCGTGGCAGCGCGGTGTATGCGACATGTGCCGCAAATATGTTGCCGCTTATTAGTTTATCACTTAACCGTTTTATGCGATTCGAAGTGCTCGTGAAAACGAGGAAAACACCAAACAAGCAGCATGGAGGCATCCATCGACACTTACAGACACACACACACACACAGGCAAGCTGGGTTATTGTGTGTGTAATTACAAGAACTGGACACAACTTGACCTTTAACGTCTAGCGTTAAGCGCTTAACGTCGACTGCCAACAGCAAAGCGCTGCCTCTCTTGGCATTTTTGCAACATTACAACAAAGTCAAAGGGTCGTCATGGGGGCGGTGGGAAGACGAGACGAGGAGGTTGGCGGGGATGCGGCAGGGAAGTGAATTGCGCCTTTAAGGTTTTCGTTTAAGTGAAATGTCAGTAACAGAAATTGAATCGAAAATTGTAAAATTGGTTTTGTATAAACATTTTTGCCAAATGAAACGAAATGAAAATGCTTTTGTTATATATAGCTGGCAAGGAGAAGGCTGTTAGTGCTACTACCAATCCCAGTCCTCATCCCAATCCAATTCCAATCCCAAGCCGGATTCCTATGTTGCTCCTACACGTTCCGTTGCCCCTTTGCCCAGTTGTGCTTGGTTATTTTTTATGCTCACGCTCTTGACTTTTGAGCATTGAAAACATCATATTTCTTGTGCCTGTTTTTTATTTCCTGTGCTAAACAAAAGCCTTCCCACTCCCGCCTAGTTACTCCACTTGTGCACATATAATTTATTGCTCATACGACGTGTGTGTTTGTTGTGTGTGTGTGTGAGTGTGTGTGTGTGTGTGTGTGTGTGTTTGAAGAAAAACGCTGCGTTGTTGTTCACAATTGTGCAAACGTTAAAAGAACGTCAATCAAATGCTTCTGCAAAATAAGAACAATTTTATAGCTGCGAGCTCGTCTCGTCTGGCATAGACGGAAAGGAGGAGAACGGCCTTCGAAGACTTGCAGTATTGTTAATGCATCATGCATACGATTTACTGACACTTGCTGAAGTTGTCTTTTAACATTTATAGATTTATCACAGCTCCCTGAAAAACAAAACTTCCACGTTTGGTCATATGCTTTTTCTTTACCTTAGAAAGAAAGTAAAAGAGCACTCATATTGTATGATTTATCCTATAGAAAACGTAGGCAACATACTTTGGCTAAGTTAGCAAATGATTTAATCGGTGCACCCAAAAGTACACTTTATATTTTGAATTTCAAGAATAACGAAATAATTACATACTTATTGCTTGCGAGTTTGATGTGGCTTTAAGAATTGGCGAAAATTAATTATTGTTTATATAATTAGCAATTTTAACATGTGAGTTATATATTTTGTTATGTCTCTGCTCCTTTGGATTTCTGCTCCTTTCGATTTCTGCTCCTTTGGATTTCTTCTGTTCATCCTTATATGTGCAAAGATCAAGTTTTCTGCAATTACCACAAAAATCGAATTTATTCTCAATGCTCGCGAACATACGCCTTCGCCTTCAATTTTTTTGTAGTTAAGAAAAATAATTAGACCATAATTATAAATGAGATGTTGTCTCCGCCTCTGTGATAGGCAACATTCATTTTGTCATCTTCCGTATGAGGATTCTAGGCAGGACTCAAATTAAATTACAACAATCAACAACCTTAGTCTGCAATTGGTCAATTTTCGTAAGCAACCACATAGGGGGGCTTTTTAAAAGAACGAATTTCACAAAACTATCTCTAATTGCTCACTTCGCTTACCACATCAGTTGTAGTCTCTTAGGTTAATATAATAATAATTATGCACGTTGTCTAGACAATTTATAGAAGAACGCCAAGCAGTAGAGACTTCTCAGATCAAGCGGTATTAAATTTTGAAATGCGGTTCCTATATAAATAATGAATAGTAAAGAATTGGCGACGATCGAAAATCTGAAATTGAAAATGTAGGAGACATGGTTTGATTTATTTCATGTACATAAAATCGCGAAATCATCAGAACATCCACTGCCTAAATCATTAAATAGTTACTCATTAAAATATCTAAATTTAATTATCTAATTTAAGTCTAACTAACTAAGTAGAACTAGAAACGAGCTCGCATTTTTCACATTGTAATGACTAGTGAATTATTTGTAGCTTTAACAATAAAAAATTACAATTATTATATATATACAAGTATTGATTTTATATAAACTATAGATATCTAAGCATATAACTAGCAAACCCGATTTGGCATTTGGTTGCAAGAAAATGAAATATGGAATTATTGAATTGTATCGAATCGAACCGGTTAAGATGTGCAAATGAAATGAATAAACCCCTGTAGCATCGAAACCGTTTTTTGGGTGAATTATAATGCTATCTTTATGCCACAAAATTGGCCAGAACGTGACTAAACCTACGCTGAGTCGAACAATCACAACTAGTACTTGTACTATGCTATTCCTGGCTGGGAGCTGCACAGTCGATGATCGGCTGCACATCGTCGCTGTCCTGCTCGGGATCGAGGCAGGCGGTCATGGCATGTGGCATGGTGCGCAGCAGGACGTAGCTGTCCCTGTGATGGAGCAGCAGCTTGTGCTGCTGATGGGCAATGAAGCTGCTGCCGCGGCGAAGTGATCGCCTGCCCATCTCGAGTATTTCCAGACTCGGGTCACGGCCAAACACGAAGTTCTGATAGGCGCGCACTAGACTGAAGATGATGGCCGACGCTCCACCCACGATCATCAGATAGGAGCCAATGGGCACCGCATGGGGGGCGATCACAGTGGCCAGGTAGAGCCAGCGCTTGATGGCGGGAGTTAGCTCAGAAATGCCCTGCGAAGTAAGTTTTCAAATGATAAATTTGAATAATATCAACAAAATGTTACACACCTCTTCCAGCCACATGACCGGAAACACAAAGTCACGGAAGTCACGCACCGGATGCACGTCCTTGGCGTGAGTGACCTTTAGGTTGAGCTGAATGCGCACCTTGCCCTCTAGGGGCACTCCAAGTTTCTGAAAGCAGACGCTGAAGTTAGTTTAATTCGAAATATCTCACAATCGCAGTGCTTTACCGGTTGTATTTTGAAGTAGGTTTCATGTTTCTCGCGCTGCGGCTCCAAACCTTCGACGGCATCGAGCAGCTCGGGATCGGCCTCATAGAAGTGCGGATTGGATATGTAGACGGGGGCACCATACTGACATGGACTGATGTTCTGCAATCCCCGCACCGCGTCGTAGTCGCTGGAATCGTAGCACCGGTTCTCCGGATTGTTTGCCGAGTCGCCATACGAATTATTGGGCAGCCGAAACAGATCTGCAGAGAGACCATCCTTCTCCACGCTCTCGACATACTTGAGCGGAATAATGCGGCACAAGTCCTTGTCGTAGATGTGCACCACATTTGACTTGGTGATGTCGCGAGGCGGAAAGAAGGATCCCTCCGAGCCGGCAATGCTCGTGCATGGTCCTTCACTCCAGTGCGGCAAGTGATCCAGGCCATTCAGAGAATCGATGTAGCCGAATTGATCCATGCCCTGGTAGCCCGTCTTGATGCTGGACACCTCCGTCAGCGTGCCATTGCGTGCCAGGAGTAAACCCATCCGCTCCATGGGTCGCATGTGCTTCGGGTAGAATCGATGTGCTAAACTAACCAGAGCGTCGTCGTAGCCAAACACGAGCTGATCGGCTGTGACGTTGATGAACGGCTTGAACTTGGCGGCAGTTAGCACAAAGGATATGGTTCTGGACAGCAGATAGCCCAGCTTAGGACTCAAACTTGTCAGGGTCTAAGGGGGGAAGGCTGGGTAAAAAGCTTTAACAACAGCATCATTCATACTCACTAGCATCGGTATATTGGGCGTGACGATGGGCGTGTTTTTATCCACACTCAGTTCAGGAACAAATTGTAAGATTTTCTTATGCTGATATGACACCGTGTAATTGTTCTCGTGGAACTTAACATTCACCTTCTCCATATCTTCTCTGTAATGACACCATAAAACAGCCAAAACAAAACATAAAAATGTTTGAAATTATGTTACGTTTGTTTTGTAATCAGTTTCTTGATCGCATTCAGCACGTGTCGAAGTCGCAATCGTTGTTGACAGCTTCAAGTTGTCTGTTGGATGTCGGTTGTTGGCAGTCAGCCCAAAGTCAGGGACAGTGGTCGTCGTAAAAAGATCCGAAAGCTCAACTCAGGCAACAAACCCAACCCAGCTGAATGTCAAGTTCACGTCAAGCAGTTCAGTTAGAGAAATGTTGTCGACAACAACACAAATATTAAATGCAATACACAAAAAGACCGAAACTGAAACCCCATAATAATGACAAACATTTTGGCGTTTTTGTAGCACTTTGGCTACCGTTCGAAGTTGTCAGTAGCTGAAGGCTCTGTTAATCATCTTTAAAATGCAAACATCACTTTGCTGCCTGTTCATAATTTATAGTACTTCGATTTGTTTCCTAAAATGTATGCAATTGTAACCAGAAGTTATATATCTATCTCCTTTGTATTATATTTATTTGTACCGGTTGAAGTTGTCATTAGTTGTCAGTAGCTGAGGGCTCGGTTTATTTTGTTTTTCCGCTCGAACAAATTCTCCAGACTCATTTTAAGATGCAAACGTCTTTTCATCATTTCTCGTACCTCGATTTGTATCCTATAAGCTGACTTATAACGCATAGATCTATCTCCGTTTATTTATATTTATTTGTGTCTGTAAGATTGATTGCCGATAGTCTGCTCTCAGCACGTTATCCTTCACTGAACTGGTTTCATTTCTGGGCGGTCTCGTGGTCTCGGTCTCGCAGCTTGTCAAGAGACTTGCACAACATTCACATATACTCTCATGTTATGAGCTCGCTCTCTCTACGTCTCATATTTGCTATCGATATCGCATTGAGTTAATGGCTCAATTATTGTATGTATGAGTACGATGCAGTGTGCACAGTGGTTCCACGTACAGGTATAAATGGTAAGTAAGTTTTGAATAAGTCTCGAGTGAAGTTGTCGCAACTAATTACAGTTGTTGCTCAGATTATTAAGTGTTAACATTTTAAATGAGTAAATTGTTGCAACTGTTTATGCATTGTTGTACATTTCAGCGATACCAATTGTGGAATATAATTACATGCGCCAATCAATCAAATTGAGGCATAATCTTTTTTGAATTGCAAATAATGTTTAGCAAACGAGGCAATAACAATAAAGCGGAATAACAAAATTGTTTAGTGAAAATTTGATTGAATTTCGTCTTGATTTCGAACCGCTAATTACTTAAGCAAACTTAGACACAAGCTTTCTATATGCACTAAGCAAGCGAAAAAAAGAAACACATAATTATTGTAATTGCACCCATTAAGGTTGATTTAAACACGTATTTCCTAACGAACCATGACCAAAGAGCACTCTGGTAAAGCTGCCATGAAAACAAGCTACTTAGGTAAACATAGAATCAAAAGGCGTAACAACTTTCCCCCTTGACACTCAGAACACTTGCGAGATAATAATTACGTGCTCACCTGTAGACAAATGGACCGACCTCCTGCAGCTTGGGCTTCTCTCCGTTTAGGAAGCCATCTGGGTTGGTTACATTATAGATGTATACCTTGGTCAGCCGTATAACCCCGGGTCTCTGCCAATAGTGATAGCTTAATGTGTCATTCCACAGCCTTAGATTCTGTTTTAACGAATTATTTATTAGACATTAGTTTGCGATGACAGCGAAGCGTACTTGCCTTTAGTATGAAATAGTCCAGCCATGGTATGGATGATAAAACTATGCCTAAGATTAATGTAACTATACCAATAATTATCACAGCTAGTCTATCTGAAAATAAATAGAGTGTTGGTAAACAAAACTTAGTTGATATTTATTTTTGGTTTAGACAGCACTCGTTTCATTCTGTCAAGGAAATCAATTAGCATTATTAGCGCTGCAAATTATGGGGAAATACGAGTAACGTGGACAGACAAGCGAGAAAAACGTCAGCGAAAAGTCACTTCGTCATACTTCCGTTAACAAGATCCGAACCGCACCCAACCCAGTTCCTGGAGTACTTCACACCTGTTTATGGGTTGCAATTCAAGTTAAGACGTTATTGAATTTGGGGTATTTCACGGCTGCCACTCACGACACTTGGCCACACTTGGCATCTTGATCTTGGCCGACTTACGAAACTGAATTTAATATTTTGCACATGCTGTTCATGAATATTGAATTGAAGTCAACACTTAATTGAAACTGCATTTTGCAAATCGTTATGTTTATGGGCCTTTGCACTTAACATAGGAGATGGCGTTACTCGCATCCCATCTGCGATTACCTTGATGGCATTTTGTTGAGGTGGGCGTGACCGACATGTGGGCGGCAGCCAGGTTACAACGTGCAATGCCAACGGGTTTCGGCCGCCGAGTTGAGTCCGAACCCCCCTAAAACAGTCAACGAACTGATTGAACTTCTTGTTGGCTTCCACCAGAATGCGAACTGCACGCGTCCAATAAGTGCAAAGCCCAGCAATAAAGCAAACATTTTGTTTTTGTCTAAATAAACAGTATACATACAAGTATATACATATATATACGCTTGTGTGTGTGTAAGTACATTTCCTATTTGCGATCGGAATATATTTATCGGGTCAAGCAAAGCAGCTGAAATCAGCGTGTTTCGATAACGACACCCGAGATTTATTGAACTCGCATTGAACTATGGACGGCGATAATTGCTGTCGAAAATGATTTTGTATTTTGGCGACAAGAAAGCGGCAAAGTTCAAGAGTTCCATTGACCCTGAAAGCCGCATTACCTCTTGTCGCCTCAGACTCAGCATCAGTTTCAGCCTGTGTCATCGCCTCGAAATCAACAAAAATTGACGCAGAGAAAGTTACGTAAAATGTCATAAAATCAAGCACAAAATGTTGAAACTGACGTTGTAGTTGAGGTTGCTGGTTTATGTTTATGTATATATATATATACATATATATTTATGTATATATGTGTATTTTTTGTTTTTGGGGCAGCTGTCAGTTTCAAGGTCAAGGGAGTAGAGCACTCAACAGTTGGGACAATCTGATTGCCTTTACTGCCGGTTTACATTAATCGTCTTTCGGCTTCATCTGGCTCATTGCCTTATTAGTTTACATCGATAATTATATATCTTATACCAATATATATGTATATGTTTTTTCTTTTAGTTGTCGTTGCTGCAACTGACAGCGCTTGCATGAGCCTATGATTGGCGACATGGTCAATAAACATTTGGCACACAATTGATACGTCAGCGCCTGCTGCCGTTGACAATAATGCTGAATTCTCAGTTGTTATTGCTGCTGTTTCTGTTGTAGTTCAAATTGTAGTTGTAGTTGAAGTTGTTCTTGTTGCTGTGGTTATTGTTATTGCATGTAAGAAGTTGTTGTATTTCCAATATTCCTATTTGCACTTTAAGCTGTTTTCATACCCTAGTTGAGAGTATTCCCATGCTGTCTTCCATGATGTTGCGATGTCAGAAACAAATGCGACTTTTGTAATAAATGAATATTAAAATAATTAAGCACATTTTATATTCGACTCGTTTCATTAGCTTTTAATTATTGTTAACAATTAATTGAGTACGAGAATATTTAATATTCGGCTCGTTTAATGTATTACTTTATTTCGTGCAAATAAATTCAACGCAGTTACAACAGATTCACGTATCCAATATATAGTATATAGTATGGTATATGCAAGCAGAATAGCAGTGCAAATCTCTTTTAAAAGTATGAATAATATTTAATGCTCAACTCGTTTAATTAAGCATTTAATTATTGTTTACATTTAAAGTATTAATTGATTACGAGAATATTTAATATTCGGCTCGTTTAGTATCGTTTTTTCCTTGGTGTAAATATGTGCAACTCAGTGAGTTGCAACAGACACAGAGGCGTCTGATGACGGGGTTTATTGATTAACTTATACAGCCTTTAATTATTGTTAGCATTTAAAGAATTTATTGTGAAGGAGAACATTTAAAATTCGACTCGATTCATTTTAGTATCGTGTAAATGTTTGGAACGCAGTGAGTTACAACAGACTGCGATAAAACGACGTCCCTGGCAAACGAAATCCCCCCGTGCTGAGACCCTGGCTTAGACACTTAATACTGGTGTCATATGTTCAGTTCGTTGAAAATTACAGCTAAGCATGCAACATAGTTTCTGGTTTCCATCCGTTTGCTGAACTGTCGAAATTATGAAAATGTGCTCGAACTGAACTTTGTAGCCACTTAGGAGCAGCCTGAAGGCCCATTTCGACTACGCTTGGCCCTAATGATAATAGGCAGTTCTCTTAATATATATCTCTTATTTATATAGCCATTAACTACACAAGATCACTTGCAGTTACTGTTACAAAGTGTTACTTTCAAAGGGGGATGGTCGTCAGCAACAACATCTATATTTCAGATCTAAAGAATGCCATTTCAATAGACGTGCATGCGGAATCGCTGCAACAATGGTGCAACAACAAAGCGACAACGGCACTCGAAACTAAGCACTTTGCCACAATGACTGCAGCTAAACAATTAAGCTCAGATTTCGTTTCAGAACGAGCCCCATTGCGGCATTATTCATGATCTGACTGCAAAGCACCGCGCTGCCACACTGCCGCATTGTTGCCACGTCGAGTTGCCGTTGTGCATTGTTGACTGGCCGCATTGTCTTGCCTCAGTGTAAACACTTTTGTTTAAGCAAATTATTGCAATTACTGTAGGAAATGGAGATGGAATTGCTCTCGGACACACTACCTTATGCCTTTGACTACGCCTTACAATTTGCATCGCATTGTCGATGTCTTCCGATCGATCGATCCTCGATGCCAATTAGCCTCATCCCAGACGAGTCCAGTTGCGAGTTGTGGCAGTCGCATTGGCTTTTCGAACCGGTTCCTGGGGTTATTCTTCCGTTTGCTTTTTTGTTTCTTGG
Source organism: Drosophila immigrans (assembly GCA_963583835.1). Classification (NCBI taxonomy): domain Eukaryota; kingdom Metazoa; phylum Arthropoda; class Insecta; order Diptera; family Drosophilidae; genus Drosophila; species Drosophila immigrans. Next base: position 51,249,960 of record OY757141.1, read on the forward strand.
ACGTGCCTTCTTGGGTAATTTTTGCTTAAAGTTATCGCATATTGACCCTTAATTAAGGTACTTACATCTGATTCCGATGCTGGATAATAAAGTCGTTCCTCGGAAAGTTTCATTGGCTCACGAGTAGCAGAAACAGAAGACGCGTAAACAGAAATGAATTACAACTGAATGCAATTGCGAGGGCATGTAATAAATGGAATCGAATGGAATGGAATGGAAAGTGAAAGGTGGGAGAAACCCATGAAAGAATCGATCGAATGGAAGTAATTCAGACGAGGTGGAAGTTCGATAATGTAAATCGTAATGTCCGAAACAAAGACTCATCGCATTTTAAAGCTTGTGGCCCCAATCAACTAAATCAATTGCACATTTGGTTATACAATCTGTAAACAGAAATCAACGCACACATCGCGAGCACAGCATGCCGACTCGTTATTGCCAAAGACTCCATGTTATGAGCCACAAGTTATTGGCCACTCTGAGACTTCTTCTTGCGCGACTCTGCAGATTTCTGAGCTCACGTTGCCAAGTGCAATGCACTGAACTCAGTAAGCACTGCCTGCAACTACCGCGCCTATTTCTGCTGCTGTTTGTGGCAAGCACACAAGCTGAATGGCAAATACCCGGTCCCCTCTCCATCGTCCCCTTTTGAGTTTGACTCAGAATTGGCCAAAATAAGGCAGCAGCGGCAGCGGCTGTGATTGCTGACTTGGTCGTGTTAATTGTGTTAATTTTTAGCTCACTCTCTTGAAGTCGACTAACGCTCAAGTAGAAACCCCAGCAGTCTATGAGCACATGTCCCATGCCCATATCCATGTCCAGAGCTGGCCAATCCACTCACATGGCTGTCTCCATCTCCATCTCCTTCTCCTTCTCCTACTCCATCTCCATCTCGATCTCAACTTGGTCTCAGCTCAGCTTCAATTTTCGGATGTTGGTATTTCACTCTGGCTCTGGCTCTGGCTCCGACTCTGGCTCTGACTCTGTCTGTGTCTCTGGTGCTGGCTACGAGGCTCGGCCTCTTGAGGTCTTGTAGTATATTGATTTGGCAACATTTTCATATTTGCTTTTGTATGTACAAGATTCGAGAGTGCTTATACCCGTACTTGTGTTTGTTAGTTGTAGTATTTGGCAGTTAATAGTTGTTGTTAGAGTCTCTGCTGTTTCTGCAGCACACCAAATTGCACTGGTCAGTAAAGTACTCGTGGTCTTAGTTGTTGGCGTTGTTGTATTTCTATTCGAATTCGCTTCGACTTTTCAATTGCAATCTTTTTTATTTAGCTTATTTTGCCGTTTGCCTCACTTCTGTTTTATGTTGCCTTGCGGTTTTTTCTTAGTTTGCTTTTCAGCTTGTTTAGCATTGTATTAGAATTGCTCAAGCACCGTGGTGCGAAATCAATTGAAAGTGCTGCTTCAAGTGCCGTTAGCCGTTAGCCGGTTAGCTGGCTGAGCTCCCCTTAAGGGCGTTCTTATTGAGCATTGACATTAGCACTTGTTATCAAGTATCAAATGTACTTTTCCATTTACTAGCACATAAAAACAGATTGATTTATGGCGAGACCTTCGGAGCAGTGATTATGACTATTATGACGAGATGAGACACAAAACTCGCATTCGCTCGTAATGCGCAATAATCGGTCACACAGCTCGGCCGGCAATTATTCTGGGTAACATAACATAAGTAGCATTAAATCTTATATAGTATTTAACTAGCCAAGCATAGAGGGAAACCATTATCAGATCACAGCAGATTTGCTGGCACGTAACACAGAAGTCTTTAAAATGCCAAGCCCAATAATTGGTGGCATCAATAACTAAAAAACAAGCATAAAGCCAATAAATTGTCAAGTGCAAAATGTTTAAAAACACAAAAAAAAAACAGATTCTAAGCAAACGTCAAATGACAACGAGAACCTGCCCAAAATGAAGGCAATCAAATCCGAAGCGAAACCGAATCTACGAGTCTTGGGCGATATGGCCAAGTTCAGAGAGAGAACGCAAGCCAAATTCAGAGACGGCGACTGAGCTGGCGAAAGAGTGAGATAGTGAGAGAGTGAGAGAGGCAGCTAGTGAGTGTTCTTGGCCATGGTTGTTGTTTGCTTGGCTGCTTCGACTATTGCGCGAGCTCAGCTGGCGCAGCTGGCTCACATGGCGTATACGCAGTGTCGTCTGTGGCACAGAACTCGGTTAACGAGGCGAGTGTTGTGTCTGTGTGGTGTCCGTTTCCTTGATTTCAATCTCAATGTTTAGTTAGTCGCAGGTTTTCCTTCGTTTTTCGGCTTTTCATTTATTTTATTTTGTGTGTGTTTTTCGAGTCTGCATCAGTTGATTGCCTTAATGCTTAACGTTGTTGTTTATCTCGGTATTTTTGGCCAAATACTCGTTTTGCATTGCAGTCGCAGTCGCAGTCACAGTCACAGTTGCAATTGCAGTTCTTGGATGACCAGTTTTTAAAAAACTTTTGCGGTATTTACATCAACAGTTGATTGCGATGCTGTTGTTGTTGCTGTTTTTTTTATTTTTATCTATTTAGTATGTACTTGTTGTTGGTTTTAAGCCCCAGCCATGTATTTTTCGCAAGTTTAAAGTGGCGCACAACTTGTTTAGCTTTTATTTTTGGTCAAGTAAACAACAAAAAAGCGCAAAACATAACAAAACGTTACCAATTTGGCAGTTGATATTGACTTTAAGCTGGCTAATTGCGCGTTTTATTGATAAAAATGTAATAATTGTCTTTAATTTAGTGTGAAAAAATCCAAAGAATAAAATCCAAAATGTTAAATTATATTATTAATTAAACGAGTCGATTTCGAAAACTCTAAAATACCTGTACTATAATTATTTTTAAGTTTTTTTTTTTATTAATCCACAGTACTTACTATGGAAAATTAATGAGACGCTTGTACAACAATAATATTCGATGGAATATTTGCGGTTGCAGGTCGCAACTGAAGCCCATGACTTGCACCTCAACCGAGCTAAGCATACTTACTATTGCTAATCTTTATGCCATGCGATATTAACATGGAAAGAGGCGTCCCTCTGTGTGTTACATGCGGGCGTGACCGACGCCCGGTGGCAGTTGACGCTTGTGGATTGCTGCTCTGTTGTTGTTGCAGTTGTTGTGGTTGTTGCAGTTGTTGTTGTTGCTGCTGCTGCTGCTGTTGCTGTTGTTGTTGGTGTCGACGACCACGCCCACAGCTGGCCCAGTCGAGTATGTGATCTCTAGCCGTGCGTCCATATCTCAAATAATGTTTTTCTAAGCCCATAATTCAAGTCTGTCGAATGATATATAAATACAGAGAAATCAAGCGTTAGAGTCAAATGAATTACTTTAGATGGGGTTCACTTTAGAGTCAACAACATATTTATTACCCTGAAATACAAATTTAATTAATATAATCTCCGTGGCCTGGGGACGGTCGCAGGCACAGTCTAAGGCTTCTCTAAACTAGCTTAACACTTAATTACACAACGAGGGACTTTATCCAGAACAAAATATGTGTTTACGACTTGACATCGTCGTAGTCGATGTTCAGTTTCAGTATTCAAGAGCTATAGACTGATAGACAGAATGTCCGGTATTATAGAAACCCCAAGATTTTCTGAATTAATTAAGCAGCCGAACGACCACGAACAATTAACGGGCATATTAAATCGTTAGAGCCAAGTTTGCAAATATGCGAAATAAAATCATTAAGACAACCAATCGAGTATGCTCTAGTCTAGGGTGCTCGACAAGGAGACGTCCAGTGTCCAAGATCAAAGTACTCCAAAATTAATTTAAGCTTGCCACACGCAAATGTATCTATTATATTTGTGGACTTCTCAGCTATCGTTACTTACCGCAGATATGATACTTATGATATTTATTTGTGTGTCACATAGATATGCACAATTTTAAGATACCCTCGCAACTTTTTGAAGAGTATTGGGCTGTAAAATTACAATAAAACATTTGTCATTCCCTGAAATGTATTCAAATGCACTTGCAGCTAGGCTAGAAGCTCCCCCCTGTCCGGCATTTAATTTGCACGAAGAATTCAAATGATGAGATTCATTCATTGTTGAGCACAGCTTAACACCTTATGCCGTGTAAGTCGGTAATTGAAGTCTGTTTGGCTGCACGACTCTTTGCGTGATTTAAATCGACCCGATGACAAGTACTTTGCCGTTGAAAACGAAAGACTCAAGCAACGAACTTCCCAACTAAACAAACACTTTCATAATTAACGTGCGACAACTCCAAGTGTCATGTTTTAAGATCTTTGGATCATCTCATGCTATATGCAATTGTGAGTCATATTTTCGATTCGCTCTCTGATATAACATTCCATAAGTATAGTAAATGAAAAGCTTACTTTTTTTAATATATTTATTTTTAGTCTTTTTAGCTGCTCTGTTACATTCGAGCGAGTTTTGAGTTATGAACAACGAAATGCTGTGGTGTTGTGTAAGGTTAAAAAAAGATGAGCAGAAATTATTTAAAGACAATTAATGGCATTTAGTTTTTGCCCCGTTTTCTGTTTTAATTGCTTGCCGCTTATAAGACAGACTCAACATTGTCAACTGCTTTGGGCCAAGTTCAAAAGCCCTGTCTGCCCTGACGACTGACGTCAACTTCATTTTCGCCAACTTGGTTGCGCGAACAGATGAAGAAAATAAAAGCAGAGTAAGATTTTTCGTCTGCAGTTCGCGCTTAATGAGCATGAAATAATTAAGACCAGTTTTAATTTGCAAGTATTTGCGCAATGAGGAAAATAAGAAAAGACGCAGGCTCGAAGCTAAATATGGGTAAATGGGAAAGGAACTGGAATTATTTAACAAAAATACCAGGAAGGATTCAATTAATTGTGTTATTAATAAATACTTTACTTTTAACATTGCTCTTAGCATGCAGTCTAACTCTCAGCCTCTCATTCATTTGTTCGTTTCCCTTGAGCTGCTTACAATCTGTTTATAGACCACATTCTTATGGGCCATAAACTGAACATGAAAATTGGTGCTTGCAATGCTTGTTGCAATAACCGCCTATTAAAATCGAGTTGGGCGCCATTTAGATGTTATTGTTTAGAGCATTTAATGCCAATCTAATTTCCACTTTGCACACACCCCAATTAACATGATATACTCGTAAACGCCAAATCACTTTCCCACAATTTGCGGCTCATAAGCGCCATTAAAGCCGATCCATTAAGAAGTCTCTGAGACATTATAGACGCCCAGCCGAACTGCAAATAAAACTGAAACTAAAACACGTTTTAACAATTTTCTGCTTATTTTCACACATTGACTCCGGCATTTTGGCCGGCTTCGACTTGGTGGTCACCTGGCCGTCTCAGTCGTCTTGGCCGCCCCAACTTCTTTTCGATGCGGCTCGTATTCACTTTTGTTCAGTCAGCCTCAGTTTCAGCTTTAGCGTCAGCCTCAGCCTCAGCCTGAGCTTCTTTGGCATAAGTATTATGTAAGCAAATGCAAGCCAAAAAGTGAGCAAAAAAATGATCGAACGAAAAATGCATTTGTCCAAAAACAAACTGTCTAGAAATCATTAAAAAATAGCACAGACATTTGCGTAAATAAAGAAATTACAGCAGCAGCAAACAAACACAAGCAACAACAAAAACAACAACAAAATCAGAGATTACAAAATTGCACAAATACAAAAATCTATTGACCCAAATACAGTTTTATAACCAGTCGGGCACATATGGCAACCAATGCGATGGTGCAACTGCCACAGCTCCAGCTCCAGCTACAGTTCCAGCCATCCAGCGATCCAGCGATTCATCGATCCAGCGGGGCTTTCTAACATTCCCAACAGCTGATGACGGTATTGAGTTGGGCTTTGGCCACCTCATTGCTAATAGTAACACTTTTGATTGCACCAGCAGTCGAGTTGCCAGCCAGCCAAGCAGCCAAGCAACCAAGCAGCCGAGCAGCCAACCAGCCAGGCTGCTAACCAGCTAACTAGCTAACCAGAAAGCCAAACGGGCCATTCCAGGCAGAAATAAGTAGGTTGCTTGGCCAACAGGCCACTAAGCCAATAAGCCAATGCGCTCCACTGTGTGCGGTGTGGTAGCCACAGACTGGTTGGCATTTAGCGTGCAACAAATCTTCTTGGCTGTTGCTGTTGTTGTTTCTGCTGTTGCAGTTTCGTGCACATTTTTAAGTACATATTAAGTTAGTCGCGCCTTCATTCAACTTTTAGCTTCACAAATACACATCGACTGAACTTAGAGGATAATTTGCCTAGCTGGAAGATCCCTTTATTTATTTTTATATTTTTATAATTTATCCTATCAGCTGCCTCACTTTAGATTAGTGTAAATGAACAATCTGACAAAAACGACAAGTCTCTTGATGCCACTTTTTCAAGTAATGCTTTTGTTGTTGTCGCTACCGTTGCCACTAGCCGAAATCTGTGTGCACTTGTTTGTTGTTTGTTTTGGCTGAGTTGGCTGTGTTGGCATTGTTGTGGCGTTTTTTGTTGCTTTTTAAATTTCACACAGCATCCAAAGAGTTGAGTCTCCCCAACTGCCTCTGCAGGCAGTGTGAAGGTCGCGCGTCATTTATCTTTCTTTTGTGCCGGCAGCTGTTCCACATCCAGTTTTGTTGTTGTTTTCTCCTTTTCGACTTCGCTTCGTGCACTTCGGCTGCATTTAATGCATTTTTAATAAATTGTTGCTAAAGTTATTCCGACTTATTACAATATTTTATGTATATAAAATTTCAATTTTTGCAACTTGAAACGTTCGTCTTTTTGGCTGATGACTGGGAGAGAGAGAGGAGCGATCGCAATGGCACTTGAATGGCTTCATAAAGCCAATGCCAATGCCAAAGAGGGGCGCATCTCGTAATTGGCATCGTTGGAACGCGTTGATTGGCAAATTGTATGCAATTATTGGAACTGACTGCCGAGCTGGCCGGGATGCGGCAGGCTCTGGCAGTAAAGGAAAAGTTCCGAAATGTTCGAAAGGTTCGAGATTTCTGAAAAGTTCGTTCATCTCTTGCTCTGTTGACATTGAGACGTTCCAATGTTGCGGAAGTTCCCGCTACACAGACAAACCCCAGACAGACAGACAGGCTGGTCTGCCGTCAGTATAACTATTTAGCCATAATTGTAGCTTACACATCGGCCAGGTATTCATTAGAGCCATAAGCCAAGCACGTTCGCTGGAAATATCTTTGCGTATGCCACATAGCACGCAAACCCCAGACCCCAAACCCAAGCCCCAAAGCCCCAATTCGTCTTCCATTTCAGTAGCTTCCCCAAGCTGGCGCTGGCATCTGAGCCATGTAAATCTTTTCGCTGAGCTCAATTAACTTAAATTGGCAACACTTCGAGCGCATCAAATCATTCTAACAACAACGAAACGAAGCTAAAGCATGTTTTAAATGCTATTAAGTCATTTAACATTCGACTTCGAATAGTCTGTTATGCAATTCGCAATTGATGCTCGCGGCATGCGCAAAAACAAAATGAAAGATTGAGGCAACGAACTTGCAACGCAGCTCGAAAAGATTTGTGGTATAAGAAAGCTCAATAAAATCACAAAGTGGAGAAGCTGCTTTGGGGTATCTATTAATTAACTAGTAAGTTGTTCATTTTAATTAATTTAAGTCGAACACATTTAATCAACAATGGCCAACTCTGATACTGTCCTGTCCTATAGAGCCCTTCGTTTTTTACTTTTATCTTAAAATGTTTAATCTCCAAAAACGCTGCAAAACGTCAACACACCCACAGCCATTCAATTGTTTCAGTAGCCGGTCTACAATTCTTTTTCAATTACAGCAACAGTGGCAGCCAAGTGGCTTTTAGCCCTCTCCGCCCAGACAGCTGCAGTCTTTGGTTTGCCTATTCTTGGCAACTGGGCAAATTGCCACGCGCTCTTCTCTTGTCGGTTGGTTGCCGTGGCAAATCGTTGAAGCGTGGCCGCTTCAGCGCATTATTGGCCAACCGTTTTCCAATAGTTTCAGTAAACTAACAACAACAACAACAACTCCAACCTCTTTATGCGTTTTGTTGTTGACTCTGCATCTAGTTGGTTAGTGTGTTGTAATTTATACGTCTATTAACTACGTCTCGCTCTTTCTTTTTCTGACTACTATATATCTGACTTTATGTTTTGGCCATGTTCGTGATCCATTTTCAGCAGGGCATTTATAACACATTTTTGTCTAAATGCTCTAATTGCGCTGCAGAATTTGTGGCTTCTGTATTTAAACTTGGATTGCCGGTGGGTTATTGGAAATCCTTTCGAGGCACTTGATACCCAATATACATATATGTCGGTTGTTTGGTTAATTTTGAATTTCTATGCCTGCCTCTCAGAGCTGACAGACGCGACGAAGGCCGCCAACGAAGCGTGGCAACGACAGGCCTTAAAAAAACAAAGCCAATCCAAGCCAAAGTCAATCCTGACCTAAGTCACCGCTTTTTTGATTGGCGGCTCTTTTCGGCTATGGGCTGTGTGTGAGGCTGGGCCCTGGAGTGGCTGTAGATTGATGGGTTTCTGGCACATTAAAGCGAACCCCCCCGACAAATTATGAGCTTATCAATAGGCAAATCAATTTGCTATTAAAAAGCGTACAGCACATTATATAACATAATAGTTGCCATACTCGAAAGCTTGTCGCATGTTCAGTTTATTAGCAAAATGCCCCTTGGGGCTCCCAGCAGCAGCAACAACAACGGCATGTGGCAACAGCAACATTGGCGAAAACAGCGCCGTGAATCACAAGCTTATGTCAATATTTCAATTTAACGGCTAAGAAACACACCACAAAATATTCCCCAACAGCAACAACAACAATGCGAGCACTTTGTCATGTAATTGTTGCTCCTCGGGACCTATTGGTCATTTGTTTTTTATCTCTTTTTTTTTTGGCATCTATTGCACTTAACCATTTTGCATTTTGCGGTTAATTAAGACGACTTCTGTGCCCAGGCAAAGCTAATTTTACGAGCGTGGGCGTGTTGGGCTGCAGACTGGCTCGATAGATGTGGAGATGATTAGTTGGTAGTTGGCACAAGCTTGCAGTTAAGCAGTTAAGTGGCAGAAGAGCGCTGTCGAAGGCCTTGAAAGTTGAACTAAATTTGGGGAATTTGGGAGTCTGTGGTTTTACGATTTCTACTACTTCGATACGAGAAGTTCTTGCTTTTGGTTTGTGTTGGCGACTAGTTATTAAATACATTTAGGCAACCAGCAGATATTCTTCTATTCCGACCCATGCTGCGACATCCAATGTCAATGACAGTTCGTGCATTGAACTGCAAACACACGCGGAGACGAAGACCTCAATCGCTGGCCAGCCTTCAACTCTTTCTACACTTTCGACACACCCCAACTGTAACTAGCATTTCTTTGCGATGTTTACTCAAAATTTCACACTTTTTTGCCTCATTTGCTGAACGCCAACACAAATAGCTATTACTTTATGCCCAAAACCCAGCTTGACATTGACTTACATTTTTCTAGTAAGCTCTGATTTCTGTTTTGGCAGAGCTAGGTCAAATTATCGTAACTCGACGCTGTTGCTTTTGCTGTTGTTGCAGTTGTTGTTTTTGCTGGCCAAATCAAGTCATAAAAGAACGGTTGAACAAATATTCAATTAAATAGTAAATAGGGCTTTTACTGGCCAATAACAAAAACACAGCTACTTAGTGAAAGACTCTCTTGACCAATTCCATTTTTAAAGCTGACCGCAATCTTTTAACAGCTCTTTCGACCTTAACATTGACCTGACCTTATGAAAATGCAAGCACTTTCCAAATTGAAACAGAGGAGATCACCGCAAACGCTACGTGATTTGCGGTTGCATATTTTTACTCAAACTTCATATTTGCATATAGCCAACAGACGTTCATGTGTATATAAGCACATATAGATCAAAAATGTCGATGTCATCCAAAAGAAAAAGCCCAACAATTTTTTTGAGGCGCTTGAAAAATATTTTAAAGTTTATAAATGTAACATATGTAAATTAATAAAACAATGTCAATTGAGCAAATGTGACAGATTTGTCACTCGTTTATATTTGCCTTGGCTTAGTTAAATGTGATGCGAGTATCAATACCTGACTAATCATTTTATGGAATGTTTAGTTTGTATGTTTTATGTATTTCATATTACAGCTATTTCAAAATGAAGCGGGCTTAAACATAACAATTTTTGATTTCTTTTTTTAGCAGTTCGATCAGAAAAATGTAATTGAATACTAGAAATAAAATTGCTCATGCGCCCCGTGCACACTTACTTTAACTTTCAGAATCTCTTGTAATGCCGCTAATCCAAAGAAATTCTTTAACGATTTCACTTGTTGTTGCTGTTATTATTATTTTGAATATCACGTTGGCCGCATGCTCATTTAATTTGAATATAAATTTCCGATTGATGCCAATTCCAGAGCAATTCACATATCCTTAATAGCGTGTTATTCACACACAATGTGCAACATTTTCGAATGTGCGAACTATTTAATGTATTCTTGATTCTTGTACTTAGCATTCAATTAATCGACATTCTGCACATAGCACACACAACAAATCCAGAATTGAAACTCAAACATAAATTGAAACTGAAACTGAAACTGAAATCGAAAGCGAACCGAAACCGAGTGCGAGATTGAAAGCGAAACTGAAAAGCGATCGCGCTCTGCTCCCGAGCATGTGTCGTGTGTCGTTGTTAAGTTGAAGTTGACGCGTCGAAATGAAAAGCTCGCATGAATGGACGAACGACGTCGCAAGACGTTTTTGTTCAAAACGCAAGACTTAAGTCGGCGTCGTCGCTCAGCCGCAGCAGCCTCTGCCGCTGTCGCTGTCGCTGCCTCGGCTACAGTCTCAGCTGAAGCCGAGACTCCGACTAAGTCTTGAGCCGAGCAACAGCTGACTCGGCTGCTGTGCATGTGCATGTATGTGTATGTGCAAATCTCAGCTTGCGCCCGACTCGACTCGTCAGCCACTTCTGCGTGTGTGTGTGTGTTTGGCTATCACTTGGCGCAATCCTCGCTGCCAGCTGCGCCGTCGCGTCGCAGTCTTAAAATTTGGCAATCTACGAGTGCTTGGCGCACTTGCGCGACCACCCGACGACGGCGTCGCTGCTCGTTCTCAGCGCAGAGGCGCTGTGGTGAATTAACGAATATTGTACATATTTTTGCACGCTATGTTGAGTTTTCCTTTTGTTGATTTCTACTCGGTTTACACTCTGAAGAGCGCGAGGGGATTTTTGTATTTTTTAAGTCGCGACAGCAACAGCGACTTTTGCTGAGTCACTTGCCGTTTATCGCCGTCTGACTTGTGGTTCTAGTTTAGTGGCCGTAAACTGATCTTAACCAGAGAGCATTCATTGAGTGCCTCAATTGCTTCCTACATTGTTTACTTTAGTCCATAATCGTTAAGGCTTTTTTGAAGGATATTCAACTCGACAGTCGACGGTTTCCTTTTCCTTTCGATCTGGCTGCTGATACGCAAAAGGAAATCTACGTCACTAGAAGAAACCTGAAACTATCGCAACAACAATTCAAAGTTAAACCTCCGCAATCAGCTCAGCTCAGATATAGAGTAATAGAGTAATATAGTAATCGAGTAATCGAGTAGTTTTCCTACCATGAAGGGCACGTTGCGAAAATTCTACATTATGAATACTTAATAAAAACAAACGGGTAATTTAAAGTGGAAAATTTCTCAAGCACTCGTATTTTTATTGGCTCTGTACTTAGCTAAAGCTAATGCCAACGATCAGACACTCGGTCTCGCTCAGCTAGCCATAGGCAAGCCCTCAATAATATAGTAATGAGTATGTTAAATGCCTCCTTACCACTTATACCAATCAATCAAGAGTTTTACGCACTGAACAGTAGGTCTCAACAATCGATTAAGTCAGTTTATAAACAAGAATCGCTGAACAGCAAAACAGAATCACTGTAAACACCTCTTGACGTCATTTGTTGTCGAACTATATAGCAATATCTATCATATATAGTAGTATAGTAGATACGATACGAAAGCTTAAACTAGACTTGCACTCGGCTAATTTGCAGTTATGCTAGTCGAGTACTCGATGCGAGTGGGCTAATAAAACATAGATTTAGTTATGGGTATTCAACTTCCTGGACATTCTTAAGAAGCTGGAGCTGCAACTACGGATCGGAAAATATATTCAGCTGCATGCCATAAAGATACCCGCGATGCAATGGAAACCTGTTAAAATGCAACATTTAATGGGCTTTTAACGATCTAATGGTTAATTTGCATGTTGCTGCTGTTGGGCGCATTGCAGTGTGTAAAGTCGTAATGTCATATTCTATTCTATGGCAATGCATTCATCACCTCAAAGTGCAAACATTTATTGATACAATAGTGCTCATCGGAATAAAGCGGAAACACGCTTTTGATGTGTATGAAACAAATCGCTTGAAGAACTCAATCAACAATCTCTTAACTCTTAACTCTAAAGTTAACTAAATTTCAGAATAACATCTACAGGTGGAGCCAAGCGTAAAGAAGTACTGGGAAGTCGCATTATCAATGAGAGTTCAGTCAAGTCAATGTGAAACAGCAACAGCAACAGCGACCACAGCAAAACTCAAGTGTTTCGGGTACTATCCAAACAAATGAGACCCAACCTCAACCCAACTCGGAACTGACTTAAAGTCCGTTACAGCAACACACTCATTGCACAAGATCCCAGTACTCGAATGGGGCACAAGGATACTGCTGCACTTATGCAAAGACCTTAATCTAATAAGTGGCTTGAAGGTTGCACTTTTTTGGGTTTCAGTTCGGGCTTAACATAGTTTGTGACAAGAACGACTTTAATTGTCGTCGTATAACGAATTTACATATTTGGACATGTATAGTAGTGCACAACAGGCATCAAAGTTAAATGTATATTGTTTATAATTATAATTGCTGCTTTTGCTCTTTTTGTTTGCTGGCTGGAAAAGGCCACAGCGAACATTAAAGTGGCGCTAACAAACAAAATGTACTATGATACACTACACTAGTACCTACATATATAGAGGCAAATATAAATAAACAACACAGTTGTCCAGTAATTGCCAAAATGTGGTTCGAGCCGAATGAGGGATGGTCAAGTGATGGTCAGGCAAGGGAAAAGATTCGTTTTAACATAATAGCCCAACTTTGCAGACAAGTTCACTGCAATGCAGATTGAGCGAGAAACAAATTAAATTCCTAATGGGTGGTAAGCAACGGTACAGCTTTAATAAGTTAACGACTCACATAGAACTGTCGTTAGTTAGTTGGGCACTTCGAACCCGAGAGTTTAGTGTTTGAAGAAGGTATGAATAATTTGTAATTTGTCATTCAATATTATCTTCCATCTCGCACACGCTGTGTGTGGTGTTACTTGCGTCAAAAAGGGTGTGAGCAGAACTTAATTGAGCAACAACTTAACCCCATCCTTCACATTGAAAGTTGAATTACCTGAGGAAACAGGTCTGCGATCGTAGCCTACTAAAGATCTTAAGATCAAATGGCATCTCATTGCCAAGCGAATCGGAAATCAGACGACCCGACAAAATGACTACGCAACAATGATACATGAGATATGACCTAGCAAAATAAAATATTCGTATTTATGATATATGTCTATTTAATATTGTATAAAAATATTGCCAAAATGTGCGGCACGGAGTGCAATAATTTTTACATGTATTTCAATTACTCAAAGCGTAAATGGGCTCTTATAAACGGGTTTACAAAGCAAGCATCGAGCAACAACTACATATAGTCAACGTTATGCCAGTACCGAGTATTCGACCTGGTCTTATTGGGCCATAATTCACAGACGGCTGGTTTAGAAGCCAAGCAGCCGCTCGAGGGGTTTACACAGCATTTACGTTGATTTCTTAACTTTTTTGTTTTCAATTACTCTACGAAGGACATCATTTTAATATCGCTTTTGTTTTTGGGCTTGTTGGGTCGCCGAACCACGATGAAGAGGGGCAGAGGAGCAGGGGAGGAATTCGTTGCCCAAGGGGGAGCAATGTCTGCGTATGCCATGCGAAATCTTTTAAAACTTTTCGTCGTTAACGCGCCATACAATAAAGGCGCTGATATGGAAATAATTACCCGCAGACTTTTTACATTAATTTACTTAGCATCAGCCAAAAAGTTTCGATTTATCATACAACCCGATTTCATGTAGATTCCCTTATAATCTCTTTTGAATAATATAAATAAATGTTTACAGCTATTGGCTCTGATATATTGAAAAAAACAATATTGGAAAGCATTTTAGTAATGTCAAATAAATGTTTTGAAGCCAATAGAAGTGCAAAAGCATTGCATACTTTTCGGCATGCAATAAATACATTTTAATGTTCGTTGTGAATATTTAGGGTAATTTATTTCGCAGACATCCGGTTCAAATTGCATGCAATATAGCAATTCATTAAAGTTCATGAAAACTCAAGTTTCCCATAAATAATCCTTGATTTGTCCTGGCATACCCGAAGGATGACACCCGCCCCATTTAGCCGAGGAGCCTCATCATTGCAATACACAACAAACACACATATTGCACAAATAAAAACCTAAAATACCGTATTCTCTGGCTGATTCTAGCTGACCCTAGGACCGTCATCAATGTAGGTCATGAAACAGTGGAAAACGCTCGTTTATCGAAACTTTTTTGTGTAATAAACTTTTTGCAAATTTAGTCAATTGCTTCACTCACTCTGGTGTTTCATCCATTGCCGGTACTTTGACTTGAAATAATTAACTCTGTCCAATTCTGTTTCCCAATTCGCTGAATTTAAATTATGTTACAATTGATAATTAATTAGTTCGTGCACCGAAATGTTAATCGGTTTTTCCAATTGAAGCATCACGCGTATATTGTTACCGGCAAAGTGTTCACATATTTTGTGGTAATTAAGAGAGGCAAATTATTACATTTAATTGGATTATTCACATAAACTATCCAAGGCAATTTTCGCACTCTTCAATATTATCATACGAATGTGTAAGCACGACTTCTTCTTTCCGACTGGTGGGTAGAGAGCTCCAGTTCAATTTGAGATTTCTTTTCTACAAGAATTTCTGCTTAAGTGCTCTGGTCAGGGCCGGACTGCGGTGATATGGCAAAAACGATAGTGTATACTATACATTAAACAGAGTATCAATTAGTTGTAGCCAGTCTTGTGGGTACACAATATCATTGCCATAGATTCTCCCAATTGAGACTTAAGCAACCCTCAAAGCGCTCCTGAACTATGGCATATTTAATATGCTTTAATTGAACTAAGCGACTGACCTGCTGATGGACGTGCTGGGTACATACATATGTACATAACATACATACATTTGTGTGTGGATACGTCTTTATGACATGAGTATTAGAGACGATATTATGATATGTACGATATTGCACTATTGATAAGAGAGTGTTATGATTGCTATTGTTTTATTTCGTTAAATATTATTGCATCGACATCACGAAATCAGTGATATGAGAGTGGTCGGGGCAATAGTTATGATAAGAGTTGTTATAAATATGTACATACATACATTTTATGCGGTGAGTGAACTAATATTTAGCAGACTTGAATTGAAGTAGACTTGAATTGAAGTCTGCATATTGAAGTGACAGCAAATAAAACATATCAAATGCAAACATTAATTATTTTCGTATTCCAATGTGCTTAATTATGTAAATGCAACCCTTTTTGCATTCGTAATTGAATCTCGCATGAAATGTCAATCAAATCAAAGCAAAAACAAACATAAACACAAATACAAATACTATACAATTGCGAGTAGTTCGCATAGATGTACAGCTGTCTAGTGAATGTACAAAGCCTTCTATGCCATTTCGTGTAAGTAGCAAAAAATATGAAATTAATTTAAAATGTGCAATATAAAACAGGAGCTGAATGCAAAAACCAAACCAAACTGCCAAATGTGCTTTGAAGGCTTCGTTCAGAAACAGACGCCAAATGTCCATCAGAGATGCAGCCACTGGACAGCAGGTGAAAACCGGTGAGCGATAAACGGTGGAAGGCGGAAGGCGGATGGTGGGCGGTGGACGGTGGACGGTGGACGGTGAACGGAAAATGGGAAATGAAAATGGGCACGATCCGTCAACGGGTTAATTTAAAATACAACGCCGCGGGCCAGCACGCTTTCACTCAAACTTCTGGCAGCTGGTTAATTGAAAACTGTGATTGCTCTCAGTTTAAGTATTATTTTGTTATTTTTATTAGGAATTAGGGCAATGGACTGGCTTGGATGGCCATCCGAATTAGTTTTGCATTTGAATCATAAACAATTCATATTTCCCATTTTGTCTTTTATAAGCTCCCAACACGTGACCAAAGCGAATTTAATTATCATTTTCATTTCCATTGTGCAATATAATCGCATTTATAAGGCAACTATTGCTCTATATATCCGCCACGTATGACAAATCATCGAGCCACCCCTTCACTTACTCTGCACCGCATCGAATGATAGGCATCCCTTAAATGGGTGTCTTCAATCTTTCTATATGATACATTTCAGCGCAATCTGTTGCCTAACTAGGCGTAACATCGCTGGCACTTTTGGGGGTGCGGGGGCATCTGCTTCAGATATTTTACTGAAATGCAATCTAACAAGTGACAAGCCATAAGCCGATCTCAACACTTATATTTAATATCGTACAAAAAATGATAAGGCTTCGTCTAACCGTAGTAATGATGCCATTCGAGTTTTCTAAACGACAAAGAAAAATGACTTACAGACATTCAGCATTCAAATATTCCTTTCACTACTCCTTTCTTGAACTGCTTCCACACTTGAGTAAATTACATTGCTCGCTAATTTTTGACTAATTACTTACCACTGCAACATCTTTTCTCATATGTGATACATTAAGAGCAACATAAATTTCCGAGTTACTTCCGCCTCGACAAGTCGATCTTGGAACTGCACTTCACAATGCTGCCAATGCCCACAGCAAGTCACATAACTCAGGCCAACACAATGGGACCGACAGAGCAGACGGCAAATATAAAAATTAATTAAAGTCTCGCCTCAAGATGCCCCCTGGCCAACCCCTCTAACATGAAACAGCGGCAATGTCTTCTTTTCCCTAAATTGTTCACACGTTGCCCGCGCCTCGATTGCAACATCTTGTGGCATTGTACGCCTTAAAGGCTGCAACAACAATCGCCACTGTCTGGCCGGGGCTTGATCCTTGACTCTCACTCTCTGTCTTTGTTTCTGTCTCTGTCTCTGTCGTTCCCTGCGCCTTGTTGCCACCACAATTGCGAGTCCTCGTTCCATCCGCGACGTCAAGTGATGCGCCTTTTTATTTAACGCCCAAAACTGCCGGAGCATGCAAAAGGTAACAACAGGCAGGCAACAACCCTCGTTGTTGTTGATGTTGTTGTTGTTGTTTCCACTGATGTTGTTATTGTTTTGAGCTGTCAAATTTGGTTGTATGTTGTTGCTGCTGCTGCTGCTGCTGCCACTGCTGTGATTGTGTGTAATTTTATTAATCACAACAACACATTCGCTTTCCTGGCCTTGCCAAACCCTTCTTCCCTCAAGCCGTACATCCTTCAGCTGCACATCCTTTTCAATTGCGAGTCCCGGATTCCTGTCATTTAGTTTTGACTAATTATCCAATTTGTATGCAATAAAAATATTAATGGCCAGCAAGTTGCAGTCCAAACAGTTTAATTAATATAATTATTATTTTTATGAATTATGCAGCTCTGCTTTGCGGCTGCATCGATTAAAGCTACTGTGCACTTTGTTTATTTATTTATTGTTCTCGTTCTTCTTATTGTTGTTGGTCAGGTCGGACGAGGGCAAAAAATGTGAATAGCCACATGCAAATTTTCCAGTTGGTTTATTCTGCGCCTTCATGCGAACATCAATGCAAAAATTCTGGGCAGCGGCATTTAAAAAAATCCACAAAAATGAAAATAAACATTGCGCAATTTACCCTTTATATTGGCTGTGCTCTCATAGGTCATGAGAGGCATCCCAATGCCTTAATACAACTGATTAATAAATATACAATAGAGTCTATAATAAAGTAAAAGGAAACTTAAACTGCCTCGATTATGTCATTGCATTTACCACACAACTGCATTACTGCCACTAAATAATTTGGCCAATTCTTTAAAATGTTGACACGAAACCACGGCATCGGAAACCACAAACCGACCACACACACTCCATTAATATTTATGCATTGTGTAATATTAATAAATTAAGCAATTAAGCACGCAATTATTTCAATACGAGTACGAACACAAGCACCTGTTTACTGTCCACTCTTGACAAAATTTACACATACTCGTAGTTCGCATATAAAAAGTGAATAATGAAATTAAATTTTCATGGAGTGAAGTTATGAACTCGAGGCGAGAGTTGCATAAACTTTTCTCTGCGGCAAGTACGGGTAGGATAACAAAATGAAAAGAATCCAAAGGAAAAGAAACTGGCAGAACTTTTGCGACGACGATGGCAACTAAAAATCGCTTCATTCTAATTACTTCCTGTTGGACAGGGAATCTGAGACTCTCAAGTTGGATCGCGAGCCGCAAGAGGACTTCCTTGCAGCGTGCCAGGACACGTCTAGTTAAAGTAGTGGGTGTTGAGCTGGCGCAGGGGCATATAAAACAATCGTTTCGTAATAAAGATGAAAATTTTATTAAAAGATGTCGGAAACAGATGTCGCCGCCAAAGCTGCCCGCCCCCTTCGCCTCAGCCCATCATCCCGTCAGCCCAGCAGCCTGTGCCAAAGCCAAAGCCAAAGCAAAAGCCAAAGCCAGAAGCCAAATCCAGAGTCAAAGCCAGCACCAACCAACGAACCAACGAGCCAGCGAACCAACAAACCAACCAACCAACCAACACACACAGTTTATAATCTTTTATCGCATTTTTTCTACTTGGTTGACACAAAGAGCGTATTTATGCGACTGTTAACGTTATGAAAAGCCCATAATTTGCCAGCCACCCTCCGCAGTTGCCATATAATAAAAATAATAAACGTTCTGCTGAAAATCGATAGCAAACAGAATTCGCATTCAGTTGTCGGCAGCGCACTCCGGAGAGGGGACTCCAGAGCAGGAGGGCAAGGGGGGCGGCCAAAAGGGAGCAGTATTATCGGGCAGCAGCTGATATCGACAGTTGACTTGGCGGCGGTTGTCGTGGCTCATGAACTTCTCCGAGTTCTGTGCTCTGTTCTGTTATGCGCTGCTATAACGTTCTCATCGAGTGTCGTGTATAAATGTTTGCGCTTTATTATATTGCCCATCCACGCCCTCATCGAAACATATACGTCGGCAGCATCTTGTGACATTTTACCTTATTTTTCCGACTGGCGTGCAATCGACGTCCATTGTCGTCGTCGCCGACGTCGCCATCGTCGCCTCATGCCGATACAGACGATTCGAGTACACGATAATGATATCCATATAATGATGCGGCTGTCAATTCCATTCCATTGGCATTTTCACGATGCCATAAAGTCCCCGTGGAAGACTCTGTTCGCAGTCGCTGTCGCTGGAGGCAACTCCAACTGCTGCCGAGCCTTCTATCGAGGTTTTGAAACGATTGGGTTTTCCCCAATACTCGTAATGAATGTTAGATTATCCAAAATAAATTGAACTGCCTCAGAATGCGAATTTTAATTTTGAAATTCAAATTTCCAATGTAAAACATTTTGTAGATGCAACTTTACCATAATTTTATTTAATTTCAGAATTTTATTTTGGGCTCGGCAATTTGAATTTTTAATGTAAATTATAATTTTTTTATTTCTCTTATTTTTTTCCATCAATTTTTTTTATTTATACTTGAGATGCAACTATGCCATAATGTTATTATATTTAAGAATTGTATTTTGTATAATGCAAATTAAATCAAAAAAGTAAATTAAATATCATTATGGAATATTGATTATCAAAATTACGTATTTTTTAATTTTATTTATATTCGATTTAAAAAAAAATTAGAGATGAGACTATCAAATATAGAACAAAGTTATACAATAAGTTTACTAAATTTGAGAATCCAAAAATGGCAACAATCAAGCAAATAAACATTCAGACTACTTTGGCTAAGAGCCCGATGAAAACCAAAGCAACAAAACCATTTAAATAAAGCACACAAAACTCAAATCATTTACATATTTCCAATTCAGCAAACACTTTTATGCCACACAAAAGCTCGAATGATTCTTAATTCTGCCACCGAAAAACAATTAAAACTTTTGTTTGTTTTCAACTTTGTCCCCGGGAGTCGGTGGGGAATGGATCCTCAAAAACACTGTGAAGTGTGACCCCTTTCATTCGACATTGCCGTCTCAGCACAAATACTCGTCCCTCTTCAGCCCACTCATCAAATAATTGTCCTCGTATTATGGCAGCGACAAAAGGATCCCAATATGTGAGAGAGATGTGTATAAAATTAAGTATGCGCAGTGACAACTGCCAAAGTACCAGAAATGGTTGGCAATTGAAATGCTCGCAAAATCTCAGCCAAATTCAAGCCAAGCAGCAGCCAGAAGCCGTCGCTAGCTTTCGGTGCCAAATAAAAATGTAAGGACATGCACACAGACAAATAGAAATGCGAATACCAATACAAACACAAATACACAAGCAGGCTCAAGGATCCAAAAGGATGGCGAAATCCTTTGCATAAATGATGATGGCATGATGAGAACTTTTAATCATTATTATCACATATTTATACGCTTATATGAGCATGTTTTATGTACTCGCTGGCAGCCGCAGCAGCAGCGGCCAAGGGTGCAGGATGCAGGATGCGGAGTAGCAGTAATCCTTTTGAAGGCAAAAACCCACAAATGGCAGCGCAAAAAGGCTGACAAAACAATGCGAGTATAACACACACACACACACGCACGCAGACACTGACAAAGACTGTGTGTGCTTTGTTATCCTTATTCTTATTGTTGGCCTGGAGAGTGCTCCTCGCTGCTCGATGATGAGTTTCCAATTCGAGTGAGGCCACGCCCCTCAAGCAGGACATGGAGGAGAGGAGGGAGGACGCCGGGGCAACCACTTGCACTTTTCGCTTGCTGCCTCAGCTTGCTCGGCAAAGCCACAACAAGGGTTGCTTTTAGTCTCTCTGTCTACATAGCGGTTGAGTGTGTGTGTGTGTGTGTGTGTGTGTGTGTGTGTGTGTGTGTGTGTGTGTGTGTGTGTGTGTGCGTATTATGTATGTAATACACAATAGAGTGTGGCGCCACATACAAAAGTCATAAGGCAGTTTCTAAGCTTACATAAACGCCAGACGAGATGCTGCACGGCAGCATCACTTGGCCAACTTGCGCTATGTACTTGGCCAGCAATCTCATTGTTGTTGCTACTGCTGACTCCCCCGGCTAGTAAATAAGTCATCATTGTCGATTGTCGTCATCAACGCGCCGAGGACAACTAATTTGCGGTCATAATAAAAGTTAATCTACTGACTCTTGGCGCTTGCTTGTTGTGTCCCTGCTGCAACAAATTGCGTGTGGACACGGACAACTTATGGCAACGAAGTTTTGGCCAAATGATTGAGCTTCTCTCTCTCTCTCTCTCTCTGTTCTCCACTCGCCTGCACTCAATGTAGTTGCAGCGGACTGAATAATTTAACGATCCTGCAACTAATATAGTTGCAATTGCATTAACTTTTAAACGTACTGATTAGAGAGCATTACGAGTATTATGTATTTAACGCAGCCACACATTTGTTATTAATATTTAGCTGCTGTGCAACTATTATCGCTCAGTGTATGCTAAGCTAAGCTAAATAAAATTATGAATATATTTGGCGAGTAACTCACACCTCGAAGCTCGACTTGAACCCACAGTGCGCCCGGCAAAGGGGAGCGAGGGAGAGGCAGAGAGGATATAGAGCGAGAGAGACAACGAGGCAGCACAAAACAAGCACGATGAAAAGCGAGCAGTTCAGCTCGAAGCAGCAACAAAACAAGAAAATTAAATTTTTATTGTTTTCACACAAATAAAATCAAATAAAAAGCGTACAACAATAACAGGCAGGATGGCGAAGGCGAAGACACACACACTTACACAGACAATATAGAGAGCGAGTGAGTGTGTGTGTGTGTGTGTATGTATATAAGTATCAAAAGGAGGCCGTCACGTGCCACACATACAACAAGTACGACTGGGCAGGAGACGAGGACCAACCACCGTAGAGCAACCCCTAAATGCGTCCGCTGCCTTCGCTGCTGCTGCGCCAGCCTGGAGCGAGGAGCTGTGTTGTGGACCAGTCAACGGTCCTTGTTCAGTACGAATCGAGAGCTCGACGCGTACGCGGCGCGCACAGCACAACAGAGTTGAGAGAACAAAGTACAGAGCAGAGTGAAGCACAGCGGAGCACAGCAGAGGCCAAGCAGATAGAACCACATAAATACGCGGCAGTATTTGGTCGAGAGCAGACGTAATGTCTACGGCGTTCCTCGTGGACAGTTTGTTGCATGCCCAGCGCGCCCAGAGTTACAGTGAGAGCCAGCTGAAGTCGAGTCTGAGCGAGATGCTCCTGAGCCGCGGCCAGCCCGAGCAGGCTGCGGACAGGCCGGAGGAGCGCTCCAGCTCCGGCTCGAGTGAGCTGCTGTGCAGTTGCAACTGTGCGATTGCGAAACGAGGTTACAAATGTGATAAGTGTCGCGAGATTCGAGCGGAGAGTGTGGATAGTATTGAGGAGATGGAGATGGAGATGGAAATAGAAGACGACGATGACGACGATGAGGATGAAATCGTAGCGGACATTGGCGGCATTGAGACGCCGCACCTGGACGACGACGAGCTGGACGATGAGCTGGACATGGAGACGCGACGGGAGGCAATCAAATTGCCCAAGCTGGAGCCCAAGGACACCAACACACTCACCACAGGCGGTGGTGGCACCACCATCCTCAAGGATAACAACAGCAAGCCCATCCTCAAGTTCAGCGTGTCCGCCATTCTGGGCGACACCCGTGAAGGAGTGCGCGTCAGGAATGGTAAGAAGCGAACGCGATCGCAATCGCAATCGCAATAGCAATAAACGCGGCTTGCCAATTAATTTGCCGTGGCTAATGCCAAACATAAACAATGCCAAAGTAGGCAATACAATTGCAATATGAAAATCCAAAAGAATAACAACTTGCCACAAAAGTTCTCGTTGTCGCGACCCCTCGAATGCAACTTCGACCATTTCAATTTCAATTTCAATGTGCCACGGGGATCATTTCATTTTTTTATTGTGCTCCCTAAGCCCTTGAGGCATCCGCATCGGCGGATCAGAGCAGGCTGTAAAAACACAACCAGACCTAATCATGTTTAAATTATTGTATCTGAGCCTCGCCTCAACTCGACAAAGCCGTCGGTAGCTGCCGCCCAAGCTAAATGCGCATAAACCAGTTCAGCACCGAGTTGACTATCTCAGCTCGTCCTTTTGCGGCTGCGCGTGCTACTCACACACATGCATACACACACAGACACTATGGATCAGGACGAGGGTTCACTGAGGGTTTTTTAGATGCATCATGCATCAAAAAGTAGGCGGAACAAATCGTCTATTAGTCAATGTAACTGCGCCGCATTTTATCAATCTTTTTAGCATGCGAATTGCTTTCGAACAAACGCTTTGCGAAGGTTTCCCGATTGGATTGTGGGATTTTAATTGTCATGAGTTTTATTAATGAGGGGGCTGAGTTTTTAGGCATTTTTTATAGCATTTTTTATGTGATTTTCTTTGGCAATTTGTTGGCCAAAGATCAATTCACATTTAGAACATAGCATTTTATGACTAAAGCGTGGCTAGAATTATTGCGAGACAACAAAATATTCATATGGAAATCTGTCCATTATAGATATGAATTGAAAAGAGTATTTTAATTGTTTTTGTCTTTGTCTTTGCAATCCCAAAAAACATTACATAGTTAAAGATAAATTGATCGCAAATAGATATTGTTTAATGTGTGTATTTCTATTAATTAGTAGATTACAACAAAAAACCAATTATTTATTAAGACTAAAGGAACATTTGCAAAAGCTTAACCATATTTTAATTACACCACAATATAGACATTATTACATATTGCGTTACAATTTTATGATTAAAGATCAATGATTTCATTACATTTTTTGCTGGCACCACTTTTATAATATCACATTTTTTGCACTCGATTTGAGCTAGGACATTATCTAGCAGACAGTAGGGTGTAAATAAAATTAACAAAGAATACATTATATTATTTCTCCAATAAGTATTATCGCACTATTCATTTTCTAAAGCAATCAAACACTTGTGAGTATTTCATTATATAGCTCTATGGTGCCCCACTAATTGCCAATAAATACTATCTTAGTGCAATTACTTTCGCCGTAGTCGAAGGCCGCAAATTAACTTTTTGTGGGGTTAAGCGATTGGGCCAAACTTTTTGCCAAACTAACAATTTTGCGGAATATGCCGTGGCACAGATGCAAAAGTGGGCAAAGCAGCGAAATAAAACAAACAATGCGAACAATTATAACTTAATTTGTGCGCTCATTAGGCACACATGTGGCACACACACGCACCCACGCACACACACTTGTGTACGTGGGGCAACCATCCCAAAAAGTTAAACCACAAGACTTCAGTTGGGAGCCCAGCATCAAATTATATACACACAATCTTCCACACACGACAAACTGAAGAGGCGTTAATATGTTAATTGTTTCAGTCGCTCTAATCGAATTAAAATCATATCCTGCAGCGTCTGTTAGTGAGTGTGTGTGAGAGTGTGTGTGTGTGTTTGTGTCTGTGTGTCTGTGTGTGTTTGTAAATGGCGACTGCTGCTTTTGGGGTGTTTAATTAGAAAATGAAATGCAGCCGCAAAGCGCCAAAATCGCTCCGCAGGCTAAACTCCTCAACTGTGGAATCAAAGGCGCAAAACTTTTGTTGGCGTTCCACATGAACTCAAATCAACGTCGGCTCCAAGGTGTGTGTGTGTGTGTGTGATTCTGTGTGTGTTCAAAAGTTTTCAATGTGTTGGCATCTCAGGAAGAGGAGGACGATGACGATGGGTTGAGAAGATGATGGTACGCTGGAACTGAAAGCTGCGAGCTGTTTAATTATGCCAGTTTGACACTTCAAAGCAGCATCTGCCGGCGAATCACAGCCTCATATGAAGGGTTGACTCTAAGACAAGGGGTGGACTGTGAGCTTTTGGGGGCGTCAAGGAAAACACTTCAGGAAATGTTATCCGAGATCTGACTTGAAGATATGTTGTTGTTACACATGTCTTTAAGATTTTGCAAATATGGAAAGAAATCAATAAATCCGCTTAGATGAAGCCGAGATGATCTACGATGTCTCTTAAACCGGATATTATATTACAATAAAAGCAGAAAAACTTCATTGAGATGGCAATTTATTTTGTCTATTTAACCTTCTAAAATTCTAAGATTCGCTCACAGTCTAGTTTTGTTGGTCTCGTTTCTGAATAACAGAGTTCATGCAACCGCAGCATATATGGCCTTATCTGCAACAGAACTTCATGCAACAGCACACCCATCAATATCACCAGCACCATCCGCAGCATCATCATCCCCAACAGCAGCAGCAGGCGCCACCGACGACGCATCATCATCACCATCAGCAGCAACACCATCAGGCATTGGTCGGACAGGCGCCACTGGGACTGCCGCATCCACTGCATCACCATCCACACGCCCATTTTCCGCATCCCGCATTTCTAACGCATCAACAGCAGCAGCAGCAACAGCAGCAGCATCACGGCAATAGTTGTCAACCGCAAACCACAGCAACGACGGCCGCATCCTCGTCGTCACCTGGCAGCACAATTAGTGATAGCGATAACAATCACAGCATCGGCAGCAGCAGCAACAACAACAACAACAACAGCAGTAGTAATGGCAACATTGGCCAGGATGGGCGACCGCACGAACTCGGCACTGGCAACGACAACAACGACAACGACAACAGCAACGGCAACGGCAACAGCAATCGAAGATTAACGCAAGAAAAGCTGCAGCAACAGCAGCAGCAACAACTGTTGAGTGGACAAGCAACAGGAGGACCCCCAACAGCGCATCCGACCCCACCGCCACCCCCGCCCATACATCCGGTGATTGCCAAGCCGATGCCCAGTCGCCCCACTCCGTTTCTGCCCCACACACTCAACCATCCGCATTTGCATTCGTTGCTGGCGCACTGTCGCAATCCCTACATGAGTGGTAAGTAGCAGTAGGCAGCAGCTTCTCCTGCTTCAATCCCCTTCACCCCCTGCATTTGGCACCCCACTGCGCTCATTAACAAGTGTTTGCGTGCATGTCTAATGCATTTCCCCATCAGCAGAGTCACATTATATATATGTATATATGTGTGTTGTGTTCAATTGCAGTTGGTGCCCAAGTGTTTCCCCTGCCTCCTGGTCAGGGCTTTCCCTGGGCGCACTCGACACGTGGAAAGCCGCGCAGAGGAATGATGCGGCGTGCTGTCTTCTCAGGTTGGTAGTATGAGTTGAATATGTTGTTGTTGACTGCACTTATTACTGTTGCAATCTGCCTCTTTCCACAGACTCGCAACGGAAGGGACTGGAGAAGCGTTTCCAGCAGCAGAAATACATCAGCAAGCCAGACCGCAAGAAGCTGGCCGAGAGATTGGGCCTGAAAGACTCCCAGGTAGGCTGACATTTCATTTAAATTATTGATTTATTCGCGAGCAAGTTCAAATTGACCGATTACCCAGTTTAAAGCGTATTGTTATTGGTTGCCTTAATATAAATATTCACGAAAATCGGTCAATAAAATTGTATAAACTCCGTCGAGACGTGCTCGTAATAAAGTTTGTATAATGCTTTTATGAAAATCACTTTTAAGCACGCATAAACATTTTTGAAAACTTTTCAAATCAGCCTCAACAACAACAATAATAATCCAAAATAATAAGAACAACAAAATCAGAGCGCAACTAAGGGAAAATAAAACTCCGCCCTCTAAGTGGCAAGTCGAATATCGAAAAGCTCTCAGCAATGGCTGCGCACAGCAAAATGGAAGCAGGGCCAAGCTGGCGGGGGGTTGTGGTGAAGGGGAGCAAGTTAAGAGGGGAGAGGGAAGGCGGGCTGGGCGTACTTCCTTTAAATGCGCAGTCGCTTGTCTTCAGCATATACTTGTATAGTACACGCATACTCGTACATAAAGGTCGCCTGTCACCGGCATCGAAATACATATAATGAAATTATAACGAGCTATAAGAAATTCATTCCTCCTTTTGATCCAGCGAGAGCCGCGAGAGCAGCAGCTCTTATTGATTGCGTGTTGCCGGGCATAATTAAGCTCATTCCTCTTTCATTTCCAACTTTATTTTATTTATTTTTGTAAAGTTGAAAGGGTCTGAAGTAAAGTTGCGGGGAATGTAACATGGATTTTAATTTGATATTCCATAATTTTCTGATGCAATATATTTTGTGAGGGAAAATAGCTTTCGAAATACTTTTGAAGGCGATTAGTTGGATACTGACTATGCCGCTAATTATGAATTCGATTTAAATAAATAATTTTATCACCCAATGAAGGCGTGTAAAAGAATCGAGTTCGGTTTTCACCACGATATTTTCACATGACTGCTGCTTTTTCTGCTACTGCTGCTACAAATGTGGCATGACCAATTTGGCCTTGTCAAAATGTAATCGATCACAACTCAATCAGAGAACAACTGCGAGTTGTCAGCAGCCGTCGGAGACGACAGAGGAACTGCAGCAGCCGCCGGCAATTGACAGTCGAATGATGATGCTGACAATGTTATGCCAAATTAGTGCAGCTCTTTTTTCCGTTTTTAGGTTTTTGGACAACAATGCAACGGCATATAATTTATAAAAATTTCATAATTACGCAATAAGCGTGTCCTGTTGAATTTGATTCCAGAGAACGAGACAAATTCATCATCATCAACTCAATGTAAGATGTCACGCCTCTTTTTACAGGCCGTTGCCTTCTGACGAATCGATCGATCATATTCACCTTAATGATCTTATAATGCTCGCTAGTATGAATAGTTGGACTGCATTCAAACTAATTTTGTAGTTGCATTCACATATGTAGGTACATAAAGTTCGTTACAGAAATCTACAGTCTAGACTTATAATTTTTTTTATGGGACTGTAATTATAATTCATTTATTATTATTTCCGCGTTAAATTTGAATAATTCCACGGTCTTCAAACTAGTGTAATTACATTTGAAGCAATGTCAATGCTGATCAGCTATACATAAAGAGCAAACAGTAATTTAACAGAAGTCTAAAGTCTTCTTTGGAGTACTCTTATATAACATAAATCATGTTCTTTGTAAATGTTCGATATTGCTTTGGATCGACTTACAATTATTTTACGATTATTGTTCACAATTCTCAGCCATTAATCTGAGTGGTGAAAAGTATAGATCAAATCTGTAGTACTTTGAACTTTTTGTACGATTGAAAAGAAAAGCAATCAAAGCATTCATCAATTGCACTTTACCAAATGCGAAAATGAAAAAATAAAAATGTCGACGGGATAGCGACAGAAACAAAGCCAAAAGAGGACCGTTTAAAAAATGTGCAAAAATGTCAGAAAAACTCACAGTCAAATCGCAGCAGTTGGTCCAATGACCAAGGCTGCCCCATGCTCCCTACTCCCTGCTTCCTAACCATACAAAGGACAAAGTGTTGTCCAGCCGACGGCGATGGCGACACCGGCTCCATTAACAGCCCAAATGACTGGGAGGAGAGCTTGTGGTTGAAGTCGGGTATGGGTGATATACGAGTGTGGATATTCACACTCAAGTGACATTCACACACACACACACACACACACACACACACACACACACACACACACACACACACACGTACACAGTGGAGTAGGGTATGAGTGTGTGTGTGTGTGGATTGCATTGCAACGCGTGTCGTGGCGCCTAGTTGTATGCAACATGATTTAAGGACTTTGGCTCGCATTTGTATTTCTCGTGCTGCACTTTTTGGTTTGTTGTTCATTTACTGCACGCTGCCCTTTTGTCGACGCCATGTCATAAATTGTCCTCCGAGTGGAATGCACCTAGAACGCTGCAGAGTTGAAGTTGGAGTTGGAGTTGGAGTTGGAGCTGGTTGGGCATTGGAGTCGCGTGCCTTGCGGTTGACAATCGTTGCATTGATGGCAACCGCTCAGGTGATTCATCATTTCGAGTGTTGTTCATTGCAACTTTTATTGCGATTTTAACAAACGCACTCGAACTCGAAATTGGCCAAAAAAGTTCAGCCTAAGCGGAGAGCGCTTTTATTGCAATGCAATTAATGCGAGATGTTCTTACTTCGAATAACTCTTGGAAGCAGTGAGCGTTTAATAATAAACAAATGGGGTGCCATCGTTGTTGATTTGCAGGCGCGACTGCAAGTGACAGTTAGAAGCCTCATAATCCGGCTGCGATAAATTTAATTGCCATTAATAATAGCCCACTTCAAATAGCAAACCGCAACCGAGGAGTTCAACCACCGCAGCCTGCCAAAATCATAAAACGGAAATGAAAACATCTTGAGGGCAAATTCAATACTCGAAGCTGATTTGCATTTTTAAATCACAGAGTTCAAGGAATCGCGGGATCACTAAACGAGTTGGCTCTTTAGCATCCCTGCAAGCGCTACACTCACACCAGTGCACAAACACCCGCACTCACAGCCATGCACACAGATACACACACACGTGTCACAGCAATGGCAATGCCTGGCAGCAACTTTTTAAGTGTCATGTCCAAAACAAATTCGTCTGTTTTTGATTTGCCAAAAATGGGGAAGCTCACAGTAAACGGGAACGAAAAAAACAACAATGCTTGTATACAGACAGTGGGAAAATCCTTAATATCAATTGTGAAAACTCAGCGCTGGCTCTCAGTACTCTTGCTTCTCTTTTGGAATTTTCACGTTATAAATATTTTTATCTTTATTTCATTTGTCTGCCTGAGCGAGGGCGAGACGAGAACGAGGACAGCGATGGGGGATGGGGAGGGGCGACTCCAGGGTGGATTACTGCACACATTTGCGGTATTTTTTTATTTTATATTTTATTTGTTTGTCATTTCGATTTCGTCTGCTTTTTATTTACTCGACCAACAACGGCGAAGGCTTTAAATCAAATTGAATGATAAATAATCTGTGACATAAAAGAGCGGGCTTACACTCTCGTATATAGCATAAGCAGTAAATATAACTGACTTTTGGTTGGTCTTTTCTGCCGTCTGTCTGTTTTGCTTGTTTTTTATGAGTCTTGTTATCGCCTTAATAGCCGGACAGCTTTTTTGAGGGCGTGTTGAGAGACGTCTGCAATTGATTTAAGATTGCAAACTGCAGACCAGAAGGCAATGTATATATGTTTCATTTGTTCGAGTTAACATATGGCATTTCCTCAGACGCCTGCCACAATTCGCATGGCAATCAAAAATCACTTTTGCAGAACACAAAATCGTTCTTAACTCGAATTTCATTTGATGGCAAAGTGCTCGACGATTGAGAAACACATTAAAAACCATCATTTGCAACTTTGGTTACAAAATAAATTTATGACAAATTGCTAAATAAATGGCAGCCAAAGAGAAAACCCCTCTCGAGTCGGTTGCGATTTCCACAGGACATTGGCCAGCGGCCGAGTAACAAATTGTTAGTAACCCAAAACGCCTCTCGAAATGACTGGAAATGACTTTGGCAAATAGTAGCAGACTATTTAATACGCTATTACGCAGCATATCGAATGACATGCCGGCAGACGAAGCTGATGGGTTGACAAAGTCACCCTCAAGTAGCAATTGCCTCATTAGTTAACATGTGTTGCCAACCCAGACTCAACAACTCCGTCTCTGACTCTAACTCTGTATTTGCCTCCACCTCCGCCTTTGGGTTACAGAAACAACAGCTTGTGCTCATTGCCAAAGTCAATTTTCGGCAAAGGGAGCCAAAACAATTTGTAGCCAAACTGAATGAGCAAACCAATTCCCACCACTTAAACGCCACTTACCCCTCGTCTACTTATGTCCTTCTTCCACTCTGCCAGCTTTATACAAACTTCAAACAAATGATATCCGCTTTATGCAGGCGGTGTGTCTGAAAAATCTGTTACTTTCTTGTACATTGCTGCCAATTTGGCTCAAACTAGTTGAGGGTACTGTGCTGAATGCCTTGAGTCCTAAACGAACTCTAAACGGCTCTTCTGATGGGCAATATTATTTAGATAATTGATTTGACTCCAAAACATGTACAAACTATGTTGTTTTCTATTCCCCATTCGAATATTTAGTTTAATCATAAAAATGAATCACTGATTAATTATTATCATTATCCAACTTATTCAAACTGCAAACTGCCTGCAAATTGTTTGCACATAATTCCAATGTTCATGTGAGGCAAAAAGTTACTCGTTTACATTTTCATATAGTAATGTGCACTATTTGAGTATAAAATTATTGACAAAACACATTCATTGTTGAGCATGTAAATTAATAATGTACTAGAAAAACAAGGCAAATAAATGTATTTGCATCTGAATTGCCACTAATTGTTTCTACAATATTATTATTGTGTTAGATCCCAATTATATATGCATATTCTGTTCAAATACTCTCGAGTTGCATTTGATAGGTCAGTTATTCAATTATATCGAACGGGTTTCAGAGCTGTGCATTAATTAGCTCTATTAGAGGTGATTCTGGGCAGAACTTGGCTTGTTGATTGCTGAGCCGAAAGAAGACCTATTAAAAGCCAGAGCAAACATCATAATTTCAAGCTCATTAAACTTGGAAGTAAAGCATAGATTAAAGGAAGTTGCGGGGCGAGGGCAGAGATGGAGGTCCATTTTCCAGTCGACTTTTTGCACGGTCCGTTCACCCCGAGACGCATACTAAATTGCACGCTTTATAATTAATTTCCATCAAAAACAGACGACGAAAGGACGCACACGACGCACATCGGACATCGGACAACGGACAACGGTCGTGGCCAGGACGAAGGCTGGCGCACAATTCGGGTTGGGCCATAATCATTAATCTTATCGCCGCCTGAGCTTATTATTTGAATTGCTGCTGATATTGCATGGGCCGAGAGGGTGGGGCGGGGAGGGGTGGTGAATTGCTTGGGTGGCTGCAACTGCCGCTGGGAAACTCAATGACCGGAAGTAAGTAAAACAGCAAACCCCCAAAAAGGCTGGGCACGTGGCTGACGGGGACGAAGACTGAACTAGAGCCAAGGGCAAGGCGACGTAGCGACGTAGAGACGTTAAGCTCTGCAAATCTCTGCGGTTAATCGCTTGTTCAACATGTCAGCACTTTTCCACTTTTGCTCTCGTTTTCGTTGTTGTTGTCGTAATTGTTGTTTATTTATTTATATGCCTAGCAATTATAATCCCTGCACGCTTTCTATACGAACTTTAATCACTGACATTGTAGGACGAAACTCTGAGGTTCACTTACCGTAAAGTCAGTCTCTTAATCAGTCAAACAGTTAGTTCTGCCAACTGATTGTCGAAAGTCAGCTTTATGCACACAGTTTCAATTAAATTTGAACTAATTACGAGATGAGGAGCAAGGTTGTGGGGCTGCTAGTCCTATACATTGTTGCAAACTTGTTGCCTTGTTGGCTATGCTACAGAGTGCGACTCTCCCGCTGTGTCGCAGACGGGCCAAGGGCAACAGGAGCACAACAGCCAGAGCAGAGCAGAGGTAAACACCCATTGAATAATAACTCAAAAACAGTCGCAAACTTAGCAGAAACCAGGGTTGTCGGGATTTGTCAGGGTTGCCAGCATGGCTGCAATTTGCTTTGAGTGTTTGGCGTCCTACTTGTCTCTTAGTGTCCCTGTCACATGCAGCAACGCACATAAACACGCTCACACTCACACTCACACTCACACACACGCGATGGGCTTACAGCTCTTTTGCTGGACCAACTTTTTAAGGGCACAGTGTGACAAAATTGTTTCACAATCGAGCGAGGTATATTTGAGTGCATTTTGAGTGCAGCTGGTTCCACTGTGCGGCCTCTAATCAATTTGTTGCCGCTAAGCAAAATGTCTCTCATTTGCATTTATTATGGATTTGCCTGGCATCTGTTGTTGGCATTGCAGTTGAAACTTTTGCCCGGCCACACCCACACACACGTCACCCCCTTCTCTTCGCCTCTTCGCCTCTCACTCTTGCCTTTGGCCACAGAAACTTTACCAGCAAAATTGTCGAAAAGTTGAATTGACCGAAGAGAGTCGGCATTTTGTGTGTGTGTGTGTGGGTGTGCGTTGGTTGGCAATGAATTCTATCCTGGGCCTGTGGTCATGAAAACTTTTGGGCCAGCCAGCTCCTTGTCTACTTGTCTCTCCACTGCTGCAATGGACAGTTCGGGGCAGTTCAGGACAGCCAAACAGACAGCTATCCATCCGAAGTTGGCCATTTTCGTTACCCATTTTCAATTTACCCATTTCAATTGCACTTGCAGGTGAAAATTTGGTTTCAAAATCGCCGCATGAAGTGGCGCAACTCCAAGGAGCGTGAACTGCTGGCCAACGGCGGCTCACGCGACCAAACGCTGCCCAACAAGAACAATCCCAATCCGGATTTGTCCGATGCCAAGTGCGATCGCCCACTGACGCCCCTCTCACCCTCGCTGCTCTCGCCCAGTGGCAGCGCTAGCTCGCCACCGCCGTCATTAACAGCTACTGGCAAAGATGAGCTCTCATCGGCAGGGGAGAGAGGAGGAGTAGCGTCAGCTGTCACACCCAAATCACCGCAGTCGAAATCACAGTCGGCCAGCAGCAGCAGCTCACCGGTGGAGGGTGCCCCGACGCCTGCATCCAGCATCAACCACTCGACGTCCTCGACGGCGACGGGATATGGCATGCAAATCAGCTCGCCACCTCCGCTGCTCACCAGCATCAAGATGAGCGATCACTGTGCCACGCCCACGCCAACGCCTACGACGACGGTGTCGTCGGCTGCCTCATCGCCGCCAGGTGTCGCTAGTGCCGCCGAGTTCCAGGCCAAGATCAATGCGGAGATGCAGAAGCAGCTGGTCGCCGCCGACTTGAAGTTCAAGCTGGAGAGCAGCATCCAAGAGGCGAAGCAGCGGAGATTCGAGCAGCTCCAGCAACTGCATCACTCGCCACACTTCACGGCTATGCGAGAGGTTGAGCTGGCGGCGGCAGCTGCTGCTGCGCAGCTGCATCATCATCACCAGCAGCAGCAGCAGCAGCAACAGCAACAGCAGCAGCAGCAACAACAGCAGCAAGCGACACCAACTGGTGCTGGGCCTTTTCAGGGCACAGAGTTCATGAAGCTCTACTACGATGAGTACGATGACTCCAACTCGGATAGCGATGAGGAAATAAGCGTTACGTGATTGCCAGATTGCCAGCCCAAGGATGCGAGGCAGTGCATTGTAAATATATGTTTAGCCTTTTTAATTGTACATTTTTGCGTAATTATTATTAACACTCTTATAAACTAATCAATTTATTAATTATTGCATTAATTTATTGTACTCAACGTGTGCATATTTCTTTCGAATTTAAATTCAAACACAAAATACAAAATAAAGGTCTTTGAGCAATTCACAACCTCAGTCGTATTTCCTTTCTATGTTACAATCTACTCGTAGATTATAGACGATAAAGTCACATTCTCAAAACGATTTTATTGGTAACGCAACAAAAGGCGTTGTAATAGTTTAGCACAAGTTAAATCTATGTTAAAGTAAATTCTTGCTCACGCATACGCATTGCAATATTATTATTCTAATCGCACCAAATACTGTATGTGTGCTTATATGGTAAATAAAAAAATCACTCATTCGACTATAACTTAATATATAATGTTTGCGACTGGAATTGACTACAAACTAAGCGACAACTTTGTACATGGAGGTTACAGTTACAGTTAGAGTTACAGTACCAGGAATATATTTTTGGTTCGGCTTTTTAAAAATCCTATTTGGAATCGCTTTCATCGTCGAGGCGTATGGCCAGATTAATGTGGCCTTCGTCACTTGCCATCTCAGTCGGCTTCACTGCGATAAACGTCACAGGAGTTTCCTTCTTAAAAATGTCGTCGGATATGGCGGGATTATCAATGCCCTTGCCAGTAATTCTCAGGACACTTCGTCGCTGCAGTGCATCGATGATAAATGATATTAGCCAGCCGAGAAAAACGGTTAGCAAGCATCCGATCATGCTGAACCACATATAGCTGAGTCGAAAAATTGACCAGGAGCTGTTGGGGGCACAAAATACAAGAATTCAATGATATGTTGTGTAATTTCCAGAATAATTGTGTCAATAATAAAGCTAATATAATAAAGTCTATTCAAAATACAGACAATTTTCTAGACTTACGTGAAGCCCTCTTGCACTGTTTCCGATCGTAGAGTTTCGCTTAGCAAATCGTCAATCATGTCTGTCACATTTACATGGCAATTGCAACTTTGAACGGACGTTGGCAGCGTCGGAGTCTCCACATCGCCAAGTTGCGCTACCACGCCCACAAATACGACCAAGGCTAGCGACAAGAGTCCTCCGTAGAAGGCTCCCTTGGTGTTCGCCTGTTTGCAGGCAATCCCCAGAACAAAAAGACCCAAAGTCACGCCCCCAATCAGGCCATTGAGCGTCAAAGTCGCCTGGAGCACTCCTCCCAAATGTTCTACAATGAAAACCAGGCCAAAAGAAACTACACCAAAGCCCAAAGACATCCACTTGGCATAAGTTGCGCCTTTCTCTGGCGAAATCTTAATGTTCATGCCATTGATAAGCAGATCTTCGCAAGTGACAGCAGATAGTGAGTTCAGGGCTGAGGCGACAGTTCTGCTCAGGAATGCGGAAGTAATTTTATAGATATTCAATAACATGAATCAACTGGAGACCTACCCCAAGCTGGCTGCAAAGATGCCAGCCACAAAGATTCCAGCTATCGTGTAGACGCCTTCGTAAGTATTGATTACATAGTAGGGCAACAGTTGGTCAGAGGCCGAGATGCGACCCACTATCAATGGATCACACTGCGCATAATGATTGAAAACCATCAGGCCAGTGTAAAAGTTGAGCAGAAAGACGACTATCAGTCCAATAATTGCAAATCCCAGCGCAATCTTGGCCAGCTTCAGAGATTTCAGAGACATGCACTTTTGCACAGAAGCCTGATTGGTGCAGAAGAGCGAGGTCCAGTAAAAAAAACCTCCAATTACCACTGACCAGACTGTATGGCGTGCGGTTGGATCGGGATCGAAGCTGTGGTTCAATGGAAACTTTAAGCTCGAGCTATGTTTGTAGTATGTAAACTACTCCAACTTACTTGAAAAACTCCAAACGATTGTTGTCAGCTGCGGTCTGAAAGATTTCCACCGGATTGCCGCTATAGAAGGAGCCAAGACCCACGATCAACACCAACGAGACGGCCAAAACAGCAGCCTGTACAAATTGTTAGAGAGATAGTGACATTGTTTCATAAGTCCAAAATCAATCATCACTAACATTATTGGACGGATTCTCAATAAACATGCTTTCATAATTCGAAATAAATGAAATTATATTTAAGATTGGGCAACGCATTGCTTCATTTCAATCCTATTGAGTGAGTGAACTCAATCTTTGATTCCGCTCACCTGAAAAGAATCCGCGATGACACAAGCTTTGATGCCTCCCATAGAGGAGTAGAAGACGCAGACTACGTATATTAAAATAACTGCAATTTTGGTATTAAGACCCGTGGCTTTGGACAAGGCAATAGCCGGAGCAAGAACAGCAACGGCGGTATAGAAGCACATCTTTAATTAAAAATATTTAATTATATAATTCTATATAATATGCAACAAGAGAACTCACCTGAATTACGTAGAGGACGGCGCCTAGAATGCGAATCTCCTTGCCAAAACGAATGCCCAGATACTCGTAGCAGCTGGTCAGCTCCATTTTAAAGTAGATGGGATAAAAGATCTTGACGGCAACCGGAATAACGAGCACCATCGGGATCACAATTAGCACAAACTGCGTGCCTTGGAAGTACATCTCGGAGGGATTTCCCAGCAGCTCTATCGCCGTGATGAAACTCGTTGTCAAGCTGAGCGTAACTGGGAGTATATTCATTCCAGAGCCAAGCAGAAATTCGTCGGATGAGCTGCCGCCGGTTTGGAAGAAGCCATAAAAGATACCAATGCCCAGAGAGACGACCAACATGGACAGTAAAAGGAAGTAGTCGATGCCCGAAAAGGAGGCTTTATGTGCGGGCTGACTGCATTCCTCAATCCCAGCACTAGCGCTTATCTTTTGCGTCCTGAAGGAACTCAGCAGCAGTGTGGCCGCATCATTAAACTGCACATGCTCCTGGGAGCCAGCAGATTCCTCAGGCGTCTCGCCGCGCACAATCAGATACTTTTGCTCAGTTGAGATGGGTTGCTCCTTCAGGGTATGGGCATTTATAAAATGGGCCAGGGCGCACAAGGTTAACAGCTTTAAAATGGTAGTGGTACACATGATGGGCAAAGTTATGTTTTAACCGTGAAATTCGTTTTAATCATAAGTATATTTAATTAATTACGCTTTTCAATTACATTGCACACAGGATCTGCAATGGAAAGACCAAAAATTAATTTGAATTATATTAATATCTATTGTTACACATAATATTTGATACATTATTTTGAATCGAAGTGAAAAGTCCCAGCTGCTAAAGCTCATGATAAAGATAAAACGAACGTAATACTTAAATTGATATTGTAGATTGACGATTAAATGGTTGAATAATGACAAGTTCAAGGCTTTATTGGAAGAGAAATTGCGCCAGGGCGGCATTTATATTGCAAAGAGCTGTGGGTGTCGTTAATTAATTAAGGCCTTCAAGTGTAAGTGTAACTGTAATAATAGACATATTCATTCATACTCGTGATAATATTTTATGGCCTTGCTTCTTATTCGAGAACACACAAATTTTTTTGTTACATAAACAATTTAATTAAAAATTCATTTAATAACACACTACGTTCTTGTCATATTTTTATCGTAAGCTATTTATTTTTATTTTTATTCGAATACATGATATTTCATTTGAGATCCACTACTTGTAGTACAATAACTATGGATAAAACAATTTCCCATGATTTCCAGTTTTTTCTCTGAAATACATTATTATACTTTGAATATTTAAATATTTTTTTTTCCGTCAATCATAATGCAAAATATAAATGTATCTTGATATGGTTGACACTAAATAAATTAACAAATTGCATTCAGAAAGCACATTTATTTGCTTAACACACTCAAACAACCCATTATTGATAGCGCTACAGCAAACAAGCATCGAGAAACAAACGACGATTTGATATGATGAGAATCTGAAGACCATGCAAACAGTTAAACTATAAAATATTCTCTTATAAAAGTATACAAGAAGAGCAGTTCCTGGCGCATGAGCCCAAGTGAGATTTAAGCGATTTTAACTGGTTTCGATTGGAAATTTTTAAGCCGCCTTGCACCAGTTTTGACTAGAAATTCGCCTTAGAATGAAGACGGTCCAAGCCGAGAGCAGCACAATTACATAAGGGCCAACGGACCAAAACGGTTCTCTACCAAAAAACAAAATCCGATTAGTCTCTTGTCTCACTTGTTCTCCTTAAACTGAAGCACGCAACACACTTAACTTGGCATTGCATTGCAATCTCTGTGTGAACAATCATCTTCATTTCCAGTCCACAGTCTTATAAAGTTAATTGATATGCGCATATCTCGATTTTTATTGTCTGAGTGCCTGGCTGTCTTGCCATTAATATTAATTATAATAATAAGAAAGTAAATAATAATATAACTTGGCTGGCATCTTGGGCGCAATTTTATTTGACGTTTTAATATTCGTCAGGAATGTGGACATAAATTTATTAAAATTTATTACAAGACAGCTCTCGAGATAACTATGTTATTTCGTTTTTCGCTTATGAATTGTGCGCGTTGAAGTCATAATTACAAAATTTTTAAAATCTTTTTTACTCACAATGCGTTTGGAAACAGTTAACAACACATATGTAGATACTACAATAATAATAAGTTGATTGATTTCAAAATAAAAAGTCAATATAGAAATATAAATATGTCTACTATGGAAGTGATATAAATAGGGCTTGCTAATTTCTATAACAGAAAAAAAATTAATTTACATTATTAATTATATATGTAAGTATATTTATAAGATATAGCGTTCTCGTTAATCAAGAGATTGGCATCTTTATCCAATCTTCAATATCGCTTGGAAAAATAACAATAAAACTTTAGAAATACCATGCATTTTGCCGTGACTATAAAATTACATTATCATTTAAACAGGCCAAATTATTAACACAATTCTTTGAATACAGAAAATAATTATAATTATATATTATAATTTCGAACGCTTACCTATTTAAATGTTATGTATTCCGTGTTGAGAAAATCCTTTTCTATTAATATAATTAAAGTTTTTATTCGCATTCGTTATTGCAAAACACAAAAAATGTAAAAATGTTCTAAATTGTATTTGGAGGATAGAGCCTCGATTAGTTTTGTATTTCATTAACGTAATTTCAGTTAATTTAAAACACCAAACACTGTTCAAATCACATTAACAATAAAAATATCCAAATTTATTTATCTATATTTTTGCTTAAGCCTTTTACCGACTCATGGAACTATCAACGGTAAGCGATTAGGCTTTAAGGTATCCAATAGTTCGAACGCGTTCGACAATTTTCTACGGAATGAGCTGTGGTCAGCACTTGTTATGGGCTTTTATAAGCCCGATTGGTCATCAATTTACGGAGCCCCAGCTTCTCACTGTGTTTTGGTATTGAAAGAGCACAATGAAAAAAAAACAAAACAGAAGAAGAGAGAGCGTGCTCGGGTAATAAATTAAGATATCGAGTGGAGTGCAGCGAGCGAG
Source organism: Drosophila immigrans (assembly GCA_963583835.1). Lineage (NCBI taxonomy): Eukaryota > Metazoa > Arthropoda > Insecta > Diptera > Drosophilidae > Drosophila > Drosophila immigrans. Next base: position 51,289,902 of record OY757141.1, read on the forward strand.
ATCTCCACAGCGATACTAGTGAACAGATCTCTACTGACATATTTATGAAATAAAACAAAATCAGATACTATTAAAACTTTGATCTAAATATAATTTCTTTATTTTTATGACATTATTATTATTATAGATTGCCAAATAAAATTTATTGCAACATGCCGTATTTCGCAATTCATTTGCTTGGCTCAAAATGGGGCACTGAAAATCCATTGCTAAATGACTCACGCAAGGGAACATGAAGGGACTGGCGGAAAATACCGGAGACAACTTCTTTAAGGCGGTCTCCATTGGCGCTAAAAGCGAGCACACATCAACAATTAAATACTCATCTAAAGCCTAATCGGAGGCGCCTCCAACATCGCGATCTGCGTGCAACACTTTAATTGTTTTCCATAAGACGTCAAATGTTAATAACTTTTTAGGTTTTGAGTGATGTATTTTGTGCAGCCGCCCTTACGAATTTTTAATGTGTAAATAACTCAAGAAAGTCGCAAAAAAACGATTATTAATAAATTTTCGAGTGAACTATAAACAATACAATACATATATAAATACATTTTATCTCGGCGATTCAATTGGGGCGGGGGCTCTGGTCTCTGGTTATGCATACTATCTGTGCCTCAAGCTTGGATAACTATAACGAGTTTGATCTGGAACAGCGAGCTCACGTTCTTGTTAATAGAAAATTATTTGTTTACAATTTGTTTAAAGTGCTCGTTCGCTCTTCTTCCAAAATGGTCCAAGTATTTAGTGTTAATTGAAATGTATTCCAAATTAAAATTGAAAAAATTGACAGAGACACCGCGTATACCTATGGATAATGGATAATATTTATCAATGCTATTGAAATCGAGTTGCGCGTCTGCTTAAAATGCGGTACATCCCCTCTCATAAAATATAAGTATTACAACTTTCATGTCATCTGAATTTTTAGTAGCCATTTAATGCATCTTCCAGTTGCCGTCACAGATTAATTATGTACATACTTAATTAACAAATCTAAATCTTTAACTAGTCAAATGCAGTTCAAAGCAGTTGAGGAAAACCCCCAAAATATTTGTTGAGCTTCTGAATTTTGACTACATTGTAGATTTCAGCCATGAGATTAAGAGTTCAAATTACGAGAAATACTTAGTCACATAATAATTGCAAATTTAAAATTGTTTTATTTCTATATATTTGCCCTCGCAACCTGCCATGTGGGAGCTTGTTAAAAAGAAAGCTTTAAAAGCCAATTGCTAATTGTGTTCACTAATGAAAGTGGGCGTTAAATATTGTTAAAATTGTCGACGTGAAATTTCTTGTATGAAGATATTCCTTTCATGAGTAAGTTCTCTATGCAACGAGTCATTCCAATTAAATATACATTGATCAAATTCAATAAAATTAACTCAAATAACACGATTTGTTAAGATACTTTCATATCTATTTGAAAAAGCATATCTTAATATTTTTGCTAATTTTAGCAGATTACGCAATTTATTTTCAATAAATATAATGTTTTTTGACGATAAGATCACCAACCTTACAATTTAATGAACACCATTCGCACGCATTGTTAAAAGAAACAAATAAAACCAAAGTGATGTAGCAAAATACAGAAAACTTAATAATCCTCATGGTATATTTCCAAAAGGCGTAAAAAAGGAATCTTCACTTTAAACAAATATTTTGTTTTTTTATAAACGCTGCCCCATAAAGTATACATTTTCTTGATCAGTGTCAACAGCCGAGACGATATGGCCATGTCAGTCAATTCGTCTGTCTTTCCGTTCGTATAAACCCCTAGATCGCAGAGACTATAAGAGCTTTGCACTAGGATCAAGTTTTGTTTTAGAATCTATTCTCAATGGTGTTGCCGTATAGTTGTAGCTGTAATCTTTCGCACTTATGAAATTATAAACATGGAAGATATAAGCAATGTGCGTCAGTGCTGCCTGAATTCAAATCCCGCTTGTAACATTTTTGACATTCATTATTTTTTATAGCTCTCCAAAACTGGGAAGTAAAATACCCGATTTTACAGTCGGGCACACTCGACTGTAGCTTTCTTACTTGTTGTCTTATCGCTAGATTATTATTTAAGAAAATCGTATTCACCTATTGAATTATTAAATTTTTAAATAATTCTATATATAAGAGCAGTTAAATTTAACAATTGGCTTTGACTTTTAATTTGAAAATTTAATTTGGCTTCTGTTACCTTAGGACATATTAACTTATAACTTGAAATTATTATATTATTTGATGCTGCTCAAAAAGTCACTCGCAATAATTTTTAAATTGACGCTGTTGTTTGATCGATCAAATGTATTTTCATCGATGACTCATACTTAGTTATCGATAGCAGACATGTTGTTTGCAATAGTATAAATTTTGTATTAAAATACCAAAAGCTCCACCAAGCCGTAATGGGATTTTTTGTAATTTAAAGTGTGGTCACACCAGCTAATTCTCGCAGCGGAAAGAAAATATAAATAAAGAAGGAAACAAATTGTTTGTTGTTTGGATCTCCATCTAACACCAACTATGAGCACCCCAGCGGTTCCTACGGGCATACAATGCACCGCGGGTGCAGTTCCCGTGCGTAATGAAAAGGGTGAGTTTGAAGTCCGCCTGTGTGCAGGATAATGCTGATAACCACGATTGAATTGTAGGCGAGATTTCCATGCAAAAGGTGAAGGTGCAGCGCTACATCTCCGGCAAACGGCCTGACTATGCACGAGCTGATTCCAGCTCAGATGAAAGTGACGATGATGATTTCGTTGACAATCGCAAACGCATGGAGCGACACAAGGCTGAGCGCCACAAAGTTGAATTGGAGAGACGTGACAGCACTGAGGAGAAGACGATAGGCCAAGAGGACGAAGCCGAGGTGGACGATCCACGTTTACGCCGATTACGTGCCCGGCCTGCTGATATAGAGGACTTGGAACGAGAGCGTCGCGAACGTCATAGGCATATTCATGAGCCGGAGATGGTGGAGAGCGGAAGCGAAGATGATGAACCATTTTTGGAGGACACCAACGAGCAGCAACAGCGCATTGAACGTGCAACCAACAAAATTACGTTGGCTTCCGAATCTGACACAGACTCCGAGTTGAGCGACACAGAATTGGAGAAGCGACGTTGCAAATTGAGGGCGCGCATGTTGCAGCAACAACGCGAAGAAGAAGTGCTCCAAAAGGAGGATGAAAAGCAGTCGGAATCTTCGGAGTCGGAGAGCACCGAGTATGAGGAGGAGACTGAAAGTGAAGAGGAAAACGAGCCACGGCTGAAACCTTTGTTTGTACGCAAACGTGATCGTGCCACCATTCAAGAAAAAGAGCGTGAAGTCCAAAAGCAAAAGCAAATCGAAGCCGAGGCCAAGCGGGCAGCAAAAGAGCGAAGGCGCGCCACCTTGCGCATGGTAGAAGAGAGCGTCAAGAAGGACTTGGAGAAAGTGAAGCCAGAGACGAATGAAGCGTCCATCGATGATGTTTGCACTGCCGACGAAAATGACGAAGTCGAGTACGAAGCCTGGAAACTGCGAGAGCTAAAACGCATGAAGCGTGATCGCGAGGAGCGGGACAAGTAAGTCACATAACATACTATTTTAAATCATGTATTTCAAACATCCTGTTATGTTTGCAGCGCGGATCGAGAAAAAATCGAAATCGAGCGTATGCGCAATCTCACTGAGGAGGAGCGACGCCAGGAGCTGCGATCCAATCCGAAACTTGTGACGAACAAGGCGACCAAAGGCAAATACAAATTCCTGCAAAAGTACTATCATCGAGGTGCCTTCTATCTGGATGAGGAGAACGATGTGCTAAAACGTGACTTTGCTCAAGCCACGCTCGAGGATCACTTTGACAAGACGATTCTGCCCAAAGTAATGCAAGTGAAGAACTTTGGACGCTGTGGTCGCACTAAATACACGCACTTGGTGGACCAAGATACAACAAAATTCGACTCCCCTTGGTATGCCGAAACCTCCAACAACATGAAATTTCATAATGAACGCGCTGGCGGGATGAGGCAGCAATTCGACAAGCCAGCGGCTTCCAAGCGAAAAAAGATGGAATAATATAACAATTCCGATGACAGAAATATTTAGAATCATGTATATCTAGAGAAAATATATATGCAAAAACAAATAGTAAATATCCAAATTATTAATTAAAACTTGAGCGTGTGCTCCTCCAACAAATCTAGCTTATGTTGAACTAGCGCCTGCATAACGCCTTCTGTTTTGATATATTCAATATTAGTGTAGTTCCTGAGCAACTGCCAAAGATGTTTATCCTTCTGACTAGTCACCGCATAGAGACGTGCATTGTTTGCAATTGGCGGAGCATTGCTATGCACAACGCCACCTGCACTTTCGATGATGGCTGAAAAAAACCGAGTACACTTTTAGACACATTTAGTACGGCGGTACTCAACACACCTTTCATATCCTTGGCATTCGGTTGTATGTTATTGCCGAGCATGAAATTAAGGCCTTTTAGTAGATTCGGATGTTCTATTACAGATAGTGGATTGAACTTAAATAGCTCCATGAATTTGTAGTCCTTGAATATATGATTCGATTTGACGACCATGGAGCGATTTTCTTTTATATCGTGTAACCAACAAGTTGACAAAATGGGTTTATTGGAGGCAATTCCAATTAAAAACTTGTACGTGCGTTCTCCACGATCCATAAGAAGCACATCGCAGAGAAGAGGATCCTCAGCAACATCAAACACGTCTTAAAGAAATATTAGACGACGTTAATTCTAATAATACATAATAAAAACGTATTCGGTTCATACTTCTTAAGGAATGCAACTGTTCACGAAGCTCTGCATAGTTGCACATTGACAGTGCCAACTGAATTTTTCGACCCGATTTTTTGATTGCCATTATGTGCTTGTTAATACCTGCGCATTTAATAATAGCTGTTAATAATTATAATTTCGTAAGAATCTAAAGCAGTTACCTTGAAGTGGATCATTATCAGATTGATTATTTGTACTTCGTCTACCTTAAATTGAGAAGTCGTAAATTACATAATTGTGCAATATGGCTAAGCCAGAAGTCGACTTACTATATGTTCCTTTAACTGTTGTCGATTCGACCTTTTTTACCGATTTTGTTAAATCACTATCTCTAGATTTAGCTACTGGAGCTATCTTAGCTTTGTCTTCTTTTGATTTTATGTTTCGCTTTTTGGACACTGCAAGTACAAATTTACATTAGTTTTTGGTAATCACAATCAATTCCTCAAGTATACCTTCAGTGATTCTCTCTGGCTTGCTTGAACCGTTCAGCTTAGATAATCGTTTAATTGGAGACGATGACTCCTCACGAATAAGATTTGTTTGACCACTAATTCTCGTCTTGGATATTGGAGTTGAACTGCTAGCATTGGTGTTAGCTGTCGGTTCAGTTTGTGTTTCGCCAGTTATCTTTTTTGATTTTGAGCGAATGGACACTTCAAATGAAAATATATATTAGAATGACTGTGACGATCACATTCAGTTCATAAAATTTACCTTCCGTGATGCTCTCTGGATAGCTCGAATCATCCAGCTTAGATGCTCGTTTAATTGCTGTTGATGATTCCTCATCTTTCCCAGACTTTGCCCGCTTGCTGCTTGCATTAGCGTCATCTGTCGGCTCATTTTCTGAACTTCCAGTTTTCTTTTTGGATTTTAAGCGACCCAACCCTACAAACAAAAGTGTACATTGGTGAGATTATGATAATCGCTTTTAGTTCAAAAAAGTAACCTTCCGTGTTGATCTTTGGCATGCTGGAACTGTGAACCTTAGATTTTGTTTTTTTCTTATCTGGTTCACCATCGGTTTCTTTTCTTGATTCCATTTTTAGGTTTGAGTCTGCAGTTTCAGATGATTCCGAATGAGATTGGAGTGTCGCCAAACGTTTACTGCGCTTAGGGGGGCTTTTTTTATCAATAGAGTGGTTCATTTCTATTTTTTCGCAACTTAGACTTTTTGAAGCTTTTTTGGTAGAAGATTTTGCCTGCAAGGGTTCGATGTTGGTCTTGTTTTTTTTAGAAATATTAATTTTTGTATCTGAACGAACTGAAGGTACTTGATCTACAATTGCTTCATTTTTCGATTTTGCCACACGTTCAATATGTAGAAGTGCGGAAGTAAAAGTTTTTTCGCCTATAGACTTGCTAGTTATCTTTCTTTCTGAACGCTGAATTTTGGGGGCTGCGGAAGATTGTGTAGTTTATAAATTTAAATTGTACAAGCAATAATATTTATCATTACTGAGACTCACGTGATATTAAGTTTGTATTTGGCTGCAAGGACCTCTTTCGATTCAGTCTTGTAACAACTGTAATCGGTTCTGAAAGTGTTTGAATATTTAGTGCAATCTTTTTTCGTTCCATATTTATATTGGTTTCTTTACTGCCCGATTGGTTGAATGCCTCCTTTGGTTGACGTGTTTGTAACAAAAATTGTAGTATTATTAACAAAATATTAGTCTCTCAATTTTTCAATAATCGCTTATTCTTCTTACTTTATTTTTCTCCTTTTTCTTTTTCGGCTTGCAATGTTCCTCATCCTCTGATGATGAGCTCGGCAATGATGTGAGTGCAATTAGTTGCTTGAGCTCTTGATCTAATTCATCTCCCATACTAAGGGAATCTGATATATCGAGTCGCGAGCAACAAATTTGATCTAAAATGAACAAGATTTTAAGCAATAGAGTATTATTATTGGCAGCAACATATTACCTGCATTTTTGGGGCTAACAAATAGTTGAGTTTCCTTCAAATCTTCAGAGTTATTGCTGGTAGTACTCGCTGATTCATTACTGATTGCTTTACATGTTTGAGGCTTTTTAAAGAATACCTGAGTAGCAATTAAGTCGTCTGGATTATTGTCCGTTTCTTTCGGCTTTGACTTTGGCAGTGAGGCAATAAATGGTGAAAATGTATTTGAGTTGATACCGTCAGTTTCTTTCGAGTTTGTTTTGGACACTTCCGGAAGTCTAACAAATACTTGTGTGGCAATGCCGTCCTGCAAATTCTCATTACGAAGTGATGCTTGTCTTGGAAACACTTGAGTTTCAATGAAATCATCATTATCATCGCAATGCCTGATAATCCGACTATAATTAATTCTGTTAAATACTTGAGTAGCAACATTATCTTGTGCGTTGGCATTTCTCTCATTAAATTTACGCGTGGGAAATACTTGCGTTTCGATAAAGTCTTCTTGATAAGCTAGCGGCCCTCCAGGCGTGCTTTCGGGCGTATCAATGCAGGCAGCTCCAGCCTTCTCGATGCTAACTGAATTTTGATGTACATCAGCAGTTACATTAATTATTTCATGAAGAGGCGAGCCACCACTCTGATTTTCTGCATCATCAATAAGATCAAACAAATCGGGTGTGCAAGGCACATCGTCGAGTCCAACCCCAGCAGCAGACAAGTTTGGAGTTAAGCAAAGGTCGTTATCCAGTTTAGTGCTATTCACGGCAGAGCATTTTGAATTAGATGCGGACCAATTTAAGGCACTCATATCCTGGTCGACGCCAGTGTTGTCTAAAGGAAACAAGTGGAATTATTTAAATTTATTGTTATCTTGAACTGGACAACGCTATTACCCGCGTGTTGCTTTAAACCAGCTTTGCCAAACACTGTGATTGCGCCATCTCCAAGTAAAAGGGAAGAATCAAAATCATCAATCGCATCTTCATCGCATTCATTGAACTCCTGAGTACATATGCGGATTTGGGTGCCCAGCTCCGATGCATCATCTTCCTCAACATCTTCTTCTAATCCCAGCTTAAAGTTATGTGGTAAAGCGTCCTGTGTTTCTGGTATCAGGAAATCGTCATCCAGTGAGACCTTGGAGACTTCATGACCTCTTGAATATCTGTTAAAGGGAATTGCTTGCGTTTCAGGGATGTCAAAACTGTCGTCTTCACATGTGGTGTTTGCCGATGGAGGAACTGTTTCAGGAATCATTAGACTATCGCCCGTAACGTTAGCAGACCTATCCTGGATTAAGCAACTGCTATCAAGAGCCTGCAATGCAAATATTCTGTAAATTGAAGCAACGCTGATCATCTTTCGCGCTTACCATTTTAGTGTCCCAACACTTATCATCATTAAAGCATACCTTAGCCTTAGGCGGAGGAACTGTTTCAGCAATGATGAAGCTGTCGCCCATTGTATTCGCAGACTTATCCTTTGTCTCCTCTTCGAAACCACTGCTGTCGTGAGCCTAGAGATAGAAATTATTTGTTGAATTTACAACAATGTGTAGCATTTTGTCGTTCTCACCGCTTCATCATGCTTGTTATCCTTAAAGGATAGCTGGGCCTTCACAGTACCAAAATGCAAATCCACAAACCCATTGACAACATCTGAATTACTGATGCTCTCTATTTCTGTTTTCCGGCCATTTATTTGCAGCTTACCAGCCACCGCAGATACACGCACAATTCCGCCAACTATAAGTGTTATAGTTGCGTGTGCCAGCTCCACAGACTGATGGATGCATATTTAAGTATGTCATTATAGCTATGTAAAATGAAAGGTGGTCTCACCTCATCGTCAATTGAAAACTCTAGTCCCCGTTTGCGTCCAATGCGATATATAGTATCAGGCTCCAGCTGAACAGCTGGCTTATTTGTGTCACCCAAGCTTAACGACACAAACACCATAATGACAATAACAAAAGTCAATTGCAAACACCCAACGAAACTGGCGCCAAAATCGACAATTGATTATCACGTTTGCTTTCCATAAATAACGCGGTAAAGGTTTAGGGCACGAACACGGCAGAAAGAAGATAACAAACAAATATTAATAAATCACAAAAACGTTAAACACAATATTAACAATGCCACAGTTACTATATCAATATAAACAAACAAAATTAGTAGTTTTCGATCTATCAGTCGGATTCCTAACATAGTGTGACCGCGTTGATTTACGCGTATAAGCTAGAAACAGTGTGGACAAGTGTGGAGTGTTTACAGTGTGGACAAATGTTATGTTCTTATCGCTGTTATGGCGAAATAAACAGGGACGTCAGTCTGTCTGACAACAAGAAAAGGAACGAGGAAAAGACATTTGTTTGTAATTTTCTTGTAAATAATTTTTCACATGTTTAAATTTGCTTAGTAAAAACGAAATAACATGTCCGCACGTATGCTAAAGAAGCTGCAAGGCGGCGCAAATAAGTTGGCCCCACCACTAGATGATGAATTGGGCAATGATCACTTAACTGACAATGACGAACTGGACACGGTCCGAGGGAATTCGCATTTAAATCCATTCGATTTGGTAAGAATACGCATACACATATATGCATAAATATTCAAAGTGCGACGTATTGACGTGTGATATTGTAGCTAAATCAACAAAGTCTGTCCGAAAGCGAGTTTAAAGAAGACGACAATGAGACGGAACATCCGTCAGCAGCGCAGCAAACAAGCGCCGCTTCCAAAAAGAAGAAGAAGAAGCGCAAGAAGAAAACCAAGTCGCACGGTAATCACATAAGCAGTGAGGACAACGAGCGCCAAGAGAAGTATTTGGATTACGTTGATCCGCTCTACGGTAAACTCTACGAAGCGAGCCCTAAGCAACAGCAGCAAAAGACTTCAGCAGCATCCGCGGCAATTGGGCAGCTTGCCAGCCAGAAACTGTTGACGGTGGAGCTGAAACATCTGAATCAACAAAACGAAATGCGGCGCACTTTTGGCAAACGTGTCGTCAAAGTCGAGTAAGTTGACAGCTTAAGTCGAGTGTACCCGACTTTAAGATACCTGTTTATTTGTTATCCGATTGTAGTGAAATACTTACACAAATAGAGAAACAAGTATGTATTTCTATGGTGAAAAAAAATGTAAGCGATAATTAGTTTAATTTTCAGGAGAAACTATTTTAGTTTACAGCAGTGTCAATAGGCTATATATCTCATAAAAATCATTTAAATGTAATTTAATAATAACTTGTTTAACAATTGTAGTGTAATTGAAGTTATAGTCAGTTGCAATTGTAAAGCTTTAATCTAGGATGTCCTACATCAATTTTTTTATTTTAAATCAATAATGCGGTTTGCATCCAATGATATATAAAGATAGTGTAATACATGTAAGTCTCTGATGGCTTATTAAGAATATTTTTGATATTAAGAAACTTAATTTTTTGCATATTATGGGAGTTAAGGTTGAATATATATATATATAGGGAAGCACTTCTCTTCTATATAGCTAGCGAGTATAGAAACTATTTGATAAATAAATGTTTGCGTTTTCTTCATTAGAAATAAACGTGGACGTCAGAAGCCCACGCTGAAATCCACTTACATGGTAACTGCAAAAGACTCGTGGCCGCCCTTGACGAAGAATATCGTCACTATGAAATTGTTGCCAACGCCCGATGCACCAGGCACATCCACTTCGCCCAAAATTCAAATCAACGACGAAGACAACGTTCAATGGTTCAGCTTCCAGCACAGTCAGTACTATCAAGGCATACAGCACATGTTTCTTTCCGCACTGGAACGCATAGATTCCGAATTTCTGATCACGCTAATCAAACGCTGTCCCTACCACGTCGACTCACTAGTCCAGCTCAGTGAGGTGTGCAAGATGACCGAAGATTTTGCGCTGGCATCCGAACTGATTGAGCGTGCTCTTCTGCTCTTGGAGTCGTCTTTGCATATCAATTTCAGTCTTACATCGGGTAATTCTCGCCTAGACTATCGTCGGCAGGAGAATCGCGCCTTCTACATTGTGCTGTTCAAGCATGCACAGTATTTGGAGGAACGCGCCTGTTGCCGTACCGCATTTGAGATCTCCAAGCTGTTATTGAGTCTGCAGCCAGATGTTGATCCGCTGGCCATGATTCTGGTCATCGATTATTATGCATTGCGCAGCAAGCAATATGGCTGGCTAGTGGAGTTCTATGAACAATACAATGCGTCACGCAATCTTGCCCAACTCCCGAACATGGCGTACTCTTATGCCCTCGCTCTGTACACATTGCATGGCATCTGTGATCGTGCTAATGAGGCTCTCCAATATGCGCTCTTGATGTTCCCGGGCGTACTGCGGCCGCTGCTCGACGAGATGTCTGTGCAAACCGACAAACGTGTGCTAGCTTCTTCGTATTTCTTTTCTGACGTATCTGGCAAGTGAGTCATCTGTACAGCTTTATCAACATTTAATTACAATCTAACAGATTACCAATATTGTATACCACAGTCAATCACCAGCTCTGCATCAACTCGTTTGCTTGTATGTGTGTCGAGCGAAGATCGTGTGGCGTCAGAATGATGTGCTCACTTGGTTGGAAGCTAATGTAAATAATGTATTGGATCGGATTGATGGCAAGGATCCGCTTGTCAATGATTTCAAAGAGAAGCGCTCATTGCGCTACAGCGGCACACCACCGCGTCCCATTTTGCGACACGTCGTCCTCTCCGACTACAAGGAGAAAGTGCCCTTAGCCGTGTTTGTGGCAAAGGAAAAGCAGGCTATCATGACTTATGATCCGCTGCCACCTGCTGACACTGTGAACTGTTATCAACGGTAAGGCAAAAGCGAACAAATAACTTGGTAAAATATACTAAAATGAAACATGATTAATTTACAGTAAATCATCTTCGAGTAGTAGTCCAACCTCAAATACCAACAGCTCTGTGTCAATGTTTTTTCAATCGCTCTTGCCGTCATTTAATCTGAACAACATAGCCCCACAGCAACAGCAACAACAAATAGTAGATGTTGCTGGCGAGGATGGTGCCGCTGCTGCCGAATTAGTTGCACAGCAACAAAGGCGAGGCCCAGTTGGCCAAGGCGAAGCTGAAGGTTAAACTTTAATTTTCATACTTTTATTGTTTTTAAATGTAGTTAGTGTTATTTGTGTTTAAACTATTATTACATCCCCCATGTTCGTTTGCCAATTTGTTCTTTTAGAAGCTGGTCTACAGCAGTCACTAACTCTAATGATGGATGCGATGCGTGATTTTATGCACAATTTTCGTCTTGCGCAACATGTGAGGTCACCGGAGGCAGCCGTCGCGCAGTCAAGTAGCAGCAATGATGACGAAGAGGAAGGATCTAGCGACTATGTGGATTAGCATAGTCCTGTCCTTGCCTACAAAAATATTCATTCTTATTATACATATATATTATAACCCTCACAGCTACTTAAAGACGATAACTTGCACTACATTTTCTAACAAGCAAAGAAAGAGTTTACCAATTGTAATTGCATCGGCATCACTTCTTGTGCACAGTCCTTAGAGCAGCGCTCTTCAGGTGTTTTTCAAAAACACATTGTTTTCTTACGCTTATTATGCGCCAGTCACAAAATAAAATTGAATATTTAGTAATGTTTGTTACACTTGTGTATTCAACAAAAATATGTAATGCATTAATCAAATTTCTTGTCAAAGCTATAGAACAAAAATAAATGCAATTATTGAAACTATGAAATATGTATTTCACCTTTAGCTTAAAGAATGTTTTATTGATTTAATGAATGCCTTCAGTTTTCGCTTATCAATTATAACAAACAGATTTTTCATCAATATTAGTTTTCATGTCTTCATCATTTTGCGGATATTGCAATATATGTACTATATATTACTACAAGTTTTATTTCATTTATAAGTGTAATTGGGTTCAGATCGGTATGCAATAAAGCGCCATTTGGTGTGTATGTGTGTTTGTGAGTGTTTAAAAGTAATAATTATTTATCTTGTAGAAGTAATGCACCACTTACAAAAAGTTAAACTGGCAGACGTTGTTGTGTAAAGGTCTTTTAGCTTAATTCAAAAGTCAGAATCAGAATCACACTAGAAATAAACATGTTTTGGCCAAAATGATTTATGCTTATTGCGCTGTGATATACAAAATATTTTAGACAACTTTAGAGCTTAACACAAAAAATCATTACTAACGGCTAAGCAATACTATAGCGTGGAATACGTTATCGCATATAGAATACACATAGAAAACAAATTTAAAACGACAAATAATAGGTAAAGGCGCGGCATTTATCTGAATCTGCCACTTACATCCATTGACTATGATTATGTCATGGTGCCGAAGACGGGATTGTGACGGCAGATGCTGGGTCCGTATTCCTCGTAGGCAGCCTTAGTGTGACACACCTGATAGAACTCCGGCTGTAAAAAAGTTGCAAATTATCGCTCATTCTTATTTATAGTAATTACTAACTTACCGTTGAAGCCAACATGCTGCCTCCAAACCAAACAGCATAGCGCTGCATATGGTGCGTAATCACCTGCACATCGATGGGTTTTGGCTATTAAATAAATAATTGTGAGGTCACAATTTTTTCATTCACTAACAAGATAAGAGTTACCTTAATGCGACCTTCCGACAGATTTTCACTAATGCGCAAGCGAGTGTCGACAGATCTCTTAATGTCGCGTTGCAAGCGTCTGCCAAAGTCCTTAAACATGGTCGAGCCACCGCTAAGTACAATATTGTTGTAGAGTGGACGCCTTACATCAATGGGGCAATTTTGTATAACATTGTCAACAATTTCTGATAGGGGTATGGTAAAGTCTGGATTGGAGAATTCGGGATGGAAGAAGATTTCCGGGCCAAGGAAACGTTCATAGCCCACATCCACACTGAATGGCTGCTTGGTGACGGTGTTGAGGCCGGTAAAGTTTCGTATCCATTTGCTGGGCTCCGTATCGTACTTGGCAAACTCTTTGGCAATGTCCGGACAAATATAGCAATGCTTCTCTTTGATCGCTTTGGCAGTTTCGAGGCTCTGTTCAGGCGGTATGCCCACTTCCCGTTCACGCAGCAAACTCTGAATAAAGGAGGTAATATTGCGGCCAGCAATCGGTATGTGCTTAATGCAAGATCCAATCACGTAACCTTCAGCCTGTCAATGAAAACAGCGATAAGATATCGACTTCGAAACAATGTAGCGCGCCTACTTACCACAGGTATAACGTGCGTCACACCATCACCACTGTCCACCACAATACCAGTAAGTGTGCGCTCCTCGGCCGATCTGGATGCCCAGCTGGCAGCCAGAGCTAGCACAGCTTGCACCGCAATGTAAAGACCAGGAACGTTGAATGTTTCAAACATGATTTCGGCAGTGTATTCGCGGTTTTCTGGCGTATTGAGCGGCGGCTCTGTGAGCAGAAAATAATGATCCTCGGGCTCGGCTCGCAAATACTTAAAGACGCACTGCTCCAAAAACCGCTCCATCAGATCCCAGTCTTCCACCAATCCATGCCGCACTGGATACTAACGAAAAATGTTCAAACGATGGTCGCTTAATATCAATATTGATTCACTCACCTTAATCGAGTAGCCAGTGGCATCGAAAGCTTCATCGCCTATAAAAAAGTCCAAGTCCTCAATACCTTTTGTGATGCGTCGCGTATTCGTGTCACCCACGCGAGCGGATTCCTTGATAGCAATGGCCGAAGGAATAATGAACTGAGGCTCCTTGTTGCCTGCAAACCCCAGTTTCGAGTAACTGCAAAAACACACAATAAGTTAAACGTGATTCACTATTATCAACAAAGCAGACTGCTACCAAAAAAAAAAACAAAAAGCTACCACACACGGAACTCAAAACTTACCCGGTGCCAACATCAATTACGCATGCCGGTAGTCTGCCTGTCATTGTGTCTGAGGATTTGGTTAGACTTACTATTGAACGCAATGAATTTCTCTCTAAGTTCAAGTTGCACGCCACTTGCAAATGAATTTTTCGTTTGATAAACAGCTAAGTTTATAAATTTTCAACCACACCTCCTCCAGCAACGATGTGTCATTTAGAAAACTTCGCTCTTTGTCACTCGTCTCACTCACACACACATAAATGGACGGGCAGTGTTGCATTCACAAACTGTGTTTTACAGCACTGTCAGGGTAAATAATAAATCTGTGCAACACCATCGAAAAAAGTACACAAAAATCTGTGTGGTTAAAAATTGTAAATTTCGATTTTAAAATAATAAATTCTCTTGACTGCAATAGAATATTTGATTTCATTACAATATCCGAATATTCTGGGAAGATTGTCAAGATTACAAAATAAATCGATAGTCAGCTAGCGATATCGATACTTGTCCGAAGTACGTTCGGACTCGGAAATTTCGGCGCTGTTGTGTGTGGCTGTGACAGCCTTTTTCCACGTTTTTTTCTATTGCCACATTTTTTTGCAATTGTCATTATTGGTGGTGCCAATTGCAAGCGACAATTGAACTAAAATCGAGCATATTTCGGGTGCTTTGTGGGAGCTTCTTTGTTTCGGCAACAATTCGCATTAAAACCGGCAAATTGGACAAACCACTTACGCGAAAATGGAGGCACAGAAATTGACGGAACTGTTGCGCGCAACGATTGATCCGAATCCCGAGCAAAGGAAAGCAGCCGAGGACCAATTAGCACAAGTAAGCCAGCCTAGTTATTAGCAGCCATGACACAACATCTCTCCGCCGCTCCAAGTGGTGCCGCTTAGTGTCGCCAAACCCAAGAAGAAAACCATGTGCTTTTTTAATTGTTCGCTTTTAACCTCTCCCTCTCCCTGTGTTGCCTATCTGCTCTCGCTGGATATATGCTAGTGTATGTCTGTGTGTGCATGCATATTCCCATGTATGTATGTGTGTATTGATGATGCGGGCGTGCTTGAATCAGTATTAAGTTCATATTAGTCGAAAATACCTAAATAGAATAAATATGTTTTGCATCATAGCTTGTATTTGCTGTGTGCCGCATAACGGGGATGAGAGGCTTAGTTATAGTATGGCAACAAGTACTGCGGGGTGCTGATAGGACACATATAGGCAGTTCCACAGTCACATGTGTGTGTGTTTACTGCACTGGCACTGTGTGATAGTGTCTATTTCCAATCAATCATTCTGTTTCATCTGAAGATCTCACTTGACAAATTGCTGATTTGAAGAGAACAAATTAACAAGCACACTTTTAATTTTTGTTTGAAATACTATGAAGATCGTAGATAAAATTAAAAAACATATTTTTCAAAGTATAAATAAAATTAATGAAAAATCAGTTTTGCAAAAAAAGGTCAGATCTCAAACCATATACACAGTATTAAATTTAACTATTTAAAAAAAAAACGAATAAATATTAAATATGCAGTATTTCTTAATTGACAGTAATTAAACACTTATTCAATTGTTTTTGCACCACTGCTCAAGAGCCTTCAGACTTTTGTATGTCTGACTCAGCTTCTAACGATTTCCATGCCCCGCCTTATTCAATCGGTTAATTGTCTTTATCAGCATATATTGCAAAATGCTTGCTACTGTCGTCGTTCGTCACGACCAGACCACGTTGATTGGAGCTTCTTTAATAGGAAAACGCATGCAATTTAAATATGTATTTTTATGTATACGAATAGTAAAATTGTGCTTGGAATTTTAAATGCTACCCGATTGAAATCACAGGTGCTACATGTGTTGCGCTGCTAGTATTGTTTTATCAATATATACTTTTTAGATTCTTTTCGCACTGGCACGCAAACCACTAGCAGAGAATCACATTTCTCATACGCCATGTTACGCGGCAGCTGTGTAAACAAACCGGCAGCAGCAAAACTGATATACACATGCTCTTCACACACTTTTCTCCCACTTAGATACACAAAATCATTGGTTTTGTGCCGACTATATTGCAAATTGTAATGCAAACGTCGCTCGACCAGCCAGTTCGTCAAGCCGGCGCTGTTTATCTGAAGAATCTTATCAACAGCAGCTGGTCGGATCATGAAACCAAGCCCGGCGAGCCCATACCATTCTCCATCCACGAGCAAGATCGCGCCATGATTCGCAGCGCGATTGTAGACGCTATTGTCCATGCTCCCGAGCTCATCAGGTAAGCCAACGATTTTATCTATATTTTGTAATCGATTCTAATATCGAAATGCTATTCTAGAGTTCAGCTGTCTGTCTGTGTGAATCATATCATCAAGAATGATTTCCCCGGACGCTGGCCGCAGGTGGTTGATAACATTAGCATATATCTGCAAAATCCAGACGTAAACGGCTGGAATGGCGCCCTCGTCACCATGTATCAACTTGTGAAGACGTACGAATACAAACGCTTCGAGGAGCGAACGCCACTAAATGAGGCAATGAATCTGCTGCTGCCAATGATTTATCAGCTAATGATGACGCTGCTCAATGATCAGTCGGAGCAATCGGTGTTGCTGCAAAAGCAAATACTCAAAATCTACTATGCACTGACGCAGTACAGTTTGCCTCTAGATCTCATTACAAAGGAAATTTTTTCGCAATGGATGGAGATTTGTCGACAAATAGCAGATCGCGCTGTTCCCGATTGCTCGCATCTTGATGACGATGAGCGCACAGAATTCCCCTACTGGAAGACGAAGAAGTGGGCGCTGCACATTATGGTCCGTATGTTTGAGCGGTAAGTTCGGAATCGATAAATAAAAATGTAAATGTATATACGTATGAAGTTAATTGCCCAAACGATTAATGGTGAATGGATCGAACACTAACACATTTTTCAAAATTCGTATACAAAATTAATGAAAACTATTTAGGCTTAGCCGAGTCGCAATCCAGGTATTTCACATAATATTCAAAAAAGATGAACTAGTTTAAATTTTAAATACACTCCAGCTGAAATTTCAACACAATTATGAAAGCTCATCGTTAACCACACAACAACTAATTTATTGATTGTAATAATTATGTTCTCATTATAGCATACACAGAGAATAAGAACTCATTTTATTTTGCAGCTATGGCAGTCCCAGCAGTGTGGTTAGCGAAAAGTACCAGAAGTTTGCGGAATGGTATCTGCCAACCTTCAGTTCTGGCGTTTTGGAAGTGCTGCTTAAGATCTTGGACCAATATCGGAATCGTGTCTATGTCTCGCCACGCGTGCTCACAGACGTGCTCAACTATCTGAAAATTGCGTAAGTTTTAATTAAAATGTTAAGTTGCCTTTATTGATGTTAATTTTCAATGCAGCGTGAGCCATGCTTACACCTGGAAGCTGATTAAGCCGCACATGGTGGCAGTTATTCAAGATGTCATATTCCCTATCATGTCATTTACAGAGTCAGATCAAGAGCTATGGGAGAGCGACCCCTACGAGTACATTCGCCTCAAGTTTGGTAAGAGCTATAAATTAATTGAAGAAGCACTGTTTACTAAGATTTACTTTGTAGATATCTTTGAGGACTATGCTACTCCAGTGCCAGCAGCTCAATCTCTGCTGCATTCTGTTTGTAAGAAGCGCAAAGGCATCTTGCCCAAGGCCATGAGCACCATTATGCAAATAATTACCTCACCCAATGCGGACAACAAGCAGAAAGACGGGGCTCTGCATATGATTGGCACTTTGGCCGATGTGCTCTTGAAGAAGGCCCTTTATCGTGATCAAGTCGAGTCTATGCTCACCACCTACGTCTTTCCGGAATTCCAGAATCCCGCTGGTCATATGCGTGCGCGCGCATGCTGGGTGTTGCACTATTTCTGCGACGTGCAAATCAAGAATCCTCAGGTGCTGGCCGAGACGATGCGCCTAACCACGAATGCCTTGCTCACCGATAAAGAGCTTCCGGTTAAGGTGGAGGCCGCAATTGGCCTCCAAATGTTCCTATCATCGCAGGATGAGGCACCACAATATGTGTCTTCTCAGATCAAAGAGATTACTAAGGAGCTGTTGACCATCATTCGCGAAACGGAGAACGAGGACTTGACAAATGTCATGCAAAAGATTGTATGCACATTTACCGAGCAACTGCTCCCAGTTGCAACGGAAATCTGTCAACACTTGGCAACAACGTTTAGTCAAGTATTGGAATCCGAGGAAGGTTCCGATGAGAAGGCAATTACGGCTATGGGTTTGCTAAACACGATAGAAACGCTACTCAGTGTTATGGAGGAGCATCCGGACGTGTTGCTCAATCTCCATCCAATCGTTATAAATGTAGTGGGTCATATATTCCAGCACAACATTACGGGTAAGTTAATTATGGAGAACATTTAAATTTTACTATATTTGAATAACTGCATTGTAGATTTCTATGAGGAAACCTTTTCGTTGGTTTACGATTTAACGTCGAAAGCGATTTCTGCCGAAATGTGGCAAATGCTCGAACTTATCTATCAGGTCTTTAAAAAGGATGGCGTGGATTACTTTATTGATATCATGCCGGCATTACACAACTATGTAACCGTTGACACACCAGCGTTCCTTTCAAATCCTAATCGCCTCCTGGCTATTTTGGACATGTGCAAAACTGTAAGTGAAATCAAATTGCGAATTTCAAAAAGAGTGTATACGTATGAAAACCATCATCTCAGAGACTTTAAAAGCTACAGAAACTTAATTTATGGCTCGTCGCGCGGATACATGTTTGTCTATACTTATGTTAAATTATAATTTGGCTGCTCTCAAATAATATTATTTTGTTGAACAAAATCGAAAAGTCGAACGACATTTGTCTTATAAAATGTTATTATTATGTGTGTTGTAGATGCTAACAGGCAGTCCTGGAGAGGATCCCGAGTGCCACGCCGCCAAATTGATGGAGGTGATTTTGTTGCAGTGCAAGGGGCAAATTGATTCGGTGGTTCACGTATTTGTCGAGTTGGCGCTGTCGCGTTTGACACGCGAGGTGCAATCATCTGAACTGCGCACCATGTGCCTACAGGTGGTCATTGCTGCTCTGTATTATAATCCACAACTCTTACTCTCTATTCTGGACAAGATGTCGCAAACTAGTGACGAACCAATTACCTCGCATTTCATCAAACAATGGCTACACGATACGGACTGCTTCTTGGGGTAATTCCGAAGACATGTCTAGCTAAAAAATGATTTACTTATCAACACCATTTCTAGCATCCACGATCGTAAACTGTGCGTGCTTGGTCTGTGTACATTAATCTCCTTGGGGGATGCTAAACCACAAGTGCTGAGCGAGGTGGCGGATAAGATTGTGCCATCACTGATACTACTGTTTGATGGCCTCAAGCGTGCCTATGAATCCCGTGCCCAGGAGGAGGAAGAGGAGGAAGAAGAAGAGGATGGTGACGATTGCGAAGGTCAGACTCGAATGAATGTGTTGTTTTTACTCGATTTTAAAACTATTATTTTTTTTTTGCAGAGGCTCTTTCGAGCGACGAAGACGAAATGGATGAAATGGCACCCAACTATTTGGACAAACTGGCCGATTTCGCAAAAACGAAAGGATCTACAGCTGGCTTTGAAGTGAAGGCTGAGCTCAAGGATGACGATGAAGATTCCGATGATGAGGCGGAAGAATCAGTTGGTGATTTAAATGAAACTGGCCTCGAAACATTCACTACGCCCATTGATGACGAGGAGAACGAAACCGCTATCGATGAATATTGGACATTTAAGGAAGTTATTACCGGTAAATACTATTGAAATGTTATTTAAATAGTGTTGATGTCAATTTTTCATAAATTGTTATAGCACTTTCTGCACAAGATCAAGCCTGGTATTCGCTGCTGACCTCAAACCTGACTCCAGAGCAGGCTAAAGCGCTTCAGGAGGTGGTCGTGACAGCTGATCAACGCAAGGCTGCCAAAGAATCGAAACTGATTGAGAAACAGGGAGGATTTGCTTTCCCCCAGACAACTGTGCCCACTTCGTTTAAGTTTGGCTCTTAATTAGCTGTTGTACGTTATGACACATCGTACCATCTTTCTGACTTCATTGTGTCTCATATTTTTTTCCAAAACAACACTTGATGTAATGACTGTTCAGACATTCTCTATATTTCTCGTACTACGTACATTCATACATATGTTGCGTGCTTCAAAGGTAGCGGTCAACGACAGGCGGGCAAGTGGGACATGATCGCTTTATATTTATTGTAGATTTATATTTTAAATTTCTATTTTTGGCAAGTCCATGCCAACTAAATTATGGTAAATTAAGTTGATGATCTATTGTATATCAATCATTGTGTGTGTGACTAAACGTAAACTAGCAAATCCCTTCATGGAATGAGATTGCGTCAAGCTAGCTTAGCACACAGAGTATCCAGGACACACACTCCACTTCAAAAACAAACACAAATGGTCAGAGAATGAGAACGCAGAGCATTTCAATTATACTGTCTTTATACACACCCACACACACGAACACATAAAATGTACCAGATGGAGAGATATTTTTGAAAAATAAAAACATTTTTAACGTTTGAATTCAACTATTGTTTTATATCTATTCATGTTTATGCTATCGTCAACTAATTGTCTTATGGCGAAAGTGAAAAGTTTATGCTAAACCAGGAATTATTTCAACTACAATACGTCGATAGAATTAATTAAAAGCAATAAACAATATTGTGGAAGGATGCTTTAATTTTAATTTGTAGTATAGTGCTGCATAATATAAAAAATTTCTTGTAATAATATCTAGCAAAAAATTTTCGAAATAACTATGGTAAAATGAATTTGATTTTGGGTACTGAACAATTAAAGAAAACCAATTTTTTCTTAATAAATATTTCTGGTACTTGTCAGTATTTTTATACCAAATACTTAACATCGCCATGATTTGATTATAATTATTTGAAAACTATCAAAATAACATTTATGTTTGTGACAGCTTTAATATTGACAAAAAGTGAATTGATGTATCGATATTTGTAAACATCGATTTAGGTGTTGTTATCGCCATTCACAACGCATTACCGCATTAGATTGTTTACAATACAAAATAATTTGTATACTGTTCAAAAATGAAAATAGCCATAGAAGGATGTGCCCATGGCGAACTGGAGCGCATTTATGATACTATCGCGGGCATCGAGAAGGAGCGCAACATCAAGATCGACCTGCTCCTCTGCTGCGGCGATTTTCAATCAACGCGCAATCTCTCGGACCTGCAAACAATGGCTGTTCCTCGAAAGTACTTGGATATGTGCACGTTCTACAAGTGAGTTGGTGGATCAATCATTCAATCAATTAACTCACTGACAGTGATCTTTTTGCAGATACTACAGTGGGGAGCTTGTTGCGCCAATTCTCACAATTTTCATTGGCGGGAATCATGAGGCATCAAATTACCTCCAGGAGCTGCCTTACGGGGGTTGGGTTGCTCCCAACATTTATTACTTGGGCTATGCGGGAGTTGTTAATGTGAACGGCGTTCGCATAGCTGGCATCAGTGGCATTTACAAGGGACACGATTTTCTGCGGGGACATCACGAGTTTCCGCCGTACACGGAGAAAACCTGTCGCAGCGTCTACCATGTGCGTCAACTGGAGGTGTTTCGCCTGAAGCAGCTGTCAGGTAGAGTGGACATCTTCATGTCGCACGACTGGCCGAGGGGCATACACGAATATGGCAACAAGGCCCAACTGATGCGGTTTAAGCCACATTTCACGGAGGACATTGAAAAGGGGCAACTAGGAAGCCGCCCGTTGGAGGAACTGCTGAAATTAATTCAGCCCACATATTGGTTTGCAGCACATTTGCATTGCAAATTTGCAGCCTTGGTGCAGCATACTAGAAACGCTAGTAAATGCTTGGCTGGGGATTCATCCAGCAGCAGCAGTGATAGCGAAATAGAGAAGGAAGATGAAGATAAGCCAGATGCTACACCATATCCTGTTGCGGTTACTAAATTCCTAGCGCTGGACAAATGTCTGCCAAAGCGACGTTTCCTGCAAGTGCTGGACATTGCCACGAATGATGGGAGCAAAGAAACAGAACCAACACTGGAGTATGACGTCGAATGGCTGTCGATTTTGCTCACAACGAATCATCTGACTTCGATCAAGGATCAGAACTATTATCTACCCGGCAAGAGGGCTGGGAACGCTGAGGAACGTTGCAATTTTACGCCAAACATTGAGGAACTGTCGCATATTCGCAACAAGTTTCAAAACCTGGAGGTGCCCAAGAACTTTTGCCGCACTGTGAACGGGTTTGATCCCGTGGAGCAACAGCACTACAAGCAAATGTTTGTTGATCAGCCCAGTGCTCAGTTGAATCCACAGTGCAATGATTTCTGTGCGGCTCTGGGCATCGACGATCCTCTCTGTTTGGCCATGCTGGCGAATGGCAAGGATTTACCCCAAACGGGCAGTTTGAAGAAGAGCCGAAGTCAGGAGAAACAAGATGTTGAATTAGAGCCGCCAAAAAGCAAACTGAATTTATCTCCGCCAGCTCCAACTGCATCAGAAAAGGACAAGAATATCACTGAACTAGCAGTTGAACTTGAAGAGGATCCACCATCCCTTTCTGATGTTGTAGCGAACTCAAAAATGGAGTTCTCGTCTAATGAGGAAGAGTTGCCGTCGAAAAGGAAACTTCCTCTAACGCTGCCAGCTCCAACTGCATCAGAAACTGACAAGAATGCTATCGAGCTCCCAGCAGTCGACCAGAAGCCAGCGTACTTCTTGAGCCGGCGACAACAGCTGGTAGAGGACGCAAAAGTGGAGTTGCCCGGTAAAAACGCTGCGATAATTTCTTCCAGTCCAGTTAATCTCAAAAAGCTGAAGAGAAGAAACCAAAGCATTTATCAAGCTGATGATATGGACGATTAAAGTTAAGTATACTGGCTATTGCCGTAACGGCAATCTAAACTAACTATGCATTGATAACAAATGGAATTATCAATTCATATTAAATTAAAGTAAATGGAAGAAGAAAATAAATTAAAGCACATACCAATCAGATGATATGTTCGATTAAAAGTAAAGTATATATAGTACATATATATAAATTTAATTCTTAATTATAGCTATCACTTCACGTTCAACTCAAGCCAATGGACGTTCTATAAAAAAAAGAGGCAATTTTATTTGAATAACACAGAAGATGCTTGACCCACTACGCACAAAGAGTGATGTTGGAGTCAAAATAAATAAGAATTCTACTAAAAGAAGTTCAAGAGTTGCTGTTAAGGTTTAGTGTCGCACTTCGGCATCGGGATTGGCGGCAAAGGCTTCGGCTGCGCAAATGAAGCCGCACTGTAGCACGGATTCGGGCGTGTCGGCCAAATCACAATAGTAGCTCGCTGGGGATGGGATACACTGTAACTGCACTTGTTCGCCATCGCACTTTGGCCGATAGAAGCGACAGCGGCGTGGTCCATATAACGGCATATTGGCATCGTAGGGTGGACTTAGAATATCGAAAAAGGCGGCAATGCCATTTCCGGCCTGTGTTATCTGGTGATAGTTGCGTTTACGTGGCGTCAACAAAGCACTTGACGTCTCCGCGGTTACCAGGCACGGTTCCTCGGCAATCACCTTGACCAGCGTGGGATTCTTGTCGTAGGACAGCGGCTCGTCTGACTGCAGCTGCTGCGAGTAGCTCTGGACGTGCAGCTTACCATAGATGCAGCGCAGTAGGCCATACATCATGGGATGGTCGTGCAGGGGAATCGAGTTGCTGCCGCGCACAATGAACAGGCTCATGGAGAAGCGTTCATCCTCGAAGATGTGCATGTAGGTGCAGGGAGCTGGTTGATGTTGATGGGGCTGTTGCTGCTGCTTTGGGCAAGCGATGTCAACATCATCGCGGAACAGTTCCTCTTCCTTAATGTGCAGATCGCGGCAGGTCAACTGATCCGTCAACTGCTTCAAGTGCTGCAGGTTCGAGTTAAAGTTGGCAAGATTGGCTCGATCGAATGTCTTGAAGGCCTGGCGCAGCACGTTCATGAAATGGGACGTCATTGCCGAAGACCGCCAGAGTCGCAGTGTTATCAACAATGCACCGAGTTCACCGCTTCACTGATGTAAGGTTTATTTTTTATTTTCGATAGCTGCTAAAAAGACGTCACAGTTATTAAACAGTTATTAAACACCAAAAGGTAGATAAACAAAAAGTCAGCTGTTCGACGGTGTTGGAAAGTGCCCAACTGCGTCGTATCAAAGGATAATTTAAATTTAATTTTAAAAGGATGGTTTTCATCAACTTACATATGTATATGTTATCAACTGGAATGATGCCTAACTTCACATCACAATAGATACAGCTAGATTAATGCAAAGCTTCTTTGATTTCAATCAAATATTGAAGATAAACAAAAACACAATAGTGCTGTAAATGGCTTCATTTTCGACACAAAGTCAATCCGTTGTGTTATTTTATTATTATTATTTTAACAAAATAAAGTTTTCTACAAACATATGTATGATTTTTTATAGTAAAAGTTTGGATATTAATTGCATTAAAAGCCCCTTTCCTTGGACTGTGTGGCATGCGTCAACAGCCACGATTTGTAGTCACGTTTCTTCATCGACATTTGCTTATGCCTCGGGTGCGTTGGACAGATGACATAACCACGCTCCTCTCTCACCACAACATAGCAATCTTTGCAGCGCCGTTTCAGACGACCCTTCACCTTAAATCCTGCTACCTGCTGAACTATTGTATTCAGTGGCGAAAGCAAGTCTACCGGTTTAGTTGACCCAACAAATTGCTGTTGTTGACCAACCGAGTTTTGTACCGGCGATAATGTTGCTACGGCAGGCCGCACCAGGGCATGGAAGCTTCTGGTGGCACAAAATCCATTCCATAGCCGAACGGTGGATTGTACAAGTTTACTGCCAAACGTCATCTATTGAAAATATTTTAATTTATATTTTTATTAACACAATAAATAAAACACGCACCTTTGACTGTGTTAAGGGTTGCCAGACTAATCTTGTGAGAGGTAGTGTTGCCACGAATTTAATGTATTTTCGCGCTACTCAGCACTGAAAATTCAAATTGATTAAAGGCAAACCTGATATTGAAGCACTTTAAATAAAAAACAAAGAAAATACAAAATCAATCGTTTATTTATATTGAGAATGACATAGTGTTTGTATATGTAGAATATATTAGTCAATACTAATTACTTCATTAGGCTGAGGCAGACTGTCATTTAGTTTCGTGCGTTTGCTTTTAGTTGCTCCCAAATCTTCCTCATCCGATGAGTCGAGTATTTCGGTTATATCTTCACTGTCCGTAATGTTATCCGGTTTCCGTTTAACTGCTACTTTTGATACGGTAAGTTGTTCAGTTTTCGTGTTGACAATTTCCTCCACGTCATCCTCTTCTATGACGAGACAATCATCATCGTCATCTTCGACTTCAGTCGGTTTACTGCGTTTTGAGGTGGAAGGACAGTCATCAGAAATATCACGGCCATTGGCCGCTCGCTTCCGAGAGGAACTCGGTTTCTCGCTGGCCTCCTTAGGTTTCTCCTCTTCCTTGGGCTGCAATTGAGTTTTATCTGCGATCACCTCGAACAACACATCATCGCGTTCTGCATCAAAGTGCGATATGATAATGCTCAGCTCATAGCTCTGGAAGAAGTCATCGCACTTGAGAATCACACCATCCACGATGTTCATATCGGACAGCATTTTCTGTTCATTGCATTCTGTTTCACCCTCCTCCGATGAGATAACAATGGATCCTGTGGCTTCGACGGTCACATCCGGGTTGACCATGTTCAAAGTTTTAATGAGAACATCATCGCGGAATGCTTTAACTTGAATCCGCTTGGTGTCGATGCGCAGCGTGATTGCAGGATCACTGGCGCACACATAACAATTGGGATTGGGCGGCGGAAAGGAAGCATCTGCTACCAGAAACTGATTGCGTCCATTTAGACGTAGACGTGCATAGACAGCCTTGCATTGCTCCCACATGGATTGCAGTACGCTGAAGGCTCGCATCACAGAAATGCCTGCGGTAATCGCATTTGTCGTCGCGATAGCAGGAATTATGTTGCCTGCCATTGACTTGATTTCGAAGCGAGATTTGCGCTCAATATCGAAGATGTGCGAACGCACATTGGCACAAGCAGCCACAAAGTCCATGGCTGGCTGATCATCCTTATCCCAGACAAGTGTGTCGTTGCCCTCGAGCTTGAGGAACGCAGAACTCAACTCTTTGAGGGCATTGGCAAACACGTGGGCGCATTCTTCCACAGTCCACACTTTGTGATGCTGACGAGCGAATTCTGGATCCTCTGCAGTCTTGGTGCCGTTGGGCAACAGCGTGTCCCATTGGACGGGCACGGGCGCCTTGCGAGATTTCCAAAGATTGGACATGCGCAGTAAGTAATTAATGTCCTCGTTGAAGAACTTGTTGAACAGCTTGCCAGCATCGTAGTTGCATTCCTTTGCCCACTGGCGAGTATTGATGCGCACCACGTTGCCATTATTTTTGGACTCTGTCTCGCCATCCGTTTCAGTAGATTTATCCTTAATTCCGCTGCTACCGTCGCCGGAGCCATCTGCAGCTTTAATTTCAGCCGAGGCATTTTCATTTTGTGCTTCGGGATCAGCAGAGTCCGGGGAAATATCCTCATCTTCCACAGATTCACCGAAAAGTTGACTGTAAGCAATAGAGCTGAGTTACTTCCTGCCAATGACAATCAATGCTACTATAGCTTACTTGAACAAATGCTTGGCCCAAACAATACAATGAATGGGCTCGGAAGGTGTGTTCCTTATGGTGCAGCCCGGAAAGCTGCGCTGCTTCGCCTTCGGTGTGCATTCGTAGCACTGAGTCAAGCTGCGCTTGATCAACTCAACCTGGCCATTGTAGCCAGAGGTGCCGCTTTCGATCAGCGGCACATCTGCATTGAGACACATGCGATTTACGTGGTTGCGGGCTGCTCGATTGTCCAGGGCGCTAAGCACCACATTAAATTTTTTGAAGAAGTTGACGCCGTAATCAGTGCTACAAATTATATAAACACAATCAATTGATATTCGATAATCGTGTTCTGACCAATTACTTACGATGTAACGCTGTCGTGATATGCCGTAATATGTGCATCAGGATTAAAGCTGAGCGCACTTTCGCGTGCTACGCGTGCTTTTGACTTGCCCACATGCTCGCGGTGGAACAAAAACTGGCGATTCAAGTTGCTCAGATCGATGGTATCCAAATCGATCTAATAAAGTATGATTTGCAATTTTAATAAATCACATCTGTGGCATCTTACTTACAATCTCAATTTGCGTGAAGCCGCTAAGCACAAGATTTTTTAGCACTTCGCAGCCGATGCCGCCAGCGCCAACAACCAGCACTTTGGATTTCTTCACCAATTCCTGCAATGTGGCAGGTAAAACGCCGTCAATAGCAGCAGCCATTATTTAATTTTTATTTGACGTTTTTTGAGTTTGTTAACGATTTAAAGTTTATTCTTTTTTGACACTTTCGACAATTCGCAACTGACGCGCCGGCTTGCAGTGTGTACGTACTGAGTACATGTGATGTGTATGTATAGCTGTTGTTCCATCCCTGGTAACACAAATGTATCAGCTGGGCTTGGTGGAGCCCTAGCCAAACGAAACAGTTTTTACACATTAGGCATTTTCTGTGCTTGTCGCACAGGGTCACACTGTTGTAATTGATTGTGATTGTAGCTTGTGTGTGTATGTTGTGTAGAAACGAAAAGCGGACGTTTTATTTTTTAAGTGCTTGTTTGCGCAGCACGACAACTGCGCTAAATCTGTAATTTGAAAAAAACTTCACATTAAATTCAACTACGGCATTTGCTCAAAACGCAAACATCATGGCAGAGGTGCGACGCAGGAAGACAGACAACGAAACGGACGATGCTGCTGCTGCCGTTGCCGCAAGCAGTGCAGCTGATTCTTCGGATCATGTAAGCTTGTTTCCTCTTTTCGTCCAGCAAATAGAAAATAGCAACATCAGTGGCATATTTAAGGCTGCATCCTTTGGCAGCATATTCTAATATTGCAATTATTGAAGCGCAAAATCGGCCAAAGTGTATGTATACCCACACAACAAACACTATGTGATACATACATACGTGTATGTTTCTCTGTGTGCAGTGTTTTTGTTATTTTCTGACGCACAAGCAGGTGGCAAAAGAGCGCCATCAAGAGACAGTAGAGAGAGAGAGAGGATTCTAACGGAGAAAAACCAATAACAATTGTAGTAGTACATTTGTTTTTCACTTACACACATAAATGTCTGTCCGCAGTCTGTTTCAAGCAAATCCAATTAAGTGGCCATTACGGAAGCGCCTAACCAACCTCCCATTTCTCACATTCCTTCCCTGCAGTCGCTTTCTCGAAAAGACACGCGTCTTTATGATAATGATGATAATGCCAAAGGCCACTGCACACTATATTTTTCGAGCTAGCAGCGTCTTTCACTACTTTCTTATCAGACCTCGCTAATATTTGACAAAACACGCCACCTTTAAAGAGCCAACCGCGCAACTTGGATAAATTACCAAAATGTTTTGTTCCACATTGAGCTGATTATATACAGCTGGAATGTTGGACTTTGATATTTTGAACGTTCCTCTTCTTATTCTATTTATTTTGCAGGTCGATTCGGAAGAGGAGAAAATACCCGAAGAGAAATTTGTTGAGGAGTTGGCGAAGAATTTGCCCCAAGGTACTGATAAAACGCCAGAACTATTGGATTCTGCTCTCAAGGATTTGCCCGATCGGTATGTGTGATATATCTATAGTTTGTATGTTTACATATCTGAAGCATACACATTCCAAAAATATTCAGACAGCTGTGTGCATGCTTCCGAAGCCAAATGCAAACGAACAATTATATATATAACATAATAATATCCAATTGTACATTTGAATTGTTATGAATCAAATGCGTAGCACTATATCGATCCACCTTCATTTATTTATATTTTTCAGATGGAAGAATTGGGTCATACGCGGCATTTTCACATGGATCATGATCTGTGGATTCGCGTTAATCATATATGGCGGCCCATTGGCCTTGATGATTACGGTGTGTTTGCTCATGAATAATAGAGGTTAATAACTAACTATTTACTTATCTATATATTGCATTTATAGACGCTGTTGGTGCAAGTCAAGTGCTTTCAGGAAATTATTTCAATTGGCTATCAAGTGTATCGTATACACGGTCTGCCCTGGTTTCGCAGTCTCTCCTGGTATTTCTTGCTCACGTCCAACTATTTCTTCTATGGCGAGAATTTAGTCGACTACTTTGGGGTCGTAATAAATCGTGTGGTAAGTGTATGCAATAAGTTGGCATAAGGGTCGTCATTATCTATTTCGTTTGTTATTATACTTGCAGGAATACCTTAAGTTCTTGGTGACCTATCATCGTTTCCTTTCGTTTGCCCTGTATATCGTTGGGTTCGTTTGGTTCGTGCTCTCTTTGGTCAAGAAATACTATATCAAACAGTTCAGCCTATTTGCCTGGACGCACGTCTCGCTGCTGATTGTCGTCACCCAGAGCTACCTAATTATACAGAATATATTCGAGGGCCTTATTTGGTTTATAGTCCCCGTATCGATGATTGTTTGCAATGATGTCATGGCGTATGTGTTTGGTTTCTTCTTTGGACGCACACCCCTTATTAAGCTCAGCCCCAAGAAGACATGGGAGGGCTTTGTTGGTGGTGGGTTTGCCACCGTTCTCTTTGGTATATTGTTCTCGTACGTATTGTGCAATTACCAATATTTTATCTGCCCCATACAATACTCGGAGGAACTGGGTCGCATGACCATGTCCTGTGTACCCAGCTATTTGTTTACACCACAGGAGTACAGCCTGAAATTGGTAAGCATATACACCGCGAATTATGAATAATTAATAATTGAACAATTGAAATTGCAGTTTGGCATTGGCAAAACCTTGAACATTTATCCATTCATATGGCACTCTATTTCGTTGAGCTTGTTCAGTTCAATAATTGGTCCGTTCGGCGGTTTCTTTGCGTCCGGCTTTAAGCGCGCTTTTAAAATCAAGGTGAGTTAATTATCGATCCTCAATTTGGTGCAGCCTTTAACAGTTTTCGATTTCTTAGGACTTTGGCGATATGATTCCAGGACATGGTGGCATAATGGATCGCTTCGACTGTCAGTTCCTGATGGCCACGTTTGTAAATGTTTACATTTCGAGTTTTATTAGAACTCCTTCACCTGCTAAACTCTTGACACAGGTTTGTTGGTCATGAATCCAATGAGTTAATTCGTGACTAAGTCATTTTAATTACACAATTTCAGATTTATAATCTTAAACCGGATCAACAATACCAAATCTATCAGTCCTTGAAGGATTCCCTTGGCGATATGCTAAACTAGAATTTTCGACAACAACAATTGTTTGCTTTAGTCGTACGTCTATAAATAATCATTATGAAATGGAAGATTCAATATATATATTTATCTATCTGTATAAGATATATATCTGTATAAGAAAATACAGCAAGCACTTCTCGAATGCTGTTAGTCTCCTTAAAACACGATTCGTTCGAATTCGAATCAATTAACACGAGCATAGTTTTAGTTTTGAGCATAATTTTTGTTATGTTTTTAGTTATAGTTTAGAATTTTGTTGTTGTTAAAATTTTAAGTTATTTCAGTTACGTTTATTATTATAATTATGATCAACATGGCATTATACATATAGTGCAATTGTAATCCGCTTATCGGAGATTTGTTACTAAGCGATTCCATTAATTTTAATGACATGCGATTGTGTTATGAAATTGACTTTTTGCCAAATCGAATTAAACACTGAAAAGTTGAAAGCAAACAAAATGCGATAAAAACCAGTTAAATGATTCTATAAATTTTATGTTTTGTGTGTCCCCATATATAAGTATATATACAACTATTTATATGTGTACTACTTTCCTAACTACTAGTTTAGAAAAGGGAGACTACCATTGACTTAAGTCGAGGTTAGACAGGCTGTTTAATTTCGTTTGTGAAATGTTCCCTAGTAAATATCTAACTTATAGCCTAAAAGTTGGATGCGCATTTTATTTTATCAATACATAAGATCGAGTATCAAATGATTTCATATTTTAGCATTTTTTTTTAGTGCAATATACATACTACATTTTTAAACATTGTTTTTTATTTGTTATTTTTTAAAACTATATAATAATGTATTCAATTCTAATTTCTTAGCATTATGGTATGGTTTATAATGAAAAAACAAATATTATACGTATTCAATTCAACTCGGATCCAGAAAAACTGTTTAATATATAAGACAACTCTCTATTGATGTTACAAACCAAAAAAAAATATTAAAATGAATGTAAGTTAATGAGAAACAAAACTTGTTGATGAATATGTTAAAGTACTTATTTCGGCATTTAAAGGTAATATACATAGTTAAAATAGTGTAAATAATCAGATCACGAGGACGACTCGCCTCCTACTTCAATAGGCTTCACCAGGATCTTGCTGATCAGTGAACGGTTTAAATTGTCAACATCCGCTTCTTTCAGATTAAAGTAAATCTGTCGATTGCGGGCATCATCCAATAAATGTCGCCACATATCTACAGCCTGTGAAAATACAACACAATCCAAATATTATTTTATAAAATTTTGATCAAAATTCGTACCTCTAAGTCGTCGAAATTGCCACAGATGATCAGGCAACGACGGGGTCTTGTAATGGCTACGTTCAATCGCTGATAGTTAGTTAGAAAGCCAACTCCGCGAGTTCGTGCATTCGATATAATAACGACATCTCGCTCCTGTCCTTGATAAGCGTCCACCGTTTGCGGGGTGATCATCATATGGCTAGGTATCTCTCTGCTAAGGACAGAGCACTGATCACTGTATGGTGTTATCAAGCCGTATTTGTATCGCGTTGGGGACATATGTTTGTCCAACTCTGTGAGAAGCTTGGCCACAAAGCGAGCCTCTTTTAAGTTGCTAATACTGCGGCTGCTTTTGTCGTTGTTGTCTTTGGTGTAACTTAAATTGACCACACAATACGGTATAATGGGCGAGATAAGACGATGTGTATTTTCTGAATTGACCAACTCATCATGATAAAAGTAGCTATTTGGCCATCTGCATATCTCGGGATGCATTCGATACTGCATGCTCAATCCAAATACTTTGGTATGGGGTAAATGATTTTTACTACCCTTACTTAGATGATACGTCAAATTGCGTTGAATGCGATCAAACATCGAGTTGCCCAACCCAAGATCGTTGGCTTTCCGAGATAACACTGTCGCGGGCAACTGCTGTGTGTCACCCACTAAAACGAGACCACGCACATTAAACTGTAGCGGTAGCAGAGTCCAGGGCTCAGTGCATTGAGTCGCCTCATCAATGATGCAAGTATCGAAGTAGTCGATGTAAGAAGCTAGTTTTACGCAGCTGGACAGAGTGGTGCATACAATGTTGGCGCGTTGTATAAACGTCTTAGAAAGTTCGTACACTTCGCGAGTCGTCAACGGAGGATTGAGTCGCTCATTTAGTATCTTTAATTGTCGCTCCTTCGATTTTAACATCTGTTGTATGTAGCTAATTTGAGCAGTTTTATGATTAAGTTCAGCAATTTCTGCTTTAAGCATCTCCTGTTGTTTTATTAGGTTTTCTGTATTTTCAGCGGTAAGACGCTTGCATTTCTCTTGACGTTCAATGTTGAGCAGATATTCCAACGAGACTTCGCGAACTTTTGGGTCTGTTTTATCAAAACGACCAAAACGCACCAACTCGAATTGTGAATGCTTCATGCAATTGCGTGCACGTTTCAAATACATTGTTATATTATCAACTGCCGTATTGCTGTGAGCACATATCAAAATCTTGCGATCAAGCTTGCGATTGCTTTTGCCATACATACATTGTAGGGCCAGATTCGAGATGACCACAGATTTGCCAGTTCCCGGGGGACCCTGTATCAATGTGATGCTTGGTGTCGAATCATCAATCAAGCGAATCCAGGTACTCTGACAAATGTCGATCTGATGGTCATTCAGTTTCGTAAAACCTTTATATTCCGTATCCTTTAATATGTGTCTATCAAAGGATAGCATGTTCTCGCTGGGTTGCAATATACGACGAAACAGGGGCGAGCGACCAAGTTGATACACGGCACTAAACGCTCCCAGCTCTACCCGCATGTTGTCCACCACGGGACGAACAGTGAGCATCTTAACCGACTTAAGCATATCCTCGCTTATGTTCTTTTGCAATATTTCAAAGCACAGCTCGTAGACACTACCTGCATATGAATAAAAGGTAAATGACTGTAAGGAGCATCTTTAGGCACATGTATATTTACCGGCAATGTAGCTCGTGCGTGGCATTGTTGCGAATGTTTCTATTAGATGTTTACCACAACTCAAGGTGTACAGGTCAAATTGCTTATCGGGCTTGTTTTTGCCTTTAAGTATGGATTAAATAATTATTATTCTCTATATATTAATTAGTGATGTGACTTACATCGTGTGACTAGCAAGAAGCGTGGGCGATTTCTTGTAGTACTTCCATTTGAAAAGCTTTCTAAACTGACTTGGTAGGTAACTGTGGCGTTCTTGTACTCACGTTCTATAGTGGTCAACAGCTCCACTTTCATTAATGGCACAAAAGTTCTGAAGAAAAAAGTAAACTCAATGATTTAAATTTATTTTTTTTTTCTTGTACCTACTCTTTGTATTGTTTGTAGGTAGTAAATTCGGTTGGTATGGGTAAGAGCATATCAGATTCCGCAACCTCGTTCGGATTTCGCAGTGAGAGCCATTGATTACCCCAGCTAAGAATATTGCCTATGATAAAATCATTATAGTTTTGTGGTTTTCCAATGGCCAAGGCCCATTCTCGTCGCTCTGCGTAGGTGCTCAGTGACAACTTGTTGGTATCCTTGGCATTTTCAATTTTTCTGAATGCACCTTCCACTCGCTCGATTATTCTGATCTGAACGTTGTCGTCGAATTGAACACGACGATTACGTTTTGCTTTTTCAACTCTCTGCTGCTGCTTATCGAAATCACGGTTCATATCGGCAAATGTAACGCGATTGCAGGTTCGACGATTTCGCGCCAACTCAGCATCTTTCCGCTCCGCTGGATGTCTGTGGTGGGTCGCCAGATCTTGGCCTGCGAGCTGCGAGAGACAATCGAGTGTAGCACGCCGCTTGATTAATTTTGCTTTCAGTAACACAATTTCCTCTTTGCCAGCATTATCTAACTTGCTCTTTTTTGATGTTGAGGGCTCCACGCCCTTGGTTAGAAACTCACCGCGATTGCTATTACTTGGCTTGGGGACATTAGTGTGCTTGCGCTTTAGATTAGATGATGACTTTTGCGAGGCAGTCGCAGTCTTCGATTTCTCGGCCAGTTTCTTGAGGGGTTCACGACGCTTCTCTTTATTTTCTTCATACTCCATCTTTTGATCCTTTGACTTTTGATACCATTTCTTTTTCATTTCAGCTTGCTTATCTTTCGAGCGTTGTCTTTCTAAAATTGCACTTTTATTTTCTTGATTCTTGCTTTCAGCCGAGACGCCTCTTGCCTTGCCACGATGTTTTGGTAAATGCGGGGCTGTAATCAATGTTGGTCCCCGATTGGTTTTCTCCTTTAATGGCGTCTCGGGTATTAAGACGGTGCGTTCAACATAGCATGAGACGGATCTGTTTAATAAGCGGGCGCTACGAGAAGGCGATTTGGTTTTGGATTCAGGCAACATTTTTTCTGGCTCACTTGCCAACTCCACTGATTTAAATGTTTCTTTGGCTGTGGTTTCCTGTGGTTTGCTGATGGCATCGTTGCATTTGTCAGTTGTTGAACTAGAGTAACTACGCTTGCGCGTTGAAGATTTACTTTCAGACGAACTTCTGTGTTTTGTGTCGTTCTTGGTTGAGGGTCTATATTTGTCTGAACTTTCGCTACTCTCAGAACTTTTTGACAAATGCTTTTGATTTTTATGCTTGGTTTCCAATGACTTTGAGCTTGATTTGGTATTCCGACCATCAGCTCTCTCTTTAAAGACTTTATCAACCTGTTGATTTCGTGTAGTTTTTTTAGTTTTACCTTTAGATTTCTCGTCAAGAACAGAGCCGGATGTTGATTTATGACCAGATTTCGAGCTGCCGGTGGTATCTTTATCATTAGGCAATATTGTATCCTCTAGTACATCAATTGGACGATCTTCAAACTCCTTATGGTTGCCTCTATCATTAGACAACGTTATATTATCTAGTATATCAATTGGACGATCTTCAAAATCCTCATGGTTATCTCCAAGATTTTCCTGACCATCCATTGGATAGATTTGGGACACGATATTTTGAGATAGAAGTTTCGATGACCAATCTGCCACTTTACTAAACAGATCGTCGTCTTCATCATCAATAATTATAATCTCATCTTCGTCGAAAAATTTGGATACATCACTTTCCATTTTGATCGGTAAGAGCATGTTGTCATTGTCCAGATGACCACCGTCCTCTTCGCTGAGATCGCCTCCCCCAAATGCCATTTCATCTTTCATCTCGCGAAGTAGAGCTTGCGACATGGCGAAGTTTTCATCGTAATCGTCATTGCCACAATCATCGTCAGCTTCCTTATTTGTATCTTCGTGCAATTCAATTACATCACCAGCGCAAATTTTCTGTGGCGCAGCGGAGAGAATATTGTTGTTAAGTTTCTTGAAGACATATGGATTTAATTGTAGAACGGATTCCAGCAGCTCTTCGTCGGGCTCGCCGAATATATTTTCGATATCATTTGTTACTGCCGACAAAGCTTCGGCTTTTACTTCCGTCACTATCGGCAAATGCAAAATGCGAGGCGCAATTCCAGAACACATTCCTTTATCGACTGCATTATGAGAATTAGTATGTCCACACGTCGTCTGCGACTTATCGATGCCGTTGTCGTCGACATCATCATCATCATCATCCGATATTTGGATAATCTCATCTACTCTGGTACACATTTGCTTCAATAAAAATATGGCATAATTCGGTGGCACAATGTTTGGTTCATCGATTTCAACACCAAGTCCAATTCTGTCTCCATTACGCAGTGGATGCGTGCTGTCTTTGAGCTGTTCCTTGTTTATAAACACGCCGTTCAGTGAGTTCTAACATCAATACAAATGTTTATTAACTGCGCGTTTATTAATTATACCACCCGCTCACCATTTGCTCCAAAACAACGCCGCTCACTGTGTTCACAAGTAACTTGGCATGCATCCTGGACAAAAACTCATTGCCCTGCAGAACAACTCTACAGGAGGAGTGCCGGCCTATTGTATTTTCGCCAGATTGCAATAATATTCTCTTGCCAGAGCTAATATGTTCCAAATACCAGTAATTAATTTGCACATCCATTGCGAAAGTGCAATCACAAGATATAATTGAAACCAAATTAACTGTTGCACTTAATTTACTTGCATGGGGTCTGTGCAAGCAAGTGTGGCCAGTTCGCTAAATATTGATGTGGATTTCTTATTTTAAAAATACCGCCAAATGATGATAGTTAATTCAACTTGAATTACTGCAATACAATACAGCTTTACAACAGACTATATGACGTGTTCTCTAAAATATCTACATCTAGCTTTAATATATTTAACAAATAATGGAATTGAATAGATAGTTCAAAATAAAAACTAGCTTTCAGAATATAGTTCAAAATAAATACTAGCTTTCAGAATACAACAAAAAACGCGACTGCATCTAATATGCAGCCCTGAAATAGTCATAAAATCAGCTGTTCTGTATACTTTTGGCGGGTAGTTGTTCAATTCATAATTCATTGCACATTATGTCGAAAAAGCAAACAAATGAAAAGTTAACGCCATTGCTCAATACGCAAGTAAAGCGAATTCGTAGTGAACATATTAGACCGCCAGCTAGAACGACAGAAGGAAGGCAAATGAATGAAAGTATATTTTGGCCGGAGAACGATGCCAGCTTCTTCACACACGTCAACTTGGAAGAAATCTTTAGTGGGGAAGATCAAGTTGTGTCTGCACCTTTCAACACTCAAGCAAATCGAAATTTATTCCAAAATGACTCGGACGATAGTCTCTTTGGTGACATGTCCTTGCCCAAGGCAACCCAACGCAGCAACGAAAGTGTTTCAAACTGTCCGACTGATAACAGTTTTAAGGAAATTAACATAACTGGCTTGTCAACGACCCAAATCGAGGATATTTTCTCTGACGCTGATGATAACGCTGATGATAACGCTGATGTACAAAACACGCAACTATTTCTAAAAGCAATGCCTTTAGTACCAAAATCTCCAGAAAGTGAGAACACAGAGCAATCGCTGTCCCAGTCAATGTCATTTATATCAAAATCGATTCTCGAGGGAATTGTTCATGGCACCCAATACGAGACATACGAGTCCTTAAAGGGAGCAACCCAAGCTAATGAACTCCCGGTACTCGATCCCTTGGAATGGCAGACTCAGGCATTTGGAGAACTGGAAAGCATTAAGCAGCACAACGATAGCTTTCCATCTAAGGGCGATTTCTATGGGCTGCCAAGCAAGGTGAAGAAGCTCATTTTTGAACACAAAGGAATCAACAGTTTGTATGGTAAGTGTAATCAATCAGACTCGATTGTTGTTAAGATTTGGAATTATTTTTGCAGAATGGCAACAAGAATGCCTCAATCTACCAGCCATAAGGCAACGCAAGAATCTCATTTATGCACTTCCGACGAGTGGCGGCAAAACCTTGGTTGCCGAAATTCTAATATTGCGGGAAATTCTGTGCCGAGAGCGTAACGTGCTCTTCATATTGCCATACGTGTCCATAGTACAGGAGAAGGTCAGTGCCATGTCCCCATTTGCGATTGCCATGGACTTCATTGTGGATGAGTATACGGCGGGCAAGGGCAAGTGCCCGCCTCAGCCGCAGCGCAAGCGACGATGTCTGTTCATTGCATCCATTGAGAAAGGTGCCGTGCTAATGGACAGCCTGATTCACGCAGAGCGACCTCATGAGATTGGTCTGGTTGTTGTCGATGAGCTGCATTTAATTGGCGAACGCGGACGTGGCGCCACACTCGAAGCCTTTCTCACCAAGGTCATGTTCCTAAACGGTTTGTATTTACAATATATATAAAACTTTTTGACTTGACTGACTAGCTGCCCATTATAGCTTATATGATTAGCTTCGTGCAAACAATAAAGCTGTTTAAAAGCAGGATATGTAATTTAAAAGTGAGTTAGGCGAAAAAAACAATAATAATAATAATTAATCATTATTTGCATATTAATTTATTTCCTCAAATAAAATGGTTTTTCCTGATTTTTATAAAATCACTTAAAATTATTATTTAATGAAAATCATACAAATTATTATTTACTCATGAAAATGCAATTTTTCAATTTAGTTCATAAAGATTCCTAATTCCAGACTTAAAACAGTTTACATGGAAACCACATTGAAATGTTTCTCGTTTCAACTCTTGCAGCTAACATACAAATTGTGGGCATGAGCGCAACTATTGGGAATTTAAACGAAATCTCGATGTTTCTCAATGCTGATGTTTATACACGCGGCTTTCGCCCGGTGGAGTTAAGGGAATACATCAAATGTGGCAATGAAATTTTGGAGCTCAATCCGGCAGGGCACACGCTCGAGGATATTTTCGTGCTAAAGCGCAGCGTCAACTACAATGTGGGTAACAGTCGACTTTTGAGTCAGCAACGATTATACT
The DNA here is from genome assembly GCA_963583835.1 of Drosophila immigrans. Lineage (NCBI taxonomy): Eukaryota > Metazoa > Arthropoda > Insecta > Diptera > Drosophilidae > Drosophila > Drosophila immigrans. Next base: position 51,329,352 of record OY757141.1, read on the forward strand.
AGCTGTCTGATCTTTATCGAGCAGTATAGTCCAGCTGTGGAGCGTGCTGATCCGGATCATTTAGCAGGATTGGTCAGTGAATGTGCACCGGAGAATTGCTGTCTTGTCTTCTGCCCCACTCGCAAAAATTGCGAGAATGTCGCACTGCTTCTAAGTCGTACTCTACCGAAGCAGAAGTTCTTTGAGCACCGTCAGAGCGAGAAGGTGGATCTCATGAATGCACTGGAAAACATATGTGGCGTGCTCAGTCCCGTGTTGGCCAAAACTCTGCCCTATGGCATTGCCTATCACCATTCGGGCCTCACAACGGACGAGCGCAAGTTTCTTGAGACTGCGTATCGTTTTGGTGTCATCACCGTCATTTGCTGCACATCCACTTTAGCAGCTGGCGTCAATCTGCCTGCAAAGCGCGTGATTATACGTGCTCCCTATGTGGGCCAAGACTTTATGACGCTGTGTAAGTACAAGCAAATGGTTGGCCGCGCAGGTCGCGCTGGTTTGGGCGATGCGGGCGAAAGTATTCTCATCACCCAGAGCAAGGACAATATAAAAGTGGGTGAAATGCTCTTCTCGCCCATGGACAAGGCGTTGAGCTCGTTGGATCAACAGGAGGCCATTGGTTTACAAGTGAGTGCAATCATTTCATCCATATTCGTATTGCATAAAAACATAATACATTTGCAGACTTTGATATTGAGCGTTATTGGATTAAACCTTGCCGATTGTCGTCGAGATCTCAATCGCCTGGTGAACAGCACATTGTTGGCAGTCCAGGCCGGATCACTTGAAGTTGCTGTAGATGATCTGGTGCTGCGTATTCTGCGTGATATGTTTAAAAACAAAGTGCTGAAACTACGGGAAAATGCAGCAAAGCCAAATTGCTCAGATATCATAACCACACAAGACATGAATCAATCAACCAGTCACTCTGTTGCTTCAAATCGTCGTCTGCTTATTAGTCAGTCGACACGGTTCCAACTGACTAGCATAGGTTGTGCTGCCTTCAAGGCAGGCATCGATTACAAGCGTACTTTTGTCATACACAATGAGTTGAAGAATGCGCAGCAACGTCTAATTCTATCCAGTTATATGCACCTATTGTATTTGGTTGTCTGCTTCAATTCTAATGAACGCGGCGATGAATTGTTTCCAGCGGATGCCACGATTCTCTTCCGGGAATACACATCTCAGACACCGCAAACACATGCATTATTTAATCAGCTCGGTTTTTCGGAAGCCCATGCCGCCAGATTGGCTAAAACACAGTCTGTCCAAGGACCATTGGCACTGCAATTGAATCGTCTATACAAGGTGCTCATTCTATCCGAAGTATTGGACCTGGTGTCCCTGCCTAGCATTGCTAATAAGTACAACATTGAGAGAGGCACACTGCAGCACCTGATCAGTCAGTCAACGGCCGCGGCGAGCGCCATTGTAAGACTCTGCGAGCAAATTGATGAATTTTGGTGTTATAAACCTTTATTTGAGCGCGTCAATCATAAAATCGATCGTTGTGGTACTCTGGAATTGGAGCCGCTACTGGAATTGCCTGCAGTCAGAATCGTAAGTATATGAATTCATACATGCATAACATCAGAGTCTTTTCAGTTGTAATTGAATTGAATGCTTTAGAACCGCGCTAAGCAGCTTTATGCAAAAGGTTTTAGAACTATTGAAGATGTGGCCAAAACACTGCCTTTGATTCTGGCCAAATCTGTGGAATTTATGTCATTAAAAACGGCCACTGAAATTATATCTGCAGCCAAGGTTTGTATTGTGTATATTAATATTCAAACAGTTGTCATTGTTTGGTTCATTATAGATAATATTAATGAAAAGATTGGATCATCTGGAAGAGGCAACAGAAGCGCTAAAAAATTGCTTGTGCAATACAGAGGCGACTCAAAATTAGCATTAAGATCACTAAGTTAATATGCGGGCATTTAATTATTTGGGTTTTCTGTAATTTTGTGTTTTATTTATTTTCTCTTACTTAAATATTAGGCGCTCTTTTTTGTTCTTGCAATTTTGCACTCTACATTTAAATTATTTTTTGAATTCTTTTGTTTTCTGCTTATGTGCAATTGGCGAACCTTGCACACATTTATGGGTGGTTTTTGCTTTAAATTTAGTTGACAAAATGCTAATATTCATTTGTCTCGGCTACTATCACGAGAATTGAGTATTATATAATGTATATGTTAATTAGTTTTTAAGATAAACGTGTTTTGGATTCTTATGTCTGAATAAATTTTATCATTAACTATAAGAGTATAAGTAGACTGGCTAAGATACTAAAATATTGTATATAATAAAAAGATAGTTGAGAAAAATATGTTGCCGAGGCACCTGGGACGCTTTCTACTCGTAGTTCTTGAAAGTTATTTACATCTTCAGCTGCAAAGAAGGATTTCATGATAAATATCAATCTTGTTTTAATAAATTAGAATTAGGGCTGCAAACCGTTAAAACCGAACCTTGATAAATCGGCTAGGCTCAAAGTCTAAGTCACTAAGCGAACTATTAGTTACCGAATGCAAGGGATTCGATTTGAAAGCTTACAGCCTTGGTTAGCAACGGATCTTTCACCTTTTGTCACGATCTATTATTATGCAAAGTCGTCGTAGAATTGATGATTAGGTCGCGCTGCCAGTTGGGGATTGGTCACTGCTCCTCCGGCAGCGTATTCGTGTCTATGTGAACGCGAGGCCTGCGGCGTGACAATCGCTCGCCGGCGTATATCTGTTGATGAGAAATAGGAATCACTATGATAGCTCGCTAGCTGGGACTGAGACTGGGACTGAGGCTGAGGCTGTGATGAAGACTGCAAAGCGGATGCGATGGGATGCGATGACGGCGAATGATTCTGATATATGGATGCCTGCTGATAGCTGTTGAAAGGATTGTAGATCCCGCTCTCAGATGATGGAGATGCATACGAACTCGCATAAGGACGACCCTGAAAGCTTGCATGCTGTGGCTGTGGCTGATGCTGATGAGGTTTTGAATGCTGTGGCGAAAGCGGCTTAAGCGTGGGGTCTAGCGCGTCGTTCAGCGTCACGTCGTAATCATTCTCATAGAGTTCGTCCAGATTAAGCTTAGCCGGCAGCGGCGGGGGCTCGGGTCGCCTTGGCGTCACCGACGTGGGAAGAGCGCTGCGTGGTGGCAGCGTGGTGCGAGGTGCATGAGTCGATGGCGGCACATCTGACAAATCTTCGGTTAGCGACTGCTGCTCGCCACGCAGCAGTGGTGCACCGTGCTCCAGCAGACGCACGCCCGATATGGTCGAGCCCATGTCGATGGGCGTGCTCTCTGTGGTGCGCAGTGCAGCACCATCGTTGGCCACCGGCTGCTGCCTCACAGCCACGCCCACGGGCTGCAGACCGCGCGGCAAGTAGGGACTTCCCCCACGCGATGGGAGAAATGGTCGCTTGACCACACGTACCGAAGCAGGGCGTTGCGATTTCGCTGGTGCTGCTGGTGCCAGCGGTTCTTCAGTCTCATCAAGTTCAGGCTCATCGAGCTCCTCCAATGGCTCATCGTCCACTATGGTTGCTGGTGTGGTCTTGGGTGTGGGTAACGCTCGCTGTCTGGTGGCTTGGGCCAGCTTATGATTGCGCCGCGCGTTGCCCACAGGATTGCCTCTTGAGCGGGCTGGTGTCGCTGCTAACGTAGCCTCTTCGGGCTGCTCCTCGTTGGCGGGCTCTAGCTGTTCCTCTTCTTCGGGCTGCACAATCGGTTGTCTTGGTCGCTGGACGGGCTTGCGAGCTGCTGGACCAGATGCCTTGGGGCGCACTCGTTGTGCGCGAAGTGGGATAGTCTTTTCCTCATAGTCCACATCATCCACAAAGTCTGCATCGGCGGCTGTTGGCGCTGCTGGAGCACGCGTTCTGCTGACTTGTGGACGTTTGCGACGCGGCGTCTCAGGTGAGTAGTAGTCCTGATCGTCCAGCAGTGCCTTCTTATCTGTCACTGGCTTGCGCAACGTCGGGCGCGTTGGGTGCTGCTTCTGATCTCTGGGGGCGGCAGTGCGTCTGCGTGGTGTGGTGCGTGGCGGCTCAACGTAGTCGTCCTCATGCTGTTGTTGCTCTGGCTCCTGCTCTTCATAATAAGCCTCATCATCCGGCTCGTCAGCGGCGGCGTTGGCAGCCGAATTCTTCTGGACCGGATACGAATACTTTTTCTTTTCATTGATCGGTACTGGTCTAGCAATGCGGGGAGGAGCTCGGGGACGTGAGTAGACGGAGGCAGGCGCCGCCTTTGGCGTAATGAACTCGGCCAATGGCTTGGGTGTCGTTTTCACCTTCTGTGGGGTTTGCTCTTCGGCTGCCTCCTCTTGATCGAAACCATAGGGTTTCTCGTACTCCTCCAGCTCGTCAAGCACATCGGCGGTCGAGGGCGTTGTGCGTTTCTCGTTGACGCGACGTCTGCCCGCAGCTCGTCTGGGCTCGTCGTCGGCACGATCCTCATTGAAACTGCGACGCTCGTCGACGCGTCCTGGCTTTCGCGGCGATGCCTTGCTACGTCCGCCAGCTGCTGCAGGCGCCGGCTTGCGACGACCAGGTCGATTACGATGCTCCTCGTAGTCCTCGTCGCTGAGGTCATCTTCGTCTTTGTAGCGATTGCGGTTGCGTCTAGTTGGCTTCACCTCGACCGGCTTATCGTCATAGTCGTCGTCATAATCGGGCTGCAAGTGCGGCTTACGTGGACGAGGTCGAGCTCGCGGCTTATTGCGATGGCTCAACACATCCTCGTAATAATCATCGTCATAGTCGTTGTCGCCATAATAGTCAGGCACAGGCCGACGATGGTAGGGACGATGATAGGGACGCTGTGCGCGACGCCTTGGCGGCGATGTTGCAGGTGCTTCGGTTGTGGTTGTGCTTGTAGATGATGTCGTCGTGGCCATATACAGCTCATCGTTCCTATTCAGCGAATACACTGTTTAGTTGCAGTTATAGGCATAGTCGTTTTGAATACTGCTTACCTGTTCCAATATTTTTGAGATCCCTCGCAGTCCACGTCGGAGGCGAAATGGCAGATGAATGTCCGTTGATCAAAGGCCGTGAAATTGGCACACAAAAAGTCGTGTCGTATACCATAAACACAATGGTGATAGATCTGCAAATAAGGGAAGAGTTTGCTACTTTAATTCAAGTCAAGGATATATCTTATTCCACTTCGGATCAGACCTTCACAATCTGTTTAAAAAATATAATTTCAATGATAAAAACCTAAGCCTAACCTAAATTAAAATATAATTTATTTACACTTCATGATAATTCAAATATTAAACGTGATTTTCAGAATTGCGATTTTAGATTTTTCAGATTGGTTTAAACTTTAAAGTTTGTGACATCGGATTGTCTAATGTATTTTGAATTTAGATTTTCCGTCCTAATGCCATCAGTCTTTAATACAATTGAAAAAAAAAGGATATTGAACTATCTATATTTAAATATTAATATTGATTTCTTTTGATTAATTTAGAAAATTAATTCCAATCATTAAAATTTGATGCACAATCCTAATGAATTTTGAATTTCGAGTTTATGGCTAAAGCCCTAATCCTAATTACGAGATGCCAAAATTGAGGTGTTAATATCGTATGTTTACAGTCTCTATGCCTGGCAAACAAATTTTAATTTTGGGGTCAAGATCGACATGCAGACAAGTTTTTTGTTGTTTTGGCTTATGGCTTCACGTTTGGGCACGTAAGCCGCAAGTTCAAGTCGTCGACAGCAAAAAGAGAAATTACTGGATATGCATTACGTCGTCGTTCATTTTACTTGCGTCTCGTCCCTCCTCTTTGTTCCCATCGACCAATTGCGCTCTCTAGCACAGGGTCAACTCGTCTGGCTCGAGTGACCGTTCTTTCTCTTGGATTCATTTCCTTTTGAAATGTCGAGTGAATTCATTGAACCTTACCTGGCACTTGTACTCAATGGAGGCATAGAAGCCGTCGTGGAGACCCTCGCATTTAAAATGGATCTCATCCATGGGTGGAACGGTCGACAAGAATGGATAGCTCGAAAGGTTGAATCTGAAATTAAACAATATAAGTTGGTTGATATTTTGGATTGTGATATTCACAAATTTAAGTGATTACCCCCTCAGTTCTCGTGGCAGATTTGGATCCCAGATATAATCAATTTGCGGTATGCCCGTCAATTTCGAGTTCTTCGATAGCGTCGCATTGTCTGACTGTAAAAGAGGGATTTTTAGTAATACTGTATATTAACTGTTTAAAATGGCTATATGTAGACCTTTTCAATCTTATTTAGTTATAGCATTATTAAATAAAATATTTACCTTGATATCATCAATCTCACTAGGTGATTCTGGTGGCACCTCCTCCTCCTTTTCTGAGTCTGAATCTGGGACTGCTGTGGTCGTTGTGCTAGTGCTAGTTGTGGCGGCGGGTGCTTTGGCAATGGAAACCTTTTTAAACGGCAGTGCAGCATCCGTGGATGCCAGTAAACCCAGCAGCAGCACTGTCAAGTAAGTGGGTTAAAGTTACATCAATGTTGTTGCATAAATTTCATAATCAGAGCTCTCAGACTTTTCGCCTATCGTTGACAATCAATTTATTGTAGTCATTTGGGTATTCGCTTTGTACACTCACACAACGATTAAATTATTACAATGTCTGAAGCGTGCACATTTATTTTAGGTTTTGACTCAGGCAACTTAACTCACCTGTTGCTGTTGTAAACAGCCAACGTTTGGCCCTCTTCATGGTAATAACTCTTTAGTTTCTTTTGTTTTTGTATTTCCCTTTACTTTGCTAGAAAAAATGCAAAAAACAAATAATTAAATATTATGCAAATTTGAAAAAGGAACGAATTTGCTAAAAGACTGCCCCAAACCAAAAATGAATAAGATTTATGTTCCATGTGCTGCGAGTCGCTTATGGTTGAGTTCTTCACTTGTTTAATATTTTCGACACGGACTTCAGACGGCCCACTCAAGTTTTTCTTTGCTATATTCAACAACACGGCACATTTGTTTGATTAACGTTACTTTTTCACCAGTAGTTGAATTGACTTGCTGTTGAAATTCAAGACGGAAAAGAAAGACATCGCAAGTATCTAGATTTGGTCGTAGAAAGTGTTCTAGACTGACAACAGGTTGCTGAATTTTAATGCGAAGACAGAGTATATAAATTGATTTTCCCTCTTCTCATTTGATTGTGATAACAACTGGTTATGCACAATGATTTCTTAAAATTCACTTTGGAGTTTCGTTAATTTGTACAAGTAATTGCATAATTAGCTACTACCTTCAATGTCACTTACGTAAAGCGCAGCGAAAGGGCAACAAAGCCCATTAATATATGTATACGACAGCACAGACAGATAATGCATAACTATATCAAATTGAAAAGTAAACAATTGTAACAATAACACTTGCAATGCTCCAACACTTTCATTTTCCATGCTTTTTTATTGACTGAGCAAATAGTAAATAGCAAAAATCAAAAGCAAAATACAAATCAAAACAAATTTCAAAAGCGGCAGTGGCAGCTGCCATAAAGCACTAGTGTTCAAATTATTTATATTGATGTAATTTAAACATAGCATATAGTATTGACGTAGTTTCAAATTCCAAGCTGCTAAACACCTGCAGTTGATTTACTGCAAAACAATCGAACCAGCAAATAGAGAAGAGAAAGAGAGAGGGAGCCAGAGAGACATAGGGAGACGGTGAAGAAAGGTAAGAGCAATTGACTTTCCGGTTGATTTAAGTCGAATACAAATGAAAAACAATGCTATGCAAAAGATCATGGGAGCATTGTAATTCGGTAGCTTGTCATTGTTTATTGAAGTCATCAGATCGTTTGATTTAAGATGCATTGTTTATTGATTAGCCATAAATTTGAGTGCACCTTTTTAATACTATTGTAGAACGGGGCGAATGCGCAATGTGTAGACAGACAGGAAACTTTGTCCGAATGGTCTTGGTAATCGATCTTCGTGATTGTAAAGACAGCTTGAATTTATCCGCATATGCCTTTCATTTATTCATTACACAAAATATTTTGGAATCACTGTTAGCTGCATTTTGTATGACGAAGGCGTTTCGTTTTGTTTTGTGGGCATTCATTACTTCGTTCACTGCCGAGTTCAAAGATCCACCGTTCACACCCAACACCCCGCACCAAAAATAAAGTGTGTCGCGCATTTTAAGTGGATTTTTTATTTGTATTTTTCTCGATTTTTCGTTCTTCTACGTATTGCACGAGTCTGTGTACGTTGCGTTAATACGAGTATGTATGATAAGCACGGCTTTAAGTTGTGTGCGGTTTCTGACATTTTTAGCTTTTAGCTTAGTGCATAAATATATGACAAAATACGATAATCAAGAGTTTCATTAGTTTACTGGATAGAGTTAAGACCAACTGGTTATGTTTAAATAATGGAAATAAGCCAGCGATAAATTATATTAAACAGAGTCTAACAAGTAACATATTGCAGTTTATTTATATCACTTGAGAGCACAACATCTGATTTTCATTTGTCTTTAATAGATCCATTGACTGTTCAAAGCCCTCGTCATTAAATTGTTCCAAATATGTGCGTAGACATTTATGAAGATCACTGTCAATATTTGAAATATCTAAGGTCAGATTCTGTGATACTTGACCATATTAAACAATCTAAAATTATAGCTCAGCTTTTATATCATCTGCCTTTCCAGTAAATTAATACATTGATTTGATTGTCTTTTAGGACAATATAACACCATAATGAAAATAATAAATGAATATATATTTTACTGCCCACCATTTTGGGAAGACAGAAGAGATGTGCTCGATGTCTTAAAAATTTTGTTGTTGTTAAAATGTTATGCCAAGTTCAAATTCAAGGCTAAGCACGACGTCTTACACACATATGAATACCGGTAAATCACTGTTGTTTTGTTTTTATTAACGTTGATGTCGTTGTCTTTGACTCGGTCTTTGATTTGTTTGTCGTCGTCCATTTAACAATTATTGATCATGTGTAACGAGACATTTTTCAGACGAGGCATTTGCTATTTCATATCATTTTGCCGGAAAACGGAAATATACGTTTAAACAAAGCCTTACAGGAAGCTTTAATTAGAATTTTATGTATGTTTAATCGGTTCATAGTTTTTGCAGCTTTTTATGAGAGCAAGTTCCTTGAATTTGTGCAAATTTGCTGAAAACACAACGAAACAAAATTGCTTTTCACATAATTTAACAATAAATTCTGTCTATGCGTGTCTCTGGGTTTTTTCCAAGTTGGTTTTGGCAAATGACGTTAGCTTATTAACGTATTAGCCAGCCGGTAGACAATGAATGGCGTTTAGAATCGGAGATATACTCGTACTGCGATTAAGGTCATTCACAGTCCCACTCATATTCGCAGTAACATTTACAGATGAAATCAAACAATGCACAATTAGAATAAAATTTAAAAACATTTATTTTATTTTGTGCTTGCATTATTCGTTACTCAAAGGTCACAGTGTCTCGTCTCGAGACTTGGTTAAAGATTCAACAACAAGTTCAACCTGTGTCTCGTCTTGATTAACTCTCGATTTCATCTCCATTTCTAATCTTGAAGCTCGAAGTCAAATTTCTTTGAAATGTATCGTCGAAACGACGTCAGCAACTGGTTTTGCAAGATAGTTTTTCCATTTTTTTTTATTTGACTTGATAATATTTAATTTATATTTCAAGTTGACCCAACCGGTTGCTCATCTGGCAGCAGAGGACCGTTACTGATCTCCACTTGGTGCCGAGCGCCGGTTCCCCGGTCTACTCGGTCTAATCGTCTGCAGTGTTGTCACTAAAAATTAGCATCTCTGGGCCACAGTCAATGCTTTTTTTACTTTTCTTTCATGTTGTTTATTTTTGTATTTTATTTTTATTTAAATTGTTATGCTCTGTCAAGGTCGATGCTGCTGTTATGACTTTTGATTTCTGTTGAATTTTGTGGTGCAGATGTTGATTGTTTTCCGCTTAACATTGTTTTATATAAACTGTAATAATTCTAAAAAATGAGTTTCGCTAGGCTTTGTCCATCTGAGCTTGCACATTTGTTAAGATTATTATAATTTGATATTCATAGCTACTTATGCATGCTTCGGTTATTTTTCACTGCATTCTTCGATTATAATGTGGAATCTTATTATAACTTGCACAGTTTCTTTTGCGAAAATAGTTTTGTCTTAGGTGAAAACAAAATTTCCGTTTGGAAAATCATTGTCAGTCTCAATTAGTGTCTATTTGCTTTATTTAACTATTGCCGTTTTATGTTCGGCAAATAAGATAACAGTCGATTCCGGTTACGACTCATTTAAGCAAATTTTAGTGTGAAGAGTTAAAGTTGATTCTACTAGAAATTTCCTTCAACAAAAATCATCTATCTTGGAATTGGCTGAATTGCTAGATGATTCCCAGTTATTGTTAAATTGTCTGTCTTAAATTGTATTGCAATAGTTAAATGAAATAAATAAAAAGACTTAGTGGAGATACATGTATGTATGGTCGTCGCAGATGGATGAAAGTAAATTTACAAAAAAAGTTGTTGTAACCCGTGTTGCTATTGGCAATGTTGAAAGTAAAATCGGCGTACTTTTGTTTGGCCGTTTGGCAAAGATGCGCACAGAAAAAAGGCAACGTAGTCGCACAAAGAAAACAGCTATGAAATGAGTATAAACAAATTACTGCAATTGTTTGTGTTTTTGGCAAGTAATGCACAACGACAACAATAAATGCCAATATGTAGTGGTAAACAACAACATCACGGTGTAAGAGTACATGGAAAATAATTAGTTACGCTTGAGATAATTTTGCAAAGTGTTGCCAAGAGATTTGGCCATGAACGATCAAGAGGCTGACTCGTTGGCAACTAGTCAGATGTTATAGTAGCATCTACAAGTACCTCTTTATATTGAACAATTATTAGGCTTACCTTAAACGCACAAGGAAATTGATACTAGCAGTTTATCCACAGTATTTTTCAGTATTTTAATTTAAAATTCTAGTTAAAAATGGCGCATAAAAAGAAAATTGTTTACAATAAACTGCACACACTCGCACACACACACTCACTACGATAGAGAGAAGTGGAGAGAGATACTCGCAAATATGTTTTATACGAAATATAGCAAAGTATTTGTGTGTTTTCAGTTTGTTGTTGTGTGGTGTGTGCGTGTGTGTGGTTGTGAAAATCTCTTGTTGTTTTTTCTGATTTTTCCAACTCTCGCGATTTAATTCAATTTCTAATTTATTTTTGATTCATAATTTTTGAAAGCTGCTTACGATTGTTAAAGTTAGTTGGGAAACCGGGTATCAAAAATATTACGACACTGAGATAATCTATTCTCATACAAATGCATTTACAATTAACACTTGATTCACTTTGATGATGATTGCAATCCTCTTATTTTGGCAACGCCATGACATTGATTATTTATATTATATGCCAAACTTTTGTTGCGCGACATACACAGATATATTTTATATAATTTTTACAACACAACAATGAAAAACACACTCGCACATTCACACACAAAAACAGAAGCGCACGCTCATTATATATACATGTACATATGTGTTAATACATATACATATCTGTGTGTACACTTGTACGATTGCTGCGCATGCGCAGCGTCACTTAAGAGTTGACTTAACCACGCCCACTTACTGTTTGCCAACGTGTCTTGGCTGCCGTTCACCAGGCTCACCGTTTGCAGACTGAAATTGCAGACTGTTGGCCAACTTTGCGTTGGCATAAAAATCGTCTTTTGGTATTGAATCGAACGAAGCTTTGGCTCGCTAATTTGGTTTTCAGTCGCATGTCTCTGGAACAGGTTTCTTGCCGCTTCGTCGCGGCTGCTTTGCGCATGCGCTCGGGTTAAAGAGAGCGAACTCGTTGCGCCCGAGAGCGACTCTGAGAGACAGAGAGGCAGGTGAGAGTGTCCGCTCGAGCTTTTCATTTTCTATCAGTTTTTTGTTACAGTTTTCCTACGTCAACATTCTGCAATAGTATGCATTTTTTTTTGTTTTTAACTAATGTCTGCTCATGCTGTTCAACATCTGCATAAGAAAGAAAAATTTTTCGTTAAAATTTATACAGAAAAATCGAAATATTTGTTATTGTATTCTTCGTGCAAATAAAATGATTGCTGACGTTTGCAATGTTTTTTTATAAAGTGAACTGCACTAAAACATAAAACTGATCTATTAACGATTCACAATTGATAATTTGTTTTAACACTTTCCGTTTGATTTGCTCAGTGGCCGCAATGACATAATAACAATAACACGGCAAATTGCCACAATCAACAATAACAACACGAGCAACATTAACAATACCAACAATAATAATAACAACAACACGAGCGTCAGGCATTTCAATTAATGAACTAACGTAGGCCAAATCCATCTGCCATTAGTCACACACGCACACACATACACACACATACACACAGCAACAACAAGAAAATAACCGTAACACATTGCAGCAAACCAATGGACGCTGTCCAACGACATAAATTGCTTAAACGGCTCATGAATTATTGCGCATACGCCGCGTGGTGCGGATCACAATTAAATTTTAGTTAGGCCATTTCATATACATTCAAACTACACACACACATACTGAATCGACTGAATGCAAAATAATGTTAACCATTTCAAGCAGCACATAATGATTTGAATCGGTTGCTAGTTCAACTGCTCCCCTTTGCGTTATTGTTGTTGTTATCGGTTGCCGTAACTGCGGATTATGTTTTTTTTTACTTTTAACTGCCAAACGACTTGAAGCTGTGTCTGCAGCCTGCGTGCTTGTGTGTGTGTGTGTGTGCTTTCATTACGTCACAAATCCAAAGTACTTGGAGTGTGGTGCACTGCATCTGCGCATGTGAAAGTTGAATTTGATTTTTGTAGCAAACTGTGACTGTTGTCGCAGTCGTCGTCATCATCGTTGGCTGTATTTAAATTAGAGCACAAACGGGCATAGCCGAACATTCACACTCTCAATGGAACTGGCTAACACATACACTTAAGCTTGTGTCAGTGTATCGTATTACGTCTAAAAGGTCCACTCATATTCACACAGTGCTCTACTCTGCGAGTATTATCTAGTATCTACTATATTCACATTATCTTTGAATGTGTGCTTGTGGGGCTGGCTCAGCTGAGAACGGGAGCATTATGTCGGCGCCTGCAGCTACGAGTGTTCGTATGTGTGAGTCACCCAGCCAAACCGGTATTCCACACACTTGTACTCGTATTGTAGTACTCCTCAGTGGAAGTTTAGCACGAGTACATGTTGTAACTGCGAAAACGGCTCGACTGGTCGCCAGCTGCCGGTTTCCAGATCTTTTTCATTTAGTCTGATAAAAAAAGTGTAATCAAAAAATGAAATTACTTATCCTAGTTTATATCATTGTATTTTGAAAGGCAGACGATGACGATTAAAGATGAGACCGACACTTGCTTTCAAAATAATTATAAATCAAATAAGCAATCATAATTGATATTTGCACAATTGCACACATGTTTAAAAGGTAGAAAACCAACATTAACAATCGCATAACTACAAACGTAAAAAAATAATTTTGTATGTAGGTATTTGTTGTTAAAAATGAGGCCGGTTAATTAGGTATTTTGGCACTTCGTGAAACAACAAAGCCACACCCAACAACATATTTTTGACTGATTTGCATTTAAATAAAAGAACAGCGAAATACTCGTACATGCAGATCGTTTTTATTGTTACTTTTTTTGTATTGTTATTGTTAAAAACGTAAAGTCGTTCAACTCGTTTTCTTACTCTTGCAATTACGTATTTTACATGAAAAGAATGTTTTTGTTGCCGTATGATAACTGGGTACGTTGTACATTCTCTTAAAGGCCTTGACGGTATTTGCTAACAGCTAAACGCTAAAAACACACTAACAAGCTGACGAAGTGAGTTGCAATTCCGCAATAAATTCGAGTTCGTATTTCTGATTCAGTCTCAGTTTGGATACCCAGCAATACTCAGCTAACCTTGCGAATCAATAAATCTATATAAGTGTATTGTATATGCTATACTCATATGACAAAGAAGTTCAAGACAACTCGAATCACTTTGCTCCAAGTACTGTTTGAGGCCGGATGGTCATTGTCCGCCAATTGGGCATCCAGCTGGGCCTCCAACTCGACTCCATAGCGTACTATATACCACTCGGCTACAAAGTACACGATCAGCGCAATGAAAGCGAATTTCAGATAGATTTTGACTATTTGCAGAACGTTCAGATACAATTGATGCAGTACCTCCGCAGGGTCCATGTTGATAAACCTTTAAGTGTGTGTAATAAACTTGTTTTGTTGAGGAATTAGCAAGCAATTTAAATGTGGATCTAAAATGGCAACAATTTCGAGTCAAGTTGTTGCTCCCGCTTAACGTGGTGTCTGTAGGGTCGACAAGCTTGTAACGATTGCAATTTGCGTAAATGAGGTCGCTTGAGGCGTCGCTTTGCGTCGTGTTGCTTTGGAGTCGCTTGAATGCCTCTTTCAGTTAACCGTCGCGTTGCTTTGTTGCTTATGCAATTGTTGTGGCGGCTGTTGTTGGTGCTGCTACTGTTGTTATAGCTGACAAAATTGTATTGATTATGAATACCGTATTAGTGTAGTGTTGAAGATGCACAATTCGATATCGTGATGCTCCCCATCTCCCGGCTTTATAGTTGTTTGAGTCTTTGTCGCCTCATTTCCATATTATAGTGTTGATGATCTCTCGATTTGATTTCGATGTTTCGCTATTTCTGCCTTTTACAATCTCAATAATTGTTCGCTTACCGCTTTCAGTTTTTGGTTTGTCAGTTTTGAGAGTTTATTTTTCAGTTTCAGTTTCTGTTTTAGTTTTTAGTATCTCTCACGTTGTCATTTGATCATTATACGCGCTCCTCAATTATGTTAATTTGTAGAGTAGCTTTGCTATTTTATAATTATGTTACAGTTGGATTGTAAGGCTTTGGGTCCATTGTTGCTTTCGGATTTGATTTGATTTTATTTGCTTACCATGCAAAAAGCTTAAAATACAATAATCAAAAACGAAATAAAAAAATGTTTAGCGCATATATATTTGATTGAAAATTAATTTGTTTCAGACAGGTTTCTCATATATTTCGATGAAGACCAATGATTTAGTAATAAATAGTGATATAAATAACGGGCTCCATAAACAAATTAGTAGATTGCGAAAATGATTTGATTTGAGTCAAATCTAGAGCAGAGGTTGTAAGCTTTGTCAATAGTTATTGATACATGGAAGGATTTGAACAAATACTAAATGAGATTGGCGTTCACAATATCTGTTAACTTGATAATTTCGAATTGGGTTTATAACAGAACTTTTATTCACTTTAATATATTGAGAAAATGTGTGTAAATGTGCATTAATTATATCAAAGAGGCTTACGAATAGACCTTAATCCGAGCTCGAAATGCAGGTTTGCAATTTAGTAAACAAGAATAAACACCGAAATATATTATATATTTTATATATACATATGTATATTTTTAAATGCTCTGGTAAGAAACACTCCACTCTTGGTTGCATTGCAAAACGGAGATAAAAACAGAAACCAGTCTCCAAATTGACAAAAGTTGATTGCCTTCATTGCGTTGGGGACTTGGAGGCTGTTATGCGTTCGATGGCAAATCGAATTCTTCCTGACTGTTCACAAAAAAAACTTAAAAAACGTAAATGCTGAAGTTGAAGTGCTGCATAAATTAAGCTGCATCAGACAAAGAAGCATCTCAGCTAAACCTACAAACTGTCAATTCATTTTAGCAATGTGAAATGCAAGACATGGAACTGAAACTGAGTTGCAAAACGGCTCTATAAATATATATTGCAATGTTTGAAGTAGCTGAAATGATAAGTGTGACTTGTAACATATTATGTTAGAAGCTATTTTTTGATGTGATTCCGTTTATTTATCTAGACTGTCCGCAAGATGTTACTTTCCACGACCAAATTTTTTCTAAGCACAAGCTCAACTTCCGTCTTACTTCAAGTTGGTAGTATTACGACTGTATCTTACTTAAGTTTATGATTAGCAATATATTTACCTCAATACTGTCAGATAGTGTACATCTTGATAAGTAACATCACAAATTAAACAACCTCAAAATTTGGCAACAATTTCGACAATTGGAATCTGGAAACATGAGCTTTAAACAAAGCCATATGATCAACAGCTGATATCCATGAAGAGCTTTAAGATAAAACACGTTTGTTTAACCTATGAAAAAAAGAGACATCGATAGTTGGCTTCGCCTTAAGAAAAGCTGCTAGCTATTGTATTAAAGCAACCAGCTAGCAAAAGCTAACAAATTGAAAACAGTAGAGCTGATATTTTATGCTCCGCCTAAAAGTGTGCATCAGAAACTTTTGAGTTGTACATACTAGTTATTTATTTATTTTATTTTGTTGCAGGTACATGAATGTATAATAATATAGTGAGTTTTTAATGGTAATCAGGAAATGATCCAACAGACAAAAACAATTACAAAACAATTTCGGGAATTTCGTTTCGCTCATTCAATGGCCTCAATTATTTCATATTCTTCGTCTAAAGAATGATCATAATCAATGTTGAATTTATTTTTTATTTTACTTTTGTAATCTTTCAGATCGTCGTCGTTTTCAAATTTATTTGTATTGTAATGGTGGCCTCCACGTTGCTTGCTGTTGGAGTTGTTCTTGCTGTTGGTCATTCTGTTACTTGTGTGCCTAGTGGGAGAGTTAACTATGATATTTTGATGATTGGTATGTTTAATATTATTTCTATTTCTGTCGGTTTGCTGACGACTATTGCTGCTGCTACTACTTTTCCTACTGTCATATTTGCTATTTAATTTTCTAAAATTATTTTCTTGCTGTTGCTGTTGATGCTGCTGCTGTGATGATGAGTACGACGGTTGAGAACTAGATTTGAATCTCAAATTGCCTCTATAACTATTTTTGGTGATTTTATTGTAGTTTGTTGGTGCGGTGTCATCTATGATCCTGTTGCTGTGCTTGCTGTTATCTATATAGGTGTTGGCGTTGCTGCTCCTATTTTGTGACAGATACTGTCGCTGTCTGCTTCCTCGTTGCCGACTCATTGCGTCCGCTTTTGTTTTGTGTGGCTTCTCAATTGCCATTTTATACTCATCATCAGCCTTATATCATACATCCTGTTGTTGCGGTTGATTGCGCTCTGGTATACGGTAAAGCTCATCGTTATTCTGGTACAATTGTTCAGAGCTGGCGCAGTTCACATTTGACCACCAATCGCAGACACGCACAGCTTGATTGAAAACTGTTCCATTGGGGCACAGGAATGAGTATTGATGTCCAGAATGCAAGCACCAATGCCAGACCTTTGATCACGATAGAATTGGCGATTAAAACGTTATCAAATAATATCGAATCTCACTGTTTTCATACGAAGCCTATAAAAACATTCTCCATGTATTTTTTTTTGCGTGTCTAAAATGACTTGTTTCGAATAAGGATCGTATAAAACTCAGCTACGATTCCTATAAAACAGTTCAAACACATACATATATATTAATTTTACTGTTAACATTGAATTAAATTAAAGTTGTCTATTTTCAGGATTCATATTAATATTTTTTATTATTATTTAATATATACAAGTGGATTAGACAATGAATCCACTCACCTGACACCTTGTCTCCGTGTCCGCATAGTATCCTGGCTGGCGTCCTTGGCAGTTGAAGGACAAACCTTGCGGCACTGCGTCGTACGCAGGATAGTCCTCGCCAGCTATATAGCCATCAATTTGCTGCAAGAGATGTCACAATACGTGTACTTGTATGACGCGGTTATTCTAACTTATAATTTAGTGTGTGAATGTGAATTATCTCATTGAGTGCAAATATGGTGACCTTAGTTGGGCTTTGGTGTGACGATGGTGGTGATTGCCCAAGTCATTCACATTTAAATCATGTAAGGTAATAGCCACATAATGCTTAAACAATAACAAATTACAAGCCCAAAACAATTGCTTTACAGATTTAGTGCACACACAAACACAACAACCGAAATTTAAAATGCAAATGCATAAGAGAAATCTGTCGAAAGGCCTGAAAAAATGACTGCAGATCAACAAAAGAATCAGACCCAGTGAGTGTTGTAACAACAACTGCACCATGAGTTAGTGTGCATGAGTGCATGTGATCAAAAAGCCAGACTCAAAACACGAAACTGCGTTATGGGTTCTACTATTCTTACATTCTTCATTTCATATTATTTAGTTTGTTTCTTAAATATATATATTTTTTGTTGAACTCTATTTTTGTTTTCAGTTCCATTTAGACACTTATTGGATAGTAACATTTTGGTTCTGAATTTAATCCGTTGTAAAAGTAATTCGAAACTTGAAGAATTTATAAGATGTATGCCTATCTACAAGGCCATGCCTTTATTGCAAAAATTCGCATTACTAAATAATACTAAATAATACATTTCGCAGTTAATGATCGAAATCGCAATTCAGTGAGAACTATTTGGCCATCACAAGTATTCACATATATTGTGTTGTGTTGCATCCTCAGTTTGTATTCGTTCGACGCTGCCAGCAAATGACACGTTAATAACTTTTACAGACAATAAGCGAATTGCACAGCCTTCTCTTAAGCCCTTTTCACAGTCGTCTGCTTATTAGGTATATTGGCTTTTTAAATATCAGTCAATGACGATGACTCCGACTCGCCTTCAGAAACAACAGCATCAACAAATCGGCCAATTTTTCTTTCTTTTAAGTCGTCTGTGTTTTCATTTTTGTTTTTGTGCATGCTCTTCCATTGAATGTTGTTGTGTAAAGCAGGGCACCAAGGCTAATTGATAAAACACAACAAAAACGAGTAAAGAAGAGTTTAAAGAGGCAGTAACCGAACGCAATAGAAAACAAAGCAACAAAAAAAAAACAAACGATGACGACACAGTAACGGTGAATGGGGCATAGGGCATGGGAACGGCGGGACGGGAGAGGAGTTTGGGATCTTTGGATTCGATTTTTGTTCGGTTCGGCTCGGTTATGGGTCTGGTGTGGTGTTGCACGTACGTGAGAAGATGTCTAACACTTTGCAGACAGGTTGACGTCGTTGTCTGCACTTGCAAAATCCCAAGCAGCAACGGCAATGTTTAAAAAAGAAGATTTTTTGGTCTATTTTTTAGTGTACAACTGGTAACAATTGCATTGTTGTTGCTGTTGCTGTTGCTAGTGCCAGTGAGGCGACTGCGGCTGCAACTTTGCGTGGGAGTTTCTTGATGTTTCACTGTTGTAGATCACTATCAGGCAAGAGACAAATGGTGTGCGCAATCTTTTACTTTGAATGAGTACACAAAAGTTATCTGCAATGACAAATTTGGTACGGCGTCGTTGCAGTGCATCATATGCAAGTCTTTTTTTTCTAGAGAGCTAATAAGGTTATCAAATTCTGATTTAAATAAATAATTCATTCCCAGGCCTAATGCTAAAGTTGAAGATATCCGGACGATCCGCAAAGATACTGGACAAACAGCAATAAAACATGAAATGAGCAGCATGTACCTTGAAGATGCAGCAGGTCGAATCAGCTAATAAGCAGTTACTACAGCTACAAGCCATCACTCCTACTTACCCCATTGACACAGTTTCCCGCCAGAAGCAGACCCAGCACGACAACAAATACGATGGATTTGCTGGAGGTGAAGTAAAAGGAGCTGGAGCTGCTGCTGTTGTTGCAGTTGTTTTGGCTGTTGGCTGATAGATGAAGATGCTGCTGTCTGTGGCGATATTGTTGTTGTTGTAGTGATTTGTTTGCTGTTGTAGAGGCTGCCATAATGTCTGTGATTTTGGGATTACGGCTACGCGGCGTGTATATTGATTAATAGTAATTTTGTATTTGTCTTGTTTGTAGTTGTTGCAATCTAAAATATAAAATTAGGAGAGCGAGAGAGAAGCGGTTTTAGCCAACTTGAGTGCTATTCAATGTTTGGATAGGAATAGAAGCGCTGTAATCACATAACATTTTTAGAAGGAAAACTGGAAATTGCATTTTAGCTAGGCAGAAACGCAATGCAAGAAACACTGCAACTCTGCCGTGTTACTCTTAATTTTTATATTATTATAATAATTTTGCAAAAGTGCACGATGGCTCGGCATGGCAATAGTTTACTATAGATGCCACAAATGCTAATGGGTAATTTGCGGTTTGATATTTATTTTGTAAGCGGCAGGCTGGGATAAAATTCACTTTTTACCACTTGATTGTCTTTCTAAAAATATGTTACGTGATTGTTTTTGATTAAAACCGAATATTTAAAGAAATTATATAAAATGTAAATATATTTATAATTTATTATTACGCGTTTTTGCCTTTATTAAAATGATTTAATTGCATATCGTTCAATGTTCTTTATATTCTCTGTTAACATCTAAAATACGATTTTTTTAATGAATTGAAGTGTATTTGAATTTATTTAGAATTTGTCTTTCGATTGCTTTTAAAGTGTATTATTCCTTTGAATACATTAGCTCTGAATTGTTTTCAATAGATGCCCCGCACTTAACTACACTGTTTAATACGTATTGTATTTTATTACATTACGATTTTAGGTCGCGATGTTGCGAGCTGCACGTGGTGCCGCGTTTGAAGTTGATGCAAAAGTTAGAAAAAATTTCGCATCAATTTTAGTTTTATACTCGAAAGCAGGTCGCTTGGCGCCGCTGCTAGACGTTGTTGGTCGGTTAGTGGCCAATAGAAGAGCAAGCTTCACACAAAATGCACTGCGTCATCGTCAATGCTGGAGCCAGAGCTCAAGCCGCCACCACCGCCGCAATTGCCAAAGAGCAAGCGCATCGCCATCGTCATCGTCATCGTCATCGTGAGAGGAACACGAGCAGCAGCCGAGACTGAAATTAAATCATCGTACAATTGGTGCTGGTATTCGGCTCTTTGGTTGGAGCCAACTCTTAGGTCTCAACAATCCTCACTCATCGCTAAATAAGTATTTGTCGCTTTAGAAGATGGCACAGCTTCGCAGTATTGCAGCATTGCTGGGGTTTTATTTTCCTTTCGCCTTTTGTTTGTTTATGTCTTTGGCACATTTTGTGTTGCACACTCAAAATTAGTGCAAATTCCCTTTTGCTTGCCAGCTATTGATGATCACAACAAAAGACTTAAGCAACGAACTTGGCGAGCTTATAAATAGGTAACTGCATAAAATGGCTATGAGTATTTTCGGCTAAAATAAACACAATAATGCTGGGTATTTTATGGTTATTGATTAAGAGTAAAAGTTTAAAACAGAATTACAGTTTCTAATAAATTAAATAGTTTTATTGACAAGTAAGGGAACGATAGCCGGATGCTGTTCCAGTGAAGGCAACACATTCATTGCACAATTCCCCCTCCTCGTCTTACAGTAAATTTCTATTATGAATGAGCATAAATTAAGCTAATTAAAATCAACTGCAGCAATAAATTTGCAGAAGGCATTCGCTCTAGAATTGATGCTGCTGCTGCTGACGAAGTAAACAGCTACAACCGCTCACTTTCAAGATGTGCAGTGGCAATCCGGTTGAAGCAATCGAGCCGAGCACTATATCGACGGCCCCTGCAATGGATCGGTGTAGACTTTAGGTGGCTTTCAATGCGCTTCAGTTTGAATACTTTGAATGGGACTGAGATTGTAGTGGAGGCTAAGCATGGGACTCAAGTTGAGATTCAGCTGAGACTCCAATGGCCTGACACAGCAACTGATTCTGGTTCACCTTCGAGAAAAGCATTGCAGCTTCAAGTAATAACAACGTTGTATAAAATCCACAAAGTTTGGCAATGCGACTTGTGCTGCTGCTGTTAATTCAGTTTTCCAGTTATTCTATTTTATTATTATTATTTTTGTTTCTGTTTTTGTTTTTTCTGTGAGAAATTCCCTTAATCAGCGCAGTTGTAACTCGCTTACTGGCAGAGAAGTCTAAATAAGTTAAGACAGCCAGCTAAAAATGGTAGGGAACGTCTAACTTGGTTGATTCGCTACTCGCAGACTGGCAGACTTGCAGACATTGCTGGCACTGGCATTTCATAATTGATCTTAACTGAACCGGACTGATGTGATATGTAATTAATATGGCTGAAGAGCCACCTTATAACTTATGCATTGCAGCCAATATCTTGTGGCCACATTTTAATGTAGTTAAGCGCATGATTCACACGGTACTTCAGATTATATTCGATCTGCTGCCGCCGTTGAGTATTCGCTTGGGGTTGGCTTGCCCTTGAATGTGGCAGCCTGTGGTCGAATCCAAATATGTGCCGTCGTCTTCGCCGTCCAGATAATTTAGTACAGGTGATGTGAGGCGAGCGGCGCTAACGCATTAACCTTGACTATTAATTATGAAGTGCTTCCACCTTCATCAGCCACCAGGCAGCAGTCGTCAACTGTATTTTCTTTGTCGTTTCGGTCGCTCATAGATTGACTTAAATATGTGACGAAAGCAATGATAAAGTAATTATTATATATTAGACTTGGCTTAAGTTTTGCTTTTTGGAGTATTGTTGTCATCTTTTGGGACTGTTGCTTTATTCTTCTGCCAACTGAACACTTGTTCCAAATGACTTTTTCTATGGTAGGGCGCGATTACAATAAGAGAATGGATCTGAGGTAATTAAAGTAATTATGACTTGTAAATTTCCCAGCTCTGTAGTAAAACTTCTTCCTGTTTAATAAAAATGATAGATCTGTCGTCTTCATCATATTGTAACCTCTAAGTTGATAATTTGCCTTTTATATCAAACAATTCGCGGATGATGCAACTTGAATAGTCTTTAATTCATGAGCTGTGCCTCTAAGCTCTTCGTACAAAAAACTGCTCCTAAACAGACCGCAACTTGATAAACGCATTTCGGCAGCAGCTTTGTTGTTTCCGTGGTCTTCACTGCTCCTTTTCAAATTGGCTGTGATGCTTGAATTGCACAAACACTCACACAATGCAGCTGCAGTTAGTTGATTATTGTGCAAATAAAAGTTCTAATGATGATTTCGGCAACAACAATTCAATTATGCAAAGAAATATCAAAGCCTACAACACGGGGAAGGTAATTAAAGCCATCAGACGAAAAAAACCAAAACCAACAATGGGAACAAAAAACTGAATTTGAAATTATCATAGAGTTGAAATCAACAACCGCGTATTCGAGTATGGTATGCTAAATAACCGGAAAGAACATTCTATGGACTCACAACGGCACAAGCTACGAGTACATCCGCCACTTTATTTGGAAGCATCATCATCAGTATCATCATCAAGGTTCCAAGCAGCTATTTGCGCAATGCTGCAGTCGTAAAACCCAAGCTGCAGCCCCACAACCTGAAACCAAAATCAAAGCAAATATCATACATCATCGCAAAGCTTTTTCAATTATATCGACTCGCAGTGTTTCTCTTCAATTCAAATTGTAGCAAATTGTCGAAGTTTTGTAATCCAACTAGAACTTTTTGTTCTCCCTTTGCCTCTTTTTGAATTTTTTCGGCCCGGTAATTTCACACATGCTGACTTTTGGATATCTGACGAGTTCGAGTATATCACTGTTTTTCCTTCATCTTCTGAATCTGAGATACTTTGCTTGAGCTCTGCCAGTTCCACCAATTTTAAAATGAATTCAATGCATTTAAATTGTATGTAATTTCAGTTGAACATTGCAAAATACTTTGTCACATTTGCGAAGACTTGGCGTAGTCAGTAAAGTGCTTTCAAACTATATAAAAAGTCAGGGAATGTGCGGATGATATCCAAACCCAATTCAGGTCATTCATTGAATTTCAGTCATTAGTCGAAGTGACTTTTGCAGTGATGAGAAATGAGAAAACAAAATAGGGGATTTCTTCACACAATGGAAGGCTTAATAAACGTAATGAATCGAAAAAATATTAGATTCATTCAATTTCATTCACAAAACCGAAGTTTTTTTGCGTTACTTACCAATTTCAATTATATGTTTATGCTTTGAATTTTTTGTTTTTATACCTTTTTCCATTCTCCATGTTTGCTTTAAATTTCATTTAAAGTTTATATGTATTTCGGACATAATAATAATAGACTGCAACTACATAATATTGAGAACGCATAAAGAAATGGCATAATAATTGATTTTTTAAGCCTGAGTCACCAGCGACATAATTATAAACAACAACTACTATTCTGTGAATGACTGAAAAAACTGGCAGATCCATCGAAAAGCGTTAGAAGGCCAAAAGTGGCCAGACAGAAGAGGAAGCTATAACTAAGCAGTCGATTGAATTGAAAAATTGAAAACAACACAAAAATGCAACAAAGAAATAGTTGGACAAGTACAAATGATAATCATGACGCGTTAGTAAAGACGATGATAGACAATTGCTTTCGGCGAAATTTAACACAAAATGCCAGTCGAAAATTCAAAAATTATATTGCAGCATAAATTGAAACCTGAGGTACTTGTCTATTGAAATGCCAGTGGAAGAATCGATTCGGATAACCAGTCGCGACGAACAGAAAAGAAGTGGGGGGAGCCCATTACGAGCAATAGAAACTATAACGAGGCGCGAACAGGGTCAAACCAATGAGTTGTTTGAATCCGTTGGACAGCTTTGAGTTCGAGTTCGAGTTCGCATCTCTTGTCTGTTGTCTTCGCACGTAATACTTTTTTTGCTTGGCCAAAAGACCACAACAGCTGGTATAGAGATGAAGCTGCGTCAACTGTATTAACTGTATTTGTTGCAGTCGGTCAGTTTGACCTACATGTGAAGTTCTGTCCATATGCTGTCCGACCAGTTTATTATAATTTAATTTTGCAATTTGTTTATTGCAATTTAAGTCAAGGTCAGTTAGCCTTTATATCTAGGCCACAGAAAATATGGAGAACCAGGGAGACTTTACAAACAGCCTCGTCATATGTGGCTCACTTCACTGAGCCTCACCGTAGCCAAGTATTAGGTTTGCTACCATGGCGGGGTTATGACTTTGTACCTTTCATTGAAGATGTATGTTAACTGCAATTTATTGATATTGCTATTGCTGTGATTAGTTGTCTAATTGTATTGAAGTAAACCTATATTTTCCCCGGTATTTTACATTGAAAACGATATTATTATTTATTTATGTATTTACCGGGGACTGAGTACATTTTTCAATGGCGATTGTTTTCATTGTTATGTTTAGTTTGGCAAATATATTGTATTTTCGGTAGGTTAAATGCTCATTGTAGCATTAAATGCTTGCTATAAGATTATCGTTATAATAGAAGCCCTTAAAGTCCTAGTCGAGATTTTCTAGATCGACAAATTAAACCACCCGAAAGTATAAGATTGTTGAATTGTATTGTAATCCCGATAGCTTGCAATAATATAATGTCCTTAAATATTTCTGCTATACAAGTTAAATATCTCACATTCATAATTATAGTTTAGCTAAGTCTACAAACTTGTACATATCTCGACCAAAAAAAAATTTACCAAGTTTCATGCTTGCTATAAAAGTACTCAAATTCCAAAAGCTTTTCTTGGAGCTTTGGTTCGAAACTCGATTATTGACTTTTGTTATAATTGTTCGCCAATTGTTTTTTTTATAAATTGCGACTCCAGTTATAGCATTGACAGAAATATATCTAATATATATGCAATAAACTCAAATAGTAATAGGTTTTGAATTTCCTTGAATTCAATTCTGTATCTAAAAACTAACTTCATTTATTAAGTATTGATTCTTATTTTATTAATGTTAAATAGCAATTCAATGACATTTCAGAGGTAGAAGTTTACATATAAAAATGTAATACAAATCTTCGTTTTTTATTTAATTTTTTAAAGTACACAGTAAGTATTTCAAATGATTTTATCAAAATTCACGACTTAATTAGAGAATTACAATGTTCCAGCGATCTTGTTGTTTTAGTTGTTGTTGGTAATTATTAGAAGCCGTTATGACTGGCGAAAATGCTTCGAATTTGCAGGTAAAAACCCAAGCGAACATTCCAAGCGGGTGAAGCTGGTTTCCTTATCAATTATTAATTCTGGTAGACGCGAGTATGAATTAATATTTAAAATTTCAACTTATTGAAATTATTTTCAATTCGGAATTGTATCATATTCAGACAATGATAAGCGCAGTTATCAATGGCCAATGAAAAGATGCTATTAATATATGAGAAAGTGTTGAAATCAATAAATGGCGCCCAGGATAAATGCTTGACCGAAAGCCTATTAGACTGATACCAAAGCTGTCATTGCCCATTTGCCTTTCCCCTTTCCTTACTGACTCCCGTTCCCCTCGATGAATTGAAACCACTCAAACTCTCACATAAGTCCGAATATGCCTCTGTTCAATGTCACATTTTGCATGATTTTGTTGACAGAAATTTGCTGACTGCTGAAGCGCGGTCCAAAAGGGAGGAGCAGTGTTAGCCAAGAGGGCACTACACTTGATTGCCGTTTAAATTACGAAATCATGCATGTGAATGACAGACACTGGAATCGCTCCATTGGCTACAAAGACCATAGAATGGGTTGCAGTCTGGCTTGAAATTATAGTACATTTGCGTTTTGTAATTAGATCCCATACACCCTGAATTTTGCCAGTTTGCGTGTGTTTGGTGTTGTTGATGTTCAGCTTAATAAACCATCCCAGTTTTGAGTGCTGACGAAAGCCGCCTTCCTGGACAATAATGTGCAACACCGCAGCGTTGACACATACACATCCCAATGCACTTTTAAGAGAACAAGTGCAACAATCAGATGCAGAGTTACTCGTAGCGAGTGTTTGCATTTGTCTGCTTGTCTGACTGTCTGTTGGTTATTCCTAAAACATAATCACTCCAAACGAATGCGGTGATTACTTTCACCCAGCAAAATACTTTGACTTGGTGAAGAGGTTTTGCATAATGTCCGCCATGCTACACCAATTCAAAATCTGGGTTTTTGATTAATTTATTTATTTTGCGACTATAGCTCGCATTTTGCATCTCAAATGAATACGTGAATTTAGGATATAAATGTTGAAAACAAAAATTTATGATTTTTATACCCGCTACCCATAGGATAGAAGGGTATTATAACTTAGTGCCAACAGAAAATGTATGTAACAGGCAGAAGGAGCCATCTCCGACTCCATGAAATATATATATTCTTGATCAGTGTCAACATCCGTGGCGATATAGCCATGTCCGTCAGTCCGTCTGTCGGTCTGTATGATCTAGATCCTAGATCTCAGAGACTATGAAACATAGAGACACCATATTTGGTACACAGGCTCCTGCATTCATTACGCAGAGCAAGTTTATTTCAAAACTTGAATGCCACGCCCCCTTTGCCCTTTGTAACTCGAAAAGTTCTTTGTTTAATGATGTGTTATTTGGTAGGCCATCTGTGCTTAATACTCTTAATATACCCAGTAATTTTTATGAATGTCTGAATAGTGACAAATTAAAAAGGACGTTTTAAGTGTGTGAGTGGCCTAGAGATATAAAATTTGATGGGAGAATTCGTGTAGAAACAGATCAAGTTTGTTTTTGCTAATCTATTATGTTCGCCTGGTACTTCAGCAGCTCCAAGTGGGTTTTGGGAAGGAATTAATATTAACGTATTTTATTCAAACTCAAGTTTGAAAACCCAGCCTAGCTTCTGAAAATGTAATTTTTTTTACTAATCTGTTTGCTACTGCTCGCTATTTGTTTGTTTAGTTGACAGAGTGACCATGTCGGTATATTATGGATTTTTTCAAATATATACAAAAAACAAATTTCAATATATTCTTTAATAAATTTTTTGCAAAAATATCATTTAAGTTTTTTGTTTTCTCTCGAAATGGGTTGGTCGAGCACTCTCCACTATAGCTTTCTTAATTGTTTTCTATTAAGCAAATCAAATAATTAGTTTTCAATGAACCAGTGTTCACGAACTGGCACTGAAAAATATCGTATTTTCACTAATGAAAACAACGGCGGCACAACAAAATAGAGCAATTATAAATTATTATAATATTAACGTTTGTGAGCGCTGATAAAAACAATAGCAACGGACAAAATAACACGATGGCAACTACGAAAGTGGATAGCAATATTGCACAAGTGAGTGTGTGTGTGTTGGAGTGCGGATCTTAACAGCTGTTCAAAAGCTGCCAGTGTAATGGTTGACACACAACACAAGTATAAAATAAAATTAAAATACGTGAAAATGTAAATATATAAAATTTGTGAATATTATCTAGATTGACCACTCGAAACGGATTTGTTGGAAAATAATAATATTAGTGATGGCGCATACGTATGAAAGTGATTTCTTTGGAAAGTAAAAGTTAAATTGTGGGTGCGTTGGGCACTCCGGTCCCAAATTCTGTACTCACTGAACATTGATATGGTCAAGTTCTATAAGATTATAAGATTTTCAGTCAATAGGTGCTATTTTTTTAGCCATACACAGTTTAATAGGGCCCCAAGACTTAATTGGCCGTGTGAGAAGAGTATGATTCTTTGTTGCTTTAGTAGTTGATACAATTATAATAAGTTCTTGGCTCAACCTCTAGGCCACTAATTAATTTTGTGGATAAATTTTAACATCCGTTGTTATATGGATAAATGGATTTAAGAAAACAAAAGCGATTAGCAAATCATCCGAAGTCTCTTAACCATTTTCAGCGAAATAGTAACGATTATTAGTTCACATATGTTCCATAACCACATACATTACTCTAATGTAATGAAATCTAGACTAATTCAGCTAACGTGTATATAAAAACATCTAAACTAACTCTTAGTCTGGCTCAGGAACGTAAGAGGACGGAATACACAGAGCCGTAAAATCTGTACTTTGCAAAACCAAGCTGCTCAGGTTTTGTGCAAGGTAAGAGATACAAAATCTTTGCGGATGACAAATGTTCTCGTGTCCAACTGCAAACTGTAGGATAAACTTGCGGATGGGGAGTGTGGAGATGGCCTCAGTTAGCTGCAACTGCAATTGTCGGCATTCATTGGCAATGTGCACGGTCACTTATTCTTATTGAAAACCAGTGCCAGTTATAATTCAGACTGCCGAGAGCTGGGATTCCTCATAAATGCACGGTTGTGTACAGCACAAGAAGCCAGAGACAGAACCAGAACTTGAGTGAACTGCAGTGGTCGCTTTTGGACATGCGTAATTAGGTTTGCTGTTGCCACTAAATATGCGTGTCAAGTTCCATATGCCCCTTCAGTGTGTGTCTGTGTGTCATGTGTCCATATGCACGTGCATGGGTGGCTAATAACTGGCCTGCCAGCCAGCGAATGTTAACGTCTACGCTTGTGTCGTCGTCGTCTCGTTGGCCATTGTTGCCTGCATAAATTATAATTGAAACCTCATTTCCGTTGCAGATATTTCACACACCGTCGTGAAAACGCCCATTTTCCGCCTACTATCTCCCACTTACTGCGGTTGCCGCGTCACATAATTTGGGTTTGCTTTAATAATAATAAACTGTCATCATCAATACTAGCAATTGACAGTTGCTTTTGCTTCTGCTGGTGCTGCTAAAATCCTTTATAGTAGTAGTCATGTTTGTCAATCTGGTGTTGAGTGCCTAGTGCCTTGTGGCGAATGTCCAGAGTCTGACACCAAGTCATTTGTGTGCATTATCGTGTTAGGGACAGACAATGATACAAAAGTGATGGCTGCCAAATGGAATTGTTTGCATACTTTATGTGAAAGGGGGAAAAAATGACGATGGCAACGTTTAGTTGACAGCTAAACAGGCAAACTTCATGGAATGTCTTCATTTCAGATGAAATCGAAATTAGCTTGCACTTTACTCGGATTTAACTCAATTATATGGTTTTTATTCACGTAACTCTTAATTTGCCTGCATTTGCATTCTAAATGGCTGCCTTTTGGCAGGCAACACAAATTTCGGTGAGCACTGTAAAGTAGGCACTAACTTTTTATACACCATGAGGTTGCTCATAAGTTCAGTAGAAAATTTGAATTGAAATGCAAGAAGCACTCTCTTTTACTCGCATTCCAGTAAGAGTATTGGTGGCCAGGCCTGGTGCATGTTGCTCTCATGTTCCATTTTCTTGCATTCCTATTACGAATAGCAAAGTTCGAGCGCTGCAAGAGAGTCGCTTGTGGGAGTCAATTGAAAGCGAACGCTCTTTCGTTCAACTGCAGTTAGATTAGTTGCCTGAACCATGACCCTTGCTAACATCAATTTCATTGTATTAGCTCTGCATTGGTCTTTTTGTTCGTACTTTGTACATGCGCTGCAATTGTCTTCATGCAGCAGGCGAAACCCACCAACAAAAGACCACATCGAATTAGTTAATTGCATAAAGCAGCCGCAGCCGATGGAGTGAGTCGCAACTTTGGCTGACAAAGTAGATCGCGAGCATCTACTAAAAACAAAAAAAAAACTGCAAAATTGGACTGTGGAAAAGAAAACGGAGAGTAACGAATAGAGGAGAGCAACTTGCAGTTAGTAACTTTTGTGCTGCTTTAGTTAAGCCAAATGACCACTCACTTGCCTTGTTTGTTTGTTTGCTCTTGACATTTTTTATGCAGCTGTCGCTCACGCTGGCAAAACTCCCATTACTCAATAAATGAGTGAAAACATATGTGTGTATTTTGAATGTGCATCATCAGAGACGAGACCTGAGTCACAAGTGTCGCACTTAACAGATGCTCAAGAATGCAGCGACTAACAAGCAATAAACGACTTGCAAGTCAACAGCCAAGTTGTGGTTGCGAACAACCAAGTTGTTATTGCACTCTAATCACTTGAAAGTGTGCATTGTTCATTCATCATTATAGCTGCAGCGGAAATGTCTTTTCAAGGACGAGGCATTGTCACCGACTCTGCAAAAGGGCCGACGCTAATCGCCAATATTATAAGAGAAACGACATCGAAACATCGTTTGTGAGTGCAGAACATTCAACCAAATAAATCAAGCTCAAGATCGTTAACATTTTGTAAGGTTATTATCCATCAACGCAATTGATTGATTAATTGATTCAATTTTCGAAATGTATGCCAAATCTAATTATCAACTTCTATTAAAATAAAAGCTTATTGAAATATTATTTATATAAAGCCTAATATTTTAACTAGCTTAGTGGCATTAGAGCTGAGGTAGATAACAAGCTCGTGAGTTATGTAAAAATTGTGAAATTAACTTGTATAGAAGCTACGATAAATCAAATATGGCATGACATGTGTGAAATTACTTAATTAAATTAATTTCGGGATTGTAAACAATTCACAATGAACGGCTGTATGGCGTAGGGATTCTGTGATATGGAAAAATGTCGGCATATTAATTGCTGACAAACGCGTGTAATTTATTGCATATCAATGCCGGAAAAGTATGGAAACGACAGCAAAATGACAGTTTGGGTCAAAATTAATTACTAAAGATTTATTAAAAATGTATTTCGCAGTATGCTCTTGTATTTGTCTGTGACTTTTTTTATTTACCTTTAGATTTCATGCACAAGTTATCGCCAGCAATTTGCCCAGTGCTTTAGAATAAACAAAATGCCTTTAAAAGACATCACGCATACGCCGCATTGCCTGCGTTATACACTGCTAGTATTGTTGCCTAAGCGACAATGCGTAGTCCGCCCTTTTGCATCCCCGCTCAGAGTGACATGTATGTCAGAATGCGGCAAACAGCAACAGTAGCAGCAAAACATTTAAATCAAAATGATAAAGTTGCATACTTGAGTGGAGTTATGCGAGGCAAGGCAGGGCAGGTCGGGCGGAGAGAGGCGTATCTGGGTGTGTCAAGAGGGTGGCAGAAAGAAGAGCAGAGCTTGAGCTAGAGCGCGGCAAATAAATATGAAAACATTTTTTCTCGCTGCGGTTGTCTGCCTGTTGATGTTCAGTGTTCGTTTTTCGTTGTTGTGCTGCGGTCTCAACGAGCGTGCAAAATAATATGCCAACAACAGTGGCAGTTGAAACACAAACAACAAACAATACATAGCGGCAGCATCCAAGGAGTAAAAATAATAATGGCTAGACCTCGATGTATTGTTGTGTTGTTCCAACAACAACAGCAACACAATTTCTGCATGCACATTCAAACGCAACGCTAAAACAACAACAAAAATATGAAAAAAGCACCGCACTAAAAGATACTTGGGGTTGCAGCTATTTTAATTTTCATTTTTTGATGCCTTGCAAAACCATAAGTGCTCCTTTCTTCGGCATTTTAACTCCACTTCTCCTCTCTCTCACATTCGTGACACTGGGAAGTTAAGTGTTGTTCATAGTTCAATTTTAACTTATTTATTAGATTAGCACTTTATTTAAAACCTATGCCATACCTAAGTTATTTCTTGGAATTGTTTTGAATGTTATTATCCATTTCATCACGAATGATCATCCAGCAATAGACAGTTCTAATGTATTTCAATCGCAATTTGGTTTTACTTCCATTATTTTCCCATTTCGTTAACTGATTGTCATGCTTTGTTGACAATGTTGAGCTCCCAAAACGCATTTCTGGCGACATTTTGCCTACTGCGCTGCACCAGTTTGCATTATTCTTGTCACTAAGCTGTCGTTGCAGTAGCAACGTTTTTGGTTCTATTGTTGTTATAACTGTTTCTGTTTGCTCTGCATTTCTTGTTTTTCATTTTGTTCGGGATAAAGATAGTGCAACGCTCTCATCATCCATATGAGCTACCTTTTGATATTTTTATTATAGTTTTTTCTATTCCGACATTAACGTCATCCACGCGTTTTGTCTAAGTGACTTTATTTACGGCTACTGCTCCACAGATTGATTGATATTATAGTATTATCATGATAACTTTACATTATATTTTATATCTTAAATTTAGCAAGTCACTATATTAAAAGCTTTACCTTGCATTGTCTTGTTTGATAAACCCTTGAAACTCTTTCTCTTATGAATTGCAGGCTCTTCCCTGCCTAACTATCGTCAAGGAAGCTAACACCCACACATTACACTCGCTAGGTGACTTTTCTGCACGCATCGCTGGGCCGTCATACAGTACGTATGAATAACGCAAGTAAAATTCGTTGTCTCGTTGCGCATACGTTAAGGTGTACGCAAAGCTACGCAAATCTGCAATGCTTATCTGACCAAGTTTTAAGCGCTCTCAGTGCACTTAACTAAAACTGAGCGTTTCTAAACTACTACCAACAACAGCAATAACAACTTCAACAAACAACTCCGAGCGCTAGTAACGTGTGCAGCATTTTATTAAAGTGAAGCTTAAAACATTGGCAAAAGCAGGAAACATGTGAAATTTAAAATGCATTTGTGCAACTGCGAAATAAAACTTTCAATTAAAGCAATAGCAACAACAAGTGAAGGAGAAACAATATCAAGGTAGCAGCCACAAAAAGTGTCATCATGACCCCTCGCAGCAGCAAAAAGCCGCACACATGAGTTATTACGTTTTCACCGGCGTCGTCAAGTTTGTTGTTGTTGCTGAATTACGTTTGCATTGGCGGCCTTGGTCTGATCCAGATCTCAATTGTTGGGACAATTGCATGGTCGATTCATAGGGCAAAAACGGCGAAGGCAGTACAAGAAATTCAAGTACCAACAATTCGGAGGATACTTGGTGTTAACTGTCTTTGTTATCTTGCTTGATGCCAAAACCTGCCAATACAAATTGGCTGGTCTGTTTCACCCTAGCCCTGTTCTTTCTCCAAATCTCAAAGTACTCAAAGTCTTTGTCCTGCGTTATTTGTTAGCACTTCAGAAGGATTTTAATCAAAGTTTTTGAGTGGCACAATGGTGTCCTTCTTTTCCAACTCTATATCTTGCACTCTTATATTTTCCTTGCCCAAGTTTTAGTTTATCGTGGCTCTGGATGCTGGAGATTTATATACCATCACTCACAGTGATTTAATTATCTTTTTGTGTTTTATTGTGTTTTTTTGTTTTTCTTTATATCGCTAGGAACGTATACAATTTATGAGACGAGTTGAAGTAGTCTCATAGAAAGAAAGATAATAGCGTTATGTGCGTTGATGTGACGATTATCATGGCTTATGTATGCTTCAATTGTGTTTCTATTGAATACAACTTTCAGTTGATTTAAAGAAGTTATTTTTTAAATAATTTTCAACTTTTATATTTTCATATTAAATAAGACAATTATTTTATAATTAACAAATTTAAATTATGATTTAAAGTTTTAAGTATATTTCTCGCAAAAGAGTTGAATTTTTAAGCAATTATACAAAATTATTCAGCTCGAGTCCCATGAATTAAAAATTAATTAATTTATCCTGTTTAGTGGCATGCTATCGAACTACAGCATAAACGGTTGCACCTGGAAAGTTCTTCTCAATAATATTATTAGATTATTTGAAGTAAAATTAGCGGCGAGGTAAAATGACTAGCGATACGTATAGTATAATAAATTGTTTGTGTTTTTTCCGATATAATCGGAATATGCATAGGGTAAACAAAATACTATTCAAATCAGTCTATCTGAAGAATTCGATATTTTAAATAAAAATTCGAATATTTTAAAAAACAGTTTGTTGGAAGTTTAAAAGTTATTATATACGATTGATTTTTATGGAAAACTGTTGCTCCACTTAGACGGATACAACTTTCTGATCGGTTCTGCAATACCATTGGATGAAAGAAGTATAATATTTGCCGTTTATAACACAGTTGATGTAATAATATCAACTGTGCTATAATTAATTAACTCTGGAGACACAATGAAGGAGAGAGAAAGGGAGAAAGTGAACGTATGAAAGAAACAGAGAAACATATTTGCAGTTTGACTTATTTTTGTGCAACGAAAATATGTGGAGTGTATTGCCCACTCCTAGACTCTGTCTGTCTGTCTGTGTAGACGATCGGCCAACAAACGTGGCCACACTTACAATTTGATTAAGCTCTGTAACTGTGAACCGCTTACAGAATAACTCATTAGGCAATGTGGCTGGTATTGCTGATTCAACTACCTACCTATATGAGTAAATGAGGAGAAATACCGAATAAAAGTAATAATAATAATAATATCAAATTTTATTCGATTTGTAACCACCCTCCCTTCTACGACTCCCTGACTCTTCTCCACCCAATTTCATTTAACGTTGCGATTACCTATTGTTCTTTTTTGAACAATAGCAGGTGTCATGCAGCCATTGCCTCGAAAGGGTATCCCAAGTTAAGGTCCCTTTGTGCGTTTAACGAGGAATTACACAGCATAACCAGCTGTCGTTGTCCTTGTCTACCTCTCTGCTCCTGCTCCTGCTCCTGCACCTCATATTGGCCCTTTCTCGAGCGGAGTCCCACGCGCACTTCATTCTGCGGCAGCATGCGGCAAACGCCAACAGGCGACTTGTCTGCTTTGTTGTTCCCACGTAGCGAGTGAACCGAGCAACCCATTGTGACCAAAGGCAAACATAAGACCAACCAATTGCCTGTGCTTCTCTGTCTGGCACATATTCACCTGGCTCCCTGCTCCGCCTTCAACGAGCCTTACTTATTTAACCTGCTGAAAAAATACACTGCAAAGCAAACGACGAATACACAAAATCAGAAAATAGAAAGGCAACTAAGAAAATTCATGCACAAAAGTAACTCATAATTAAGAAAGGGCCAAGCCCAGCCATGCAATCCATCCCGGTTGCAGAGGTAGGCAGGTCCTACTGTTATTATGGCAAATGCTCTTGTTGCTGATTTGGATGCTATCATAGTGAAGACAGCTGAAACTGTGTTATTATTTGAATAAAATATTATCTTAACTTCTGAATTAAGCAAATATATTTAAAAAACAGTATGTGACTTGCGAAACACCTTCAAACAAAATTTTCTTTCTCTCGATCGCTGTTGAGTTATTCTAAAATATTATACTTACAGGGTATCTTTTTAGCTATGACGAGCATTAAAGAAGCCTAGGATTCTTGCGCTGGTCCTTGTATCCATGTGCCATTTGCATGCATGTGGGTGTATGTGTTTTAGTAGTCTTAGTCATAGTCGTATATATTTTTGATATGCTTCAGCAAACACCTGCAACGTCTCAACAACAATGAGAAATATTTTGAAGTAAGCTGCACAAAGGAGCAAAACTGGTTAAGGAGCACGCGGTGAAGTGCCGGTGGCCGGGTGGCCGTAGTTTTGGAGCATTAGCGGCGTTAGTACGTTGCTGCATCCCTCTCAATTTGCATCCCTCTCTCGTGCGCTCTTTATTGTTTTTATTTGGCTGGAGCCCTTAGTTATCATGACTGCTTTTCCAGTGTGTGGTTGGTTGTATGTGTTGTGTTCTCTTGTTAATGCATGGCAATGACTTGCCCAGGACATCACAGAATCACCATTTGCATTGAATCAGAATCCAGTCCTCTTTCTGGGCAAGCACAGCTGCTGGTGAACCTGCAAATTAAGCTTCAGGCTCAGCCCGAGCCTCTGCTTAAACTTTGAGTTTGCGTGTGGAAGTTGCAAATCATGGCAATTGCCTTTGGCCAACTCAAAAAGCACATCTTTTATTAGTTGATCGTGGCACTTGGCTGATATATGGATGCTACCCATTGAGGCTTCGAAATTAATATTAATAATGCGCGGAGTGAGGTCTTTGCTCGGCCTGGACTATGTGGCGTATGCATACCATTTCCATTAGTCTGCAATCGTTTGTCAATTTACTGGTGTCATAAATCACTTTTCAGCGAAAGCCGAACCGAGAACCGAGAAGAGGAGTTGCCTTAAACCATTAACCTATTAGTGGAATGTGACTTTCCAATTTCATGCAGCTGCCTAGAATGCAATTAAAAAATGCATCCATTGAACGCCCTCGTCTCATATTTAACTTTAATGTTCGCGAGGATACTCGCAAGGACGAGCGCCTAAGATTAAGTGAAAGAGCATTAGGGCGAGGCGGAGGAAAATGAAGATGCAGAAAGTAATAACTGCGCATTGCCATTATTTATGTTTATGTCCGCACTACATCATCTTCAAATGTCCAGGACCCATGTCTTACTCCACTCCCTAAAGGCCATAAAAAACAAGTGCCGGCAGACAAGTTGTGTGCAGTTGTAGCAACGGCAAATGTCTAGATTGCAGTTTTGGTGAGGCTCAGAGCGGTTTGGTGGTTGCATAGTTGGACAGCGACGTTTAACTGCCTCATTTTGTGTGCCGTTGAACTAATTTCCTCTGCCAACGTTAGAGCAATACAAGTAGATGCAGTGTAGGAGGATGTACATTAACCCAGTCGTCGCCTCTGTCATGCCGTCCCAGGACATCTGCAAAACCTCTTGCCTTATCCTAGAGTACAGCAATTTCCGTAGTTCTTTGCGAACCGCGTTTGTCAAAATTGTTTAGCAATGAGAATTCCATGAATTAATTAGAAATAAGAGTTTGCGGACTGGTAATGGGACAACGTATATTATTTGAATATAGTCATATTAAATTGAATATCTTTCAAATATGGTCCGGTTCTCAGGCTCTCCGAAATATATTTTTATTTTTTAAAAAAAGTCTTCACGTTAACACGTTATATTATTCCCCAAATTTACATTATTTGCATAAGAGTAAATACATATTCATAGTATAACATAGTGACAAGGAAAAAAATTAGCAGAGCCGTGACATTCGCATTTGACTTCAACAATTCGCCGCTTGTTGTTTGCATTTTATTTTTTTTTATAATTACTATTGTCATTTTTGTCAAATTGACAATACAAACGAACTTTTTTTAACTACGCCTAAAAGTTACGACTGTCCAATTGTTAAATGGAGATAAAAGTATGGCAAATTATTTGGCTATTAGCCCGCTTGTAAATTGACGAAACTTGGACGAGGTTTGGGGCCATTGTTTGGGGCATTACAAGTGCCATGTGCGTTACCTTGAAAGGCATTAAATCAAAAGTAGAAAAAACGGCAATCTCTTGAAAGGTTTTTATGTCTAATGCAATCATTGGTACTTATTTTAGGAAAACTGATTTTCTCAATTTTTACTGTTTAATCCCACAAGTCACGCACTGATTTTGCAATTTGCAAGCAGTCACCGCTAGGTGGCGCCATAAATGGCACGTGTCAAACTCACTTGAATAAATTCTGTAAATACTAATTTTATAATTTGTCCACTTGTTAGTAAAGCGTCTATTTTTATTTTAAGGGAAATACTTCTGTGTGTCAAACAAGTTACACCTTGAAATAATTGAGATTTATTTCTAAATTGCTTAAGTAATTTAAATACTGGTTGTTGGATTAGAAATAAACTGCTAATTGTATTCAAAATAAAAGTTTTGATCTCTTAATACTTTCGGTAAAACAGTGTCAGTTTCTATTATTAATTGGAAGGGTAAACTTACTTTTTAGGTTGCTATTGGGATGTCGATAACTTTTATTTAGTCTCACTATTCGAATTAATTAAGATAAATATATTAATCGCTTAAGTTATTGAAATACTGGTTGTAGTACTTATTTAACAAATTAGAACGTACAAGAACTTAGCTCAGCTTAGTTCACTTCACTTTCCGTCGAAAGTGTGTCAGCTTCTAGTATTGAATAAAAAGTTAGCTGAACTTTTATCAATTTCAAAAACTATTGAAAATTGTATATACGCAAATAAATGTGTGGAAGCACATGCAATATATGTACATATGTAAATGTATATGTATAGGGAAAGAAAGCTTACAAGATGCATACGTACGTTGTATAAAACTGAAAAACTTGTTCATGCTCCATTGTGTTATAAATATTCATATAAAAGTCCGATTTTTGTTACTTTATTGTGTGCTCGTCCACAACTAAGGCCGTGATTTCTTGCATTTCGCTTTGTTGCTTGTTCTTACCAAATACCTAACCAATATGCCCCGCACTCCCGTACTCCGATTGCAATACTGCCACCGCAAACTACGCTCCTAATGCCGCGCTGGCATAAATTTAAAACAGCAGCTGCGGTTTTTCGCTGCTCCCAGAGCTCGCTCGATATTTGCCCGGTGAGGGGCAGTGCGAGAAGCGGAAGGACTGGATGCTTACATGCCCCGCTGAACTTAGCGACAGACATAGTGGCAGTTGTAGTAACAAAACAACAAAGTTCCGGACCGGCCCGGCCCGGCTTCAAACCAAAGCATTTTATGCTGCTAATTGATTTTTTAAACCCGACTTTGTTTTTATATATGTAGGTGCTTTCTGCTCACTGTTTGGCGTTCAATTAACGGGAATTTGCATTTTATCTAAAAACACTTTTGCCATGAAATAGCAAACATATCAATACACACATGCACAAACACAGGTATTTCATTATTACTAAATACGCAATGACCAAATTCTAAACATTAGTTGGAACAACTTCATTATATACTCATAACATAACAAAGGCCAGCCTCCAGCCTTTGAAATGAGTATAAAATACTCGTTGCTTGTTTGCTTTCATTGCCGAGCTAAATCAACAATCAGGTAAAACAAATTATTTGTCTGCTAGTGTGAATATTCTTTTATTACATCACCTAACATTGATCTTTGAAATCAATCGTATGTACAGTAGGTTTATTTAATGGCTGTCATCATACGAGAAGCAAATAAAGCTATTGAGACGCTACCTACAAGGCAAAAGCATAAACCCTGAATTTAAATGTGATGAGTTGATAGTTATTCTCAAATATGAATGACTTGATAATAAGAACATGCTTAGATCTATGCTCAAGAATAACATTTATATTCAATTATAATTTTAAAAAAGGAGCGTCGTTTAGATTGTCTGGCATACCCTTGTAACGATTATGCGCTGCTCCATTGGGCTCGCCCTATTTTTAGGGAGACTTAAACATGTGAGTTTACAAACCATAAAACTTGATGAACCTCGCTTCGATGCATAATGCATGAGCTTGACAGAGATGGTCACCGACTACAAGTAGGCAGTCCCTATCCATTAGGTTTCAAGGTCAATTAGCAGAAGCCTAAAATTAATACTAAAACTGCATTGAATTGCAAACGCAAACCGGTTACATAAATGTTGTGGTTGATGTAATTACTTCTTCTTCGTCTTCTTGATTTTTAGTTTCTTTTTTTTCTTATTTTCTTATTTCGTAATACATCGTAAAGAAAGCGAATGAAGACTGACATTGAATTGTAAGTGTACGCGATAGCACAGAAAAAAAAGAAAAAAACCTGATGAAGTAAATAAATGCAAACCATACACAGACATCGCGATCCAAGTGGGATTGTACGAGTGTGCGTAAAAGTAAAGACAACATCGCGGACAACACACAGATTACGTACACGAGTAAGCAGCCAATGTCTCCCAATGGCGGTATCAATGGTCAGTTTGGTACACGTTGCAGTTGCTGTTGCTGTGGTTTCCCCTGCTTCTTCTATCTCCGTTTCCGCTACTGTCAAAGACATTTGTATCGTTATTTTGTTGTCGTTGTTTAATCTTTTATTTTATTTTTATATTTGCCAACACATCGCCGCATTACGTCACTTTCACTGTACTTTGCGGCTTAAGACCAGACCCCCTTTATATTTGTTACTGTTTCTTTTCGTTGTTCCTCCTGTTTAAGCTGCTGCTTCTGCTTCTGCTTCTGCTTCTATTACTGCTACTTTTGCTGCTGATGCTGCCGCCATAGTTGTTTGTACTTGCTATTTGTTGGTACAAACAGGCGAACTGCAATAAAAATACTCGTACTTAAATTTATGGACCCAAGCATGAAGTCGCCTTTTTGTATGATTTATCAGAGACATATTCGTATTCGGGTTTGAGTGCTCTTTTTTTGTCCGTGTGCTTCGCATAATTTATCTGTGTGTTTATATAATCTAAACTGTGTTTTTGGTTCAAGTCCATCGCTTAATCCCTGATATCGTCCGTACAAATTACATCTGTACACTGGTTAAACTAGATTTCTTAAAAGCAACCCATACAGTGAAGGTTAATTGACAGATCTGTTTTTGTAGTTTTATCATTTGGTTAAGCATAAGCGTGGAAATTCCATCGATCATAATTATAAATACAGATCTTTTGTGCATTTTATACTACATTTTGTATGGCCAAGTGTAATTATAACTTAATTTTCAACAATTTGTTACTTTGTTATTTATTTTTCACCTCTGTTGAATATGTATGCTCCATTTTAGGAACTACTTCACCCTTCTCTTTTCTCAATTTAATTTTGCAATTCAATAATTTGATGACTTCGTCGTATACCTGGATTAGTTCGAATTGCAGCAAGTATCTGCCATCGTCAATACGCAATGGAAATAAGTTTACGTCTATAGATCCACCGTCCACATAGTAGAAACCTGGTGTCAATGGACAGGATATCAAAAAGGTGGGTGGCATTAAAGATTCCCCCTGAAGATCATCTAAAGTCAAATTCCGCAGGGATTCGAGGGTTTTGCAGAAATCCAAATTCTTCATTTTTACCATCTCAACCGTATTCTTTCCGCCATGCACATCGTCAAGCTTTCGAGCAAAGACATGCATTAGCAGTTTTCCGGGAAAATGCTCCCTGACGGTCATATTGTAATTGAGAGCCTCCTTATTTTCCACACTATAGCTGACGATGATATCGTTGGGTACAAAAGACTTGGAATAGAACTCATCATACTGAAGGTTGAGCTAAACAAAATGTATGTATGTGGTAATCACAAGTAGATAAAACGAACACATTTTCAACTTACACCGAAGACAGAAAGTGTAGTCCAACCAAAAACAAATAGATGTTGATAGGTATTCATTGAGTTCTCCACATATAACATGACAAACTGAGGCTCTGAAGCTAAAAATGAATGGTTTTGGAATTATGAAGTGAAGTCACACCACGTCGACTGAGTTAATGGATTTGTTTGCTAACTGTTTACTAATCGCTCCATAGCTCCCTAGATTCTTATCGTTTTATTTGTATTTTATGTGTTTATAACAGTTAAATAATTACTCTATAATTTATATGCATTCAACAGTGCGTTCTTTCAATTTAGGTCAAGGTCGCATGGGTTTTAACCTAGATACATATAATAAAAGTATTTGAGTTTCACCAGCATTTACAACCAAAAGATAACGGGCTGCTACGCATGTTTATGCCCATATCAAATTCACAGCCATTTGCACAATCTTAACAATCTTCAAATTGTCAACATGTGCAAATAACTCGAATACTCATTTGAGTGAACACTTCGACGATGAGAGGTGGAGGCGGAGGTAAACAAATTGCAATCCCCTAGTTAACACATCACAAATGGGATGAGAGCCGAGTCGAGCTAAATGGTCACGCCCTTTTTTAGAGCTGTAATTTACGAGCTAATTGAGTTGCCCATGGGCACAAACCGGGTTAACAATGACATCGAGTAGGACTGGTAAACAAATCGACGACACTCTGAGATGGGTATATCAAAATATATGCATGTAATTTGTTGTCTAATCTCACGATAATAAGCAAAACCTTTTTGTTAGACCGTATGGTGTTGTAACTTGAAGATCTTTCAAGAGACGTTTGCATAAATACTTAAACTTATTTACTCGCTGATACATTCAGCGTCTTTGTCTTTGTAAATCGCTCCAATATGCTTAGTCATGATTGGGTATGCATTTTCAATACTCGCTCACTAATTTATTTAGAGCTTATCAAAAATGTTTATTTTACTTCCGCTCATCGAACTGCACTACATTCGTCATCGCCTATTATGGAAATTCGAGCCAAAATAAAACATAAAACATAATAATGAATAAAATCACATGTTGACCTCTATCTTATTGTATTTATTGCTATTGGACTAACGCCCAACCCATCCGTTTACCCATTTAATGTCGTATTGATTTAACGATTGGGTCTTTCATTGTCATGGCTATTAGAAGTGCTAAATATTTATTGTGTTGTAGTTTTTGCACAGATTCAATTTATGAGAGTGTGAGTTATTTAAGTACATTTTTTTTTAATTTTAGTGAATGTTCTTCAAGTCTAACTTCAAAGATGCACTATATGATTTATTTGATTAACAGTCAACTTATAAGATGTTACGAATATGTGTACGTTGGAAAGGGGAGGGACTACGCTATTGGATATTGAAGTTTGCATTTCATTGTGGATTCTTGTTTAACTTTTGCAAATTTGCTTACAGGTAGGTTATCTTCCGTATATTACAAATTTAAGGTAGTTTTAGGATTGAGTATTTATTAAGCTACTCCGTTGACCGATTTTTTAACGAGCTGTAAATATTGTCATAACCTTCACATGCTACGTGGATATTCATGTCATTTGCCTAATGAAAACAATTATAGTGATAGCCTAGGAGATGCTATGTAATCAGATCTATAAGCGCTTTAGGCGCAGCAGTCTTGTGAAATTGTGTAGCTTGTCCACTGCCTTACAGGGTATAAGAGCCATTTAATCAGAGACTGAATTTCTTTAGTGGCAAAAACCCGGTTGGTCAATACAAACAATTACATTTGCAGACTACGGTTGTTGTTACTGCTGAGCATTATAAATATGATTTATTTGCGAAGCATTTAGGTAGACGCCCAGCAGGGCTAAAAGACTATAACGTCCATATCTCGTATCCAAGTCATTTGCAATTTTTGCGAGTTTTTCTTTTGGTTTGCTTTTTGTTGACCGGACTCGTTTAATAATGCGCCTTTGTTTATGTATCGGTGTTTCTGACTTGACCAACACAACCAGACTGTCCATATGCAGTTTACATATGACATTATCATAAGTTAAGGCACCCAACTGACGATGATTCCAACTATTGGATATAAAAGCCACCAGCTCTGTAACCATCAGCTACAGTCAATTTTGGATTTAAACAACTCAACAGTTGTCTTCGCATAGCCACAAACAATATGAAGTTCGTTATATTGGTGAGTTCCTCTGCAATGTCTTCAGCCTTATTCGACTTGACCACTTACGTCATTTTTACATTTTACAGGTATTTTTGCTTTGCCTTTCGGTTGTGGCTTTAGTGTCCGCGGTGCCAGTCGATGAGACTCAGCAAGGTGACAATGTCTACAGCCAATCGGATGTGCATAATCCGCACGATCCTCAGGCCATCTTTAAACTGAAAAAGATCAAAAAGCTTCTTCTTGGTTAACGTACAAGTGCATATTCATACAAAATGTTGACTCTAGTCTATCTTCTAACCACTCGCACTACAAAATGGGAGCATCACTTCTTCGCTTTGGCCTAGGCACTGTGCTGTATTTAAGTCAGCCCTAGAGATAAGTTTAATTCACCACTACTACATTAATGGATACTACTTAAATAAAAAATTACTGCAATTTAATATTTGAAATGCTTTGCAAATTCCAAAATTTAAAAAAATTACACTGTATCTTAAAATAAACACTGCTTGCAGATTTAGA
The DNA here is from genome assembly GCA_963583835.1 of Drosophila immigrans. Taxonomy (NCBI): domain Eukaryota; kingdom Metazoa; phylum Arthropoda; class Insecta; order Diptera; family Drosophilidae; genus Drosophila; species Drosophila immigrans. Next base: position 51,373,676 of record OY757141.1, read on the forward strand.
AAAAACCTTAAATGTATTTTATGTATTATCTTATTTACTTCCATATAAATTGGAAACTAAGTATAAAACATAATTTGAATTTTAATCATTCTCAATGATTGATTTCTTAATTCAGCACATAAGAAAAATATAATCCAGTATGCTTGTGGGCTACTCGATATCCAATATTATAGGATTAAAAAAAATATTTATATAAAATTTTTGGTGTGTACAATAACTAAAACTCTTTTAAATTGGGTTTATCGAATTATTTGGAATATATTCGTAACTATGATTGTACGACTGCAATTTATTTTTTTTTATTGAAGAAACTATTTAATGGGCCTCCTATGTCCAGAGTTTCATAATGATAAATATACGATTATGGCTGTTATATGTGGGAATATATAAGAATATATAAATATTTATTGTCTGTAGCCGATACAGAGCTATCTAAGAAAATCATTTGTCACGTTGGCTTGGTCATACCAAATTCAAAAATTAAAAATACCAAATATTAAGAAATAATTATTTATAATAAGTATCCGCATTAAACACTTAACACAAAGTATGCTAACTTTAAGAACATTTTTTAAGCCAGTAATTAACCAAGGAATAGGAGTTTCTTCAGAATCTTCAGTTTTAACAGGATGGACTGATCATCGGTGGGATTGACAGGCTCGCTACCAGGACCCTCAATACCCTCGGGTATGGCTTCCTCGAACGGAGCAGCTGAAGTTGCCATGAAGCAGACAACGAGGCAAACGAACACGGTCTAGAAATAAGCAAATAGTATAATCCGTAATTAACTCAGTGTTATCCATAGAATTTGCAGTCAGATGCACGCACCAATAGTAAGAATTTCATTCTGGATTACTACGGGCACTTCCTTCAGTGAGCACGTAAAAGTGTTTTGATGATCTCGCGTTTCGCGTTGACGGACTTGCACTGAGCATAGACTTCAGCAGCCATCTATTTATATCAGCGTGTTGCGAGCCGCTTTAAGCTTGAGCTGTACGCAAGCGCGCTCGTCTTTCGTAGAAATTAAAACAACACATTGTCATAATGCAAGCTGTAAAAGTTTCGTGTATTTCTTGACCGCGAACCCAACAATAAATTTGTTTGGACTATTAAATATGATTTTAGTGTTCCACGCTAGGCGATCGTCTCGAACGTGTGGAAATATAAGAATAAAGCAAACTGAACCATAATATTTTGTTGAAGACGCTTTGTTAATATTGACATCATTGTTGTCTAGCTCCACGTTAAGTTGTTTTGTTGATTGACATCTCGCTGTGGTTTTTCGATATTTTATGTTTCTTTAACTTTAAGTTCTGTTTGACTTGACCATTAGCCGAAAGCGGCCTCTGACAATGCCACCTCTCTCACTTAATATTGATTAGCAGTTCCCATAGTCAACTGACCTCAGCTTTGAATTCGATTTACTTGATTAACAGGCTTTATAATAATTATAAGAAAATTATCCCTACTAACTGCAGACACTAAACATACATCATGTACTATTACTCAATATATAACAGAAATATGTTTTCGGCATAAATACATATTAACTATTTCCTTAGGAATTTTTTGTACCTTTCAGAAAATCTTATACAGATGCCAATACAACCGGAAAAAAAACAAATTTGAATTCAAATCTAGGCGCCAATATCAGCGCACAGTATTTTTGGTAAATTTGCTACTTTGGTCACATCTTTCTTTAAGTGAGGTAGAGCTGGTAACGATAAGGTTAAAAATCAACTTAATTAATTATTCTCAATAGTAGAATTAATATTCTTTTTTTATTTTGTGGAATCGAATCATTTAAAAATGATATGGTACTTACGTTCAATTAACAGACCTATTATCTTGATACAGTAAGTAAAGGTCAATGTAAGGGGTAGAATAACATTGCATTAAATCAGACAAACGTCCAAATTAAAAAAAAAGGCTAACAACAAACAACTTTTTTAATTGTAAATAATCTAATTTTATCCATGGCAAATTTCAAATAAAAAAAAATACTTTTCAATAACAATGAACGTTCTCTGTTAATTAACAGAAACTCAAAATGTTACTTAGTTATCGTTCGCTGTTATCGCCAAATGTCAAAAAGCAAACAAAAAAAGGATAAAAAAATTAGACAATAAAAAACACTTGACCAAATTAAGTCAAAATTCCAAATACTAAACATCTAAAGCTAAAAAGTTGCAACATATTTTTGGCAATCAAGACAAAAAAAACAGCATTGGAAATGACTGGCTCATTTAGCGTGAAACTGAAATCGAAAAAAGGTCAATTCATAGTAAGCGACTTAAGTGAGAGCACAACTTTGGCCGAACTGAAAACGCGGATAGCGCACGTAACGCAAATCAAGGAACCCCAACTACATGTGCTTGTCGGCTACCCCCCACGACCTATAAACCTCACCGAACAGCAGCAGAGAACTTTAGTAGCTGCTGGCATTAAGAGTGGCGAGACTCTGATTGTGGAAGAGAGGGCGGGGGTGCCAACGGATGACTCCTCCTCGACTCTTGCGGACGACGAAGCCTTGGCGCGACGTTTACAGGCCGAGGAAGACGCCGAGCACCTCCGCCAGGTGACAACACAAAGCAATGCCGAGCTGAGCACCATTGACATTGCTGTTCACAGCAATAGTAATAGCGATGGCGCCCCCAATCCCATTCCTGTTCCAGCGCCCGCAGAAGCAGGTCCGAATGGCGACTTCAATGGTATCTTGTTGAAGAAGGTGGTGCCAGCTGACAACTCGTGCCTTTTCACCAGCATACGCTTCGTGCTCAATGGCAAGGTGGACAACGAGGGCAGCGAAATGATGCGCCATATAATCGCCCAGGAGGTAGCTGCCGATCCACAGCAATACAACGACGCAGTGCTGGGCAAATCGAATGCCGAGTACTGTGCTTGGATTCAAAAAGCCGACTCCTGGGGCGGCGCCATCGAAGTGTCCATATTGTCCAACTATTATGGTATTGAAATCGATGTGGTTGATATACAGAACGCGATCATTAATCGCTTTGGCGAGGACAAAAACTTCGGGTTGCGAGTATTCCTACTGTTCGATGGCATTCACTACGATCCGCTGTACATGGAGACCTCACAGAGCGCAGCACCAGCCACCATTTTTCCCGTCGAGGAGCTGGGCGTCTATCAGCAGGCAGAGCAGCTGGCCAACGAAGCCAAGTCCTCTCGTCAATTCACGAACGTCGACAAATTCAATCTTCGCTGCCTGCAGTGCGATCTGATGCTTGTGGGCCAGACTCAGGCCCAGCAACATGCCAAGGCAACCGGGCATGCGAATTTTGGGGAAATTTAATACGTGCTCATCTTTGGCACCATTTATATTTTGGCATTTATTATTTTTGCCTATTATATACTCACCACATAGAAAGCGAGAGAGGTCGAGTCCTGGAACGGAACTGTCCAACTAAAAGCCGATTGCTTGTTTTGAAATTCTTTAGCTAAATCTATTATACTTTACAAAATCTTCAGGTGTTAATTTATTTAGATCTGTCTACACCCACGAAACTGTCATTTGATTTTTTAATAATAAAAGTTTCACTCATTCAACTAGTAGTAAAAAATTTGGCATGTTTCTTGGGTTGTTAGGATGCCCATGGCGGAGTCATTGCGGCAGGGTTCTGTAGATACGACATGACCACGGCACTCACACTCAACATGAACGAGGAAAGCACCTAGAAAGTTCCCAAAATGTTATATTGCCCACCAAATTTTCGATGGTTGATATTTACCTGTTTGGCATCGTCGCTAGCCCGTGAACTTGAGAAACTAATGCACGAACAGTAGAGCGCGAACCAGGCGCACCACTTGAGCTGGTAAGGAAATGAAATTATAATTGGTGCGAGCAAAAACATAATAATGATGACTTACTTTCATCATCAGACCACACATGGAGAAAATCATTCCCAGAATGTTCATGTAGTCGGGCATCATGTCTTCGTTGGCACCACCGCTTTGTCCTTGATTCTTCGGTGCCTTATAACGGATTATTTTCTCCTTTCGGCGAGGATCCACTGTAATACTCATTTTAAATTAAGTTTAATTTCAATTTAATTGAGTGAAAAAACAGAACTTTTCTTTCTACACTGGGAATGTTAACGTTGCCACATTTGCTCGAATCAGCTGTTTACCATTCGCACAAAACGCATGTATTATCTACTTGAGCGAATGGCATGTCTTCTTCATTTCACTAGCTTAGCCATTTCTTGTGGCTTTATTGACGGTTGTTATTGCATCATAACAAAATTGGGGAAAAACTGCCGGAAATCAAAATGGCATTGCGTTTCCTAACCTTTGCGTTAATTACAAACTCACGGCGCATTGCCCAACAGCCTGCACATTATGAGAGTTTCAAAAGAATATTCAGCTCACAAAATGATAGCGTATTCAAGCGACATCTGCACGTGCGTATTTCAGACCAAGAAGCCGGTCTCGAAAGCAAACGTGTTGCGAACAGGGAGACAAATCCATTTGGGGAGAGCACAACAACCGTGCACCATAGAATGCGACGTAGCAAAAATACCAAAGAGAGAGTGCCTCAAGCAAATTTTAAAGAAACAGTAAACAACTTTGGTGATCCAGACCTGTTTGGCGATGCCAAGCTGGAGAATGCAACAGAAGACTCTAGCGAGCAGCAGGAAGAGGAGTTTGTAAGCAGGCCAACACGCCAATCGAGAAAACTGCGCACCAAGGAGTACGCACGACTCATAAAAGAGAACTTGAGCAAGCAACGCATCAACGAAGCTATCTACATTCTGGAGGTGCGCATGCTCAAAGAAGATCGCGTCAAGCCGGAAAACTACATCTATAATCTCCTCATCAGCGGCTGCGCCCAGGCAGGCTACACGCGAAAGGCGTTCAGTCTATACACCAAGATGCGACAACGAGGTCTTAAGGTGACCGGTGGCACCTACACTTCGCTGTTCAATGCGTGTGCCAATGCGCCCACCCCAGCTGACGGCTTGGCCAAAGCGCAGCAGTTGCGTGACAACATGGTCGAAAAGGGTTACGAGCCAAATGTGAAGAATTACAATGCCATGATCAAAGCGTATGGTCGCTGTGGAGATATTCAAACCGCCTACTTACTGGCCGACGAAATGCTCGAGAGGCAACTTCCCTTGGATGTCAGCACTTTTAACTTTCTGCTGCAAGCGTGTGCTAGCGACGAACAGCTCGGTTTTCGGTATGCTCTGCTCACCTGGCACAAGATGCTCAAGCTTCGCATAACACCCGACTATTATAGCTTCAATGCCATGTTGCGCTGTGTGCGGGACTGTGGATTCGGGGATCGCGAGTCCATACAAAAGGTGTTTCATCAGATAGCTTCAGGAGAGCAACGGAAGCCTGAAATAGCTCCTAAGAACGGCAATAGCTTGACCATAGCACTGAATGCAGCAGAAATCACTCTGGCTAATGAGCCAGTTTCTGCGGAACTGCCGAATCTTCTGCTGCCAGGCGGGCAATTGGGCGATCTAGTTGCACTGACCGAAGTCACACGTCCACATGAACGCTTTCTGTTACTTGGCGGTCTGAGTGGCTACCTAGATCTGATGCTCTTTTACAAAATAACGCCAGACATAAAGAGCTTTACCACAATGCTGGAAGTGATACCGCCGACGAATGCAGCTGAGAAGCAACTGTTGAGTTTTGTGCGCAAGATTGGACTCAAGGCTGATATTGATTTCTTCAACATACTTATCAAGAAACGCTCTATGCGCTTCGACTACGAAAGTGCACGCGAAGTTCTAGCAATGATTCGCACGACAGGATTAAAGCCGGACATTGTGACCTATGGTGTATTAGCCTTGGGATGCAACACCCAGGAACAAGCACGCGAATTGCTTCAGCAAATGCAGGCAGCAGGCATCCGCATGAACATTGCCATACTTGGGGCTATGCTGCGACAAGGTTGTGCACAACGATCATTTTCTTACGTCAATGAAATCATGCAGTTAAGTTTGGAGGAGGGCATCAAGCCGAACGAACCTTTCCTTCGACATTTACATAACTTTCACAGAGGTTGTGCCCGAGCCATTGATGCTAGAGTAAGTAAACTACCAAATATTTGATTTAATTTGATAAAATATTCTATTTGGGGCATCCTTCAGCATCCGTCAACCAAAACGCCTGCGTTCAAGAAAGGCCACTCGAGATTCTGTGATAAGTATCGTCTGTTCAATGAGGAACATGGTCTAACCGGCCTAAAGCATGAGGATGCAGTCAACAAATTGAAGGAGCGACCCTATGCGCAGTACAAGGAAGGAGCTGTGTCGGGCATAGAGCCAACGAAACACAACGAGGTGAAGCGCAAGACCAAAATGCGCAAATACATTAAGAAAATCAAAATAGTCGAGCTCAAAGATGATGCATGTGAAGCACGCCTAACCAAAAGATTAGAATAATTAATATTAAAAGTTGTTAAAGTATTTATTATGTTATACACAAGAATTTAACCGATCATAGTGCGTTTGCGACCCCGCGCTCGTACTTCGTCGAACTTGGCCAACACCACTTCCTTGTCCTTGCCGCAATTCCTGCGATACTCGGCCAGAATGAACTCAAACATGTTCTTCTGCTCGCTGTGTGTGCTCAGCAGAGCCCGCTCTAGAACGTACAAGTCGACGCCTTTATCCTCTGCACCCTGATTGTAGTGGCTCAGTCCGAAGTCTATGAGAATGACATCATATTCACTCTTGGCAGGCGAATTGGGATTGACCAGGATGTTGGATGTAGTCAAGTCTCCATGTATTATGTTATTCGCATGCATTTGGCCAACAACAGCTCCAATCCTCTTGCACAGCTCCAGAAGCACCTCCTTTGCTTGCTTGTCGTTAGACGCTGCCACTGTGCTTTGTATGAATTGCTTGGCCGTTTGGGCGCTGTCAAAGTATTCCATGTACAACTTGAGGCTGGTCAGGTCGGAGTGGAACATGCGGGGAGCAAGAATGCCGGCGGCGAGACAACGTCCAGCTGCCTTAACCTCCGCCTTCATGCGCTGTCGAGTGATTTGTGTATCCAGTTCGGGATGGCGGTATTTCTTCACGAAGCGCTCCTTTATCAGACAGGATTCACCCTTGAAGTCACCAAGATACAAACGTCCTTCTGCACCTTGTTTAATTAAATTTACAGACATGTTTAAGGTGAAATATAAATACAAAACACGAGAGTTAAAGTTGCAAGAATTTTGCCATTCACACAGCCGTCCGACATCTATTCGCACGGATTCACCCCTTGATACAAAACTGCTGATTTTGTTTTGGTATTTGGGTTTGGTACTCTCAAATGATTCATCTTTTCGGTGCAAACACTGAAAACTATTCGGACTGTGAAAATTTTTAAGATGTTCAACAATATATTTGGCAAAAAACCCACTGTTAAGGAGCAGCAACGAGAAAATGATCGTAGTCTTCGCAAAGCAACGCGAGACATCGAAAGGGAGCGCCGCAAATTGGAGGAGGAGGAGAAGAAACTGGAGTCAGAGATCAAACGAAACGCAGCCGCTGGCAACAATGATGCATGCCGTATTCTGGCGAAGCAACTGGTCGACATTCGAAAGCAGAAATCACGCAGCTACGCAGCTGCAGGTAAAATTCAATCCATCGGCTACCAGAACAAAAACATGGGAGCCAATATAGCACTGGGTGAAGCCATGGGCACCACGGCCAAGACAATGGCCAGCATGAATAAGGTAATGCGACCAGAGGCCATCGCAGGCACTGTTCGGGACTTCCAACAGGCAAATATGCGCATGGAGATGACGGACGAGATGATCAACGATACGCTCGACGATATGCTGAATGAGTCTGGCGACGAGGAGGAGTCCAATGATGTGGTCAACAAAGTACTCGATGAAATTGGCATTGAAATCTCGGGGAAGATGTCTAGCATACCTGCTGCGGGCGCTGACGATCTGGAGATAAGCTCCGCTGGCAAACGCACGGAAATGGAAATTGCAGATCAGTTAGCAAAATTACGGTCTTCATAGTTATTATTACATTCACATTCACACTTAAACCCAAGCAAAACTAAATTTTTTTTAAAATTTGCTATACGTAGGCCATAAGACATAATAAATAAGTATGATTGGATATGTCTAGAGACGTGCGTTCATGCCGCCAGAGGCAACTATCGATTCGCCAGTTATATATCCAGCATCATCGGACACCAGGAAAGAGGCAACACCAGCCATCTCTTCACTGGTGCCTAGACGACCCATGGGAATCTTGCTGAGGGCCGCCTCGTTTGCGGACTCATTCTCATAGAGAGCCTTTGAAAACTTGGTGCGGATGATGCCAGGTGCTAGGCAATTGACGCGTATACCCTCAGCTGCCAAGTCTTTGGCCGCTGCCTTAGTCAGCCCAATGAGCGCCGTCTTGCTCACCGAGTATGCGCCGAGAAGCTGTCGATTAAGTTGTTGGTGGTTAAAGAAAGAGTATCTGCTGTAAGAATGAGATGGCTTACCTCAAATGCATCGTAGCCCGCAATCGAAGAGACGAATACAATGCTGGAGCCCTTCTCCTGCCTCAAATACGGCAGCGCCTCCTTGGCCAACAGAAACGAACTCTTCACATTAACATCGAAGATTTTGTCCCATACTTTTTCATCGCACTCGAGAACGCCCCCCACAGCTGGATTCGTGGCGGCATTGCTAACCAATATATTCAGTTTGCCATATTTGCTTATTGTCTCCTCAAACAGCTGCTTGCGATCCTGTGCTTCTCCCACATGACACTTGAGTCCGTGTACGTTAAGATTCAGTTTTCGCAGCTCGGCCAGCGCACTATCCACATTTTGTTGTTTCCGACTGCTGATTACAACAGCAGCTCCATCCTCGGCCAAACGCTTGGCAATTGCAAAGCCGATGCTGCAAAGCACAATTTACATTATCATTCTTAATATTACGCAAACCAATGGATATTCTTAAATATTGTCATTCTTAAAATTGTGTATACGAAGGGAGATTCTTGAATATTTCAATATTACGTATACGAATGGACATTCTTGAATCCCAACTTACCCATCTGTTGAGGCGGTTACCACGGCGACTTTTCCTGCTAGACGCTTCATGCTGTTGACGATCAAAGTCGAACTTTGATTGGCGTTACCACTGGACAGTCGCTTATGGCACAAATTGTTACCGACTTTCTCAGTATTGGCAATGTTGTTGAATTGATTAAGATTTCTAATCGGTGAAGTACTTTGGACTGGACTTTCAGTCAAACCTGTAGTTCTTGAACTAAAGTTTCTCTTTAGACTCTTGTTAAAAATGTTTTTAGTACGTTGCAACATGACTCTGTTTTCTAATAAATATTTATTTTTTTATATGAGTTACTTAAGACTTTACTGCAAGTGATTTCGCTTTATCTTATTTCACGCCAACTTCCAATAGAATCATTGCTTATTGTCACTTGACCATTCGCAGCGAAGCCAGCATCAATGGCGGGCTTTTTGAATTACGAATACGACGTTGGGATTTGTGGATTATTTATATTTTCTTAGCCAAAACTAACTGAAATTGTGCATACATTTTGCTGGGGTACCTTTGAAAAACGCTAACCGTTTAAATAAACATATGTAGATATGATAGCAATGGGGTAATATGACAAAAAAAAGAGCGATAAATGTGATAAACAAATAGCGCCTATGGGAGGCCCGAAACCCAATGTGAATTGTGGGCAACAACAATCACTAATATATATACATGTATATTTATTCTCAGTCTCTGTAGAAAGTGTAAATTACTTCGTACAGCAGCAGTCTAAATTTTTTCATTTATTGCTCGAGTCACAATCCACCGACAAGCATTTAGTCGTTCCGGATAGCTCATTGGGTTGAAGTCGGTTGCTTTTCTAATTGTCGGAATCTTTTTGCACAAGTAACGGATTATTTTTGGTGCAAACGAAATGCAAAGCATGTGACATTTAAAAAGCGTTTTAATTCTTGTGACAGAGAGATGAGCACTCAAGCCAACGAAATAGCACAAGCGGCGCCAAGACCTCAGGATTTTATAGCACCCGCATTTAAGGACACCAAGCTAGTGCTGTACTTCCATCCCTACAATTTTTACTCACAAAAAGTTAGTAGCCGGTCCAGCAAAATCATGTGATTTCGGAATTAACACATTCACATTCGCACTTATATTAACTCGCGAATGACGCGTAATATATCAAGTAATCACACCAATAGTCATTAATGTAAAAATCTATTTTCATAGTTCGCCACTTGATTCATCCATCGCATGAGTACATAATACTTAGTATGTAATATCATGCGTGACGAGGGTGAATTGATGTTGCCTAAAGACCTTTTGAAATTACAAACTAATAATAAAAATATTTTTTGTTTGCTATTCGCGGAAATACGATTCGACATACATACGCATAGTTGTTAATGAAGTGAATATATCTTAGATAGATAGAACTGTTTATTTTAGGTGATAAACAAAACCTATTGAAATCGATTTTGTGTATAAATCAAACAGCAAAACCATTAAATTAGTGAAATGTTTGACATATGTATTAGGAAAAATATGAAATACGAGTCAAAATCTCAAATACATACATTTTTTTGTTCTCAATTGAAAATGCATGCGACATACATATTAGGTGCTGCTGGTACTTTATGAAAAAAATATTGAATTTACTCCCTACATGATCGATTTGTGTAATGGAGAGCAATATTCCAACTGGTTCCTAAATCTAAATCCCAAGGGAGATGTGCCAGTGCTGCAGGATGGGGTCCTTGTCATACCTAACTCTCAGCACATAATTAACTATGTAGAAACAAAGTATCGTGGAGGTGAGAAATTTGAACCACGTATGATTATGTAGGTTGCCTATAAGTTGACTAATTATGTTGTTTCATAGAAGCGCATCCAATTTTAAAACCATTCCAACCCGATTCATTGCAATATGACCAGATGATGATTTTTGATCGAGAACTATCTCGACTTCCAGTTGGCGCTCTAAGTCTGGGCTCCTTTATCCATGATGATCTACAACTAGTGCCAAAAGCTCCCTTTATTGGACCTGTGCGACAATCACTACTTAGTAAGTATTTTTTTTGAGGAACTTTAACGCAGCCTTTGTGAATAAGGATTATGCTCAACAGAAAACAATAACAAAGTTCTAGAGCTCTTGCGCAGTTCGCTAAGCGAATCGGATGCTCATAATGCTGCACTAAACAAGAAACTAAATATTCAATTGCGTCGCAGAGAGTTAGTTGCCTCTCGTATAGATTTTCAGCGTGTGCTCGATGCAGTGCACCGTACTCTGATGAATATGGAGAAGCAAATGTCAAACGAAGACGGTTGGCTAACTGGAGATGTATTTACACTTTCTGATGTTGGATTAGGCATACTCCTGCAACGCCTATATCAGTTGGGTTTTGAGAACTATTATTGGGCCAATGGGAAGCTACCAATGGTAGAGAGATACTTTATGCGTTTCAAGCAAAGAGCATCATACCTGAAGCTAATCCCTAACAGCAATTTTGAGATCCTAAAGGAAATGTGGAGTATGACGCCTACCAACTACAAATTGGGAGCTACTGCCGGTTTCTTGGGTATGGCAATGTTCGCAGCTTTTGCGCACAAGTAGGTGGCAATATGTGTTAATTGTTATTGTTTTATTGTTATTGTTAAAGTTGGGCACATTGTATAAACACAAACATAAGAACGCTTAAATCTACATATGTATCAACAATGCAAAATACGGATTGCTCAAGTCACAAGGAAGATTCAAAGACGAAAGACAGTTTGGATGAATTGCCTATAAAATAAAATGTATGAAGAGCACTGTGCCAACGTGCGAGCCTCAAAACTACTATTGATATGATTGCAGATCATACAAGTAAAATCGTTTGGTATTAAGTTCTATTTGGTACAAAAGTGTTCTCTAACCACAACCACGGTTATAATTCGTCTGTTCATATACAATTCAATTCCAGTTATCAATTATTTTGGCATTTCTTGGCCTTAGTTAAGAAATTGCAGCTTAGCACTTTTAACTTCAACTTTCCAAACCCGCCTGCTGATGGTCGCGCTTCTGGTGCTCGGCCTGCAACAAATTAACAGCTGCGCTAGCTGCCTTCATATTGGTGAACAGCGGCATACCCATAAATGTGGGTATTTGCTGCTGCTGCGATGGGCCACTTGCTTTTCCAGACTGCCAATGCCCCAGCCCATTTCCGTTGAGGTTTCCTCTCAATCCAGCTGATGTCGCCTGGGAGCCACCAGCAGTATTCGGTGAGCAGCTTGGCAAATGCGTGGGCCGCTTGAAAACAAAGCTTTCCCGTTGGTAGTAGAACGATCCGTTGCCTGGCGCCTCGGGTAATAAGCCATTGGTTGGATACCAGAAGCGATAAGTAAAGTACCAGGTCAGAATGGCAACGATGCCACTAATGACTTTCTCAATCATACGATGATAGTAAAGCATCGTACCCACTAGCATTATGTCCCAGAGCAGCTGAAGTGCAGCCATGCCAATGAACAAGGTTCGAATAATAGGCGTAAGCCGGTTATAGAGAAATTGTAGACTACGAATTTGTTCCTCATTGAGACCGCGAAGTGGGTTGCTGCCTGTCATCTCCGAAACACTGCGGTTGTGAAGCTCGTTTCGGAGGTGCTCTTTAATGGTCTCCCATTTGATAATGGGACGCGCCTCTTCGATTAAAACCAAGCTCGAGTGTATGAGTATAAATGCGTGGCCGGAGATATCGAAGCCTTGCCATAGATGACCCGCTTTAAGACAGCTGGACTTGCTCGAGTAGCCTGAAAATATATTTATTGCTTACACAGTATTAGAAAATTAGAATTTTTGCCTTACCCTTTGTTGTACAGCGACCGTAGGATGTTTCCACAATATTAAAGAGCTTCGTCCAGAAAAACCAGAAAAATGTGGCAATCATTACGCGCGGCAAGTGGTGTCTCAGCATACGTTTCATATCGCCACATGTAATCGTGTACGAGGAGAGCACAGTGAATGGCACCAGGAACAACAAGGTCCAGCCCCAACCAATTTTCACAAAATATAAATTAAACAGATTGTCGGAGCGGGCAAAGTACGTCTTTGGGAACGGCAAGAAGTCGCCTATAAGCGATATAATGAATAAGCTTCCCAAGTAGAGAGCCACCTTGAGATCTGTATTAAAGAACATGGTCTTTTTGCACAAGTGAATGATACCCATGACGAGGATCTCGCGTATGCTAGTTGGAGCTGCCGTGGGCCGAGTACCGCGCGCCTCTGATCGACTTATGTCGGGTCCACCAGGTCGAAAGTTCATATTTGAGGTATTGCTTTGGCCGCCGCTGCTGCCCAGATTCGGGCGAAGTGGACGTCGCTTTGTAGCCATTCTGTTGTTGTTTTCAGTTAGTTAAAGATGTCTCTTTTTATTATTCCCGTTTTTTGGTTACAATCAAAGCGAAAGCGAAAGCGGCAACAGTAGCAAATCGAAAGATGTCAAAGTTCAAATAAAATCGCAAATTGTTAGAATTGCAAAGAGCTGAACGGCACCAAACTGAGTTTTTCAATACACTTAGCACTTGACATAATAAATTTTCGTAGGTTTTTTTTAGTTTATGACCGAGCCAAGGTGTATTTTAGCCAAAATATGCAGCTGTTGCTTCAGCTAAAAAATAGAACATTATGAAGACAAGTGAATGGCAGCCTAAGCACGCGAATGGCATTTTTAATCAGCTGTTCTGTACACTTATGATCTAGTTCTATCTTACCCAATTACCGGCGCAGCTATTGTGGCCCCATATCGGTCTCAGTCACGCTTTCGGTCTCGCATGTCATTTAAACCGAATTCAAATTGGCATGTACAATTCGGCCAAAAAGTTACAGCGTGTGCTAACTGCACGCGAGATTCGAAAGACGTTCATAGATTACTTTACCCTCAACCATGAGCACAAATTCGTCCGCTCCAGCCCAGTTGTGCCCTTCTGCGATCCCACTGTTGCCTTTGTTAACGCGGGTATGAACCAGGTAAATACATAATTATCGGACAGTATTATTGCGTGTTGCTGTAATTTTGTTTCATTCAGTTCAAATCTGTGTTTCTGGGCACAGCTGCAGCTCCGCACAAACGGGTGGTCAATTCTCAGAAATGTGTGCGCGTTGGTGGCAAACACAACGATCTGTCAGTTGTGGGCCAGGATGGCTATCATCATACATTCTTCGAGATGCTGGGAAATTGGTCCTTTGGAGACTACTTCAAGGTACATTTTGTTAAGGACTGTCACATCGATATTCTAAAGTGCTCGTTTTACTCACAGCGAGAAGCCTGTGCTATTGCATTGGAACTCTTACGTGGGCCTTACAACATCGATTCAGAACGATTGTATGTCACCTACTTCGCCGGCGACAAGCTGCTAGGAATACCTGCAGATATGGAATGTTTTGAAATTTGGCGCAGCTTGGGGTCAACTATATTTGATTCATGTCAGTAGCTTAATACGCTAAAGACATTATATATCTTTGCAGGTTCCCATGTGAGCGTATATTGCCCTTTGGCTGCACGGATAATTTCTGGGAAATGGGAGCTACAGGGCCGTGTGGACCTTGCACTGAAATTCACATCGATCACAGACCTGGCTCTGGACCAAGTGCTGTCAAGGAGCGGGCCAAGCTAGTCAATGCTGGACGTGCAGATCTTACGGAGCTATGGAATTTGGTGTTTATCCAATATAATCGGTTAGTTAATAACTTTAATATGTATATTAAAGTAAATAATATTGCTCAATAGCAATGCTGATGGAACCATAACACACCTGCCCGCCCATCATGTCGATACGGGCATGGGATTTGAGCGATTAGCAGCTATACTGCAGAATAAATCATCGAACTATGACACGGACCTGTTTACGCCGCTCTTCGATGCCATTCAAAGTGTAAGTGTATTGAAAATGTATGCAAAAAATTTAAAGCATAACTAACTATATAATATAACTATAATTAACCCATACTGCAGATCTCTAAGGCACCTACTTATGGGGGCAACTTTCCCAATTCCCATAATCCCACGCTCCTCGATACTAGTTACAGAATACTTGCCGATCATGCACGCATGATAACAGTTTGTCTAGCCGACGGAATGCTTCCGGATCAAAAGTATGTAAAGGGCTCAATTTTAGAGATTGATATAGAAACATAATGAAATATATGTATTCCATATTCTTAGTCAGAAACTGCGCCGCGTGCTTCGCAAGGCATTGAGCATCTCAAAACAAGTGTTTGCTCATGAGAATTTGGCCGCACAGCTGGTACCTATTGTAGCAGAAACTCTGGGAGATGCTTATCCGGAGATTTCGGCCAAGCAACAATCCGTTATTGAATTAATTGCGCATGAGCAGGAAGTGTTCAAACAGTTATGCGAGAGTTCGTCAAAGGCCTTCGCTGAAGTCGTAACAGAATTTCCCAAATTGGACGACATTGACTTAATGGAGTGTCCGGGCTTTGTACCTGCCTATCGCGAGTTTCAAGTACAGCGCTGCAATTTCGCAAACAACACCATACCAGGTGATTTCCTGTATAAGCTGACAGACACGTATGGTCTGACCGAAGAGAGCTTTCTTAAATTAGCCGAGCTGGAGAACATGAACTGTGATTTGGACCGATATCGTGCCGAGTTAGCTGTAGCCAAGCTGAGGACTAAGCACTCACTACGCCAGGGTGTTTATACTGATTTTGCGATGGAGCAACGAATTGCTAATGCGCAGGCGCTACTTACAAAAAAATTGCCTCCTACGGACAACAGTTACAAGTATATATACAGTTACGACATGAAAAGTAAATCCTACATAATTCCCACTCTGAAAAGCCGTGTTCTTGGCTTACTACACAACGATACGGAGGTGTCAAACACCCAAGGTCGCCGGCTTAATCCAAACTTAGATACAGTGTCCATTGTAACAGCAGCAAGCTGTTTTTACTATGAATCCGGCGGCCAACAATCCGATGTTGGTAAGTTGTTAGTACAAAGTAAACAACAACCACATGAATGTCATCAATTGGAGGTGTTAGATGTAAAACAACTCAACGGCTGTGTGGTGCATGTTTGTTGCTTAACCACTCCTATTAAAGACCTCGAGCTTGCCGTTGGAGGTGAGATACAGTTAAAAGTGAATGTCAAGCATCGGCAATCGAACATGTGTCATCACACAGGTAAGTACGATAACTAAAATATATTAAAACTCGCTCGTAATTAGCAACATATTATTTGCAGCCACACATCTATTAAACGCCGCCATTCGTTCGCTTTTCAATAAGGTGACATATCAAGTATCCAGCACTGTGAGCAGTGAACAATGCAAACTGGAAGTAGGATTGCTGGGCAAACGCATACACAAAAGTGATGTGCAGCATATTGAAGATTTAATTAAGTAAGTTAATTAATGCATTTCACTCCACTTCATTTCAAACTTGCTTCTGAATGCAGTCGGGCCATTTGTGCTGCCTGTGCCGTCAAAGTGGACCATCTAAACGCTGCCGATGTTCTCCAGCAGAATGACATAACTATGATTCCCGGTGAGGTTTATCCCGAACACGGATTGCGTCTTATTAATGTGCAGTGTCCCGAGCTGACTTTAAATTCCAAAGAACTATGCTGCGGCACTCATGTGACCAATACAAAAGAACTGTCCAGTTTCTGCGTCATTAATCTCAAGCAAACGAATCGAGCGAGATTTGCTTTCACTGCAGTCGCTGGTGAAGCAGCTGAAAACGTAAGAATGTAAAGTCTGATTCGAATCTCTTATAGCTGTGTCCAATTCCTTCTATAATAGGTACTAAAAACAGTAGCTCTTTTGCGTCATCGTGTGGACATGCTGCACCAACAATTTCAGTCTGACAAGCTGACCAATGCCACTGAAATTGAGTTGCAAACCATACGCCACAACATCCTGCACTCGTCTATCAAACTACCCTATGCTTTTAAAATGGACACTCTCGAACGCATCACTGAGATGCTGCGAAGACTAAAGGAGACATCACGTACAACACTTAAGTAGGGTATTAGTAGATCTCTTTTGCACCCTAATAATTGTTGTTCAATTTAGAGAATTCGTTGAGGTCGAAATGCGTAATTTACTAATGGAAAAGCCGCTGGACACGAATCCCTACATTTTACATTATATTACGAGTTCAGCATTAGTGGAAGAGATTCCCTTGCAGCGAGCCACAAAATTATGTACAGATCGTCCTATTCTAGTTGTCAGCATGTGCGATAACATTGTTAAGGCGCGATGCTGTGTACCTCAGGTATGACATTACATTAACTATGAAAATTAGCTTAAAGCTATTTCTATTTATATTTTTTGCAGAACTGCATCAGCATTCTCTTTAACGCCACACTTTGGCTCGAATCCTTTGCCAAAATATTTGGAGGCCAGGTGGCAGCGCCCAAAGGCCAAAATGCAGAAAACGTGTGCAATATGAAAGGTCGTAAGGTAAACACACAGTTTGAAGAGCAATTGGAGCAAGCGATGCATAGCGCCCAGGCTTATGCCAAAGCGCATTTAGACTTTTAATTTACTTTAATTTAAACTTTGAGTTTGTATTGGCGTTGTGAAATTTATTGCAGGATTTTAGATGTATATAAAGAACGCTATTCACTGTCGCTAATAAAAACTAGATCTTGTTTAAAGTCCACTGTGGTTAATTCCATTAATTGCTCAAAAACATCGCCTTCATCAGCGCTTTGATTAAAAAAGTAGCTGACATTTGTAGTTGGCTCTGGCGCAGACTCCATAATTTTTAAATTGGCTGCCATTGATAGACGATGCCGTTTTTTGAAACGCCCTATGGGAGTTTTGACCAGATGTGAATTCTCGCCCTTCACTAAAAGATCAAAACTGTCCTCCAATGAGATCCCTTCGCTTGAAGGAATGACCAAAGAGATATTTTGCCGTTTCTGAAGATTTAAATTCAAATTATTTGGTTGTTTGGTTAACTTTTCATGCTCACTTTCATCATTACGTAAACTTAGCTGTGCCACTCTCATGCTCAAATCCTCATCCAAAGATTTATAGTGTAGTAGATGTCCCGCATGATTGCTCACAGTGGGCATTTCATAAGTATTACAAACGATGCCGTTGATAATGTCTGACATGTCGAATTCTCCATCACTTTCCAAATCGGAAGGCAAACATTTACTAATTGGAGTAGAGCATTGTTTTTTCATCTGACTAGCAAACCGTTTAGCTTGAGTGTTTTTCTTAAGAAATTGGTCAATAGTTTTTTGAGTTTGTTTTACAGTTACATTTTTGGATTTCAAGAAAGGGTCTGGTTCTTGTGAATCTAAGTCGGTAGAACTCTGGAGCTCAAATTTTTCATTCTTTTTACGACCTGCCTTCTTAGGTTTAAGCGGCTTCTCCTTTGATTTCAAAAACGCCAATACAATATCAGGAAATGTCTCCTGCAGCAGCTCAAGAGGCTCAATAGTATAGTAGATTTCCTCAATACCTTTCGGGTGTTCCAGGGTGAATTCGACAATTTGATTATGTGGTATTAGCCCAGTAAGGCATTCTTGAGTGTCTTCCCATTCCACTTCCAGGCTGGGAACGCCCTTAACAATACGTTTCTTGATTATATGCTTCGGCCGAAGAAAACATGACTTATGATGTGTCTGCTGCTGCACATGCCATCGCGTTAAAATAGGAAAAAACTTTTGAACGCAATATATTTCGGGCCATTGCAGTTTGTGTCCGATTTGCTTTACAAATTTTACGATATTGGGTTGCTGCCAGTCAAGATTCAAATTTGGTACAATATCTGGTTCACTTAGAAACTCAGATATTATTTCTTCGTTCGGAAAGTTGGCATCAGTAAGAGCCTTTTTACGGAGCATTAACTCCGCTTTAATTGCTAGACGTTGTTCCCTTAATTTAAAATAATAAACTACAATGTAATATACATTACTTATGAATTTTAAGCATACATACTTCCAAAGACTCTCGTCGCAGCCTTGATGTGTTCTACAGATACTGCAACCGCTCTTGGTGTGGCTTTGTGTGCGTCCAATGTGACCACAGTTACTGCAAATTGTTTTGTCATCAACCCGCAGCTCCAAATAATTATATGCATCCGTCTCAGAGCGCCAATTACGCAACCTATTATGAGAATCCATTTACATCAGCAGCGTGTTGAAATCCCTTCATTTTACCTGTTAAGTATTTCGAGTTCTTTGTACTTCTTAAAGAGCTTTATTACTCCATCCTTTCCGATGCCCTCAATGCCATCGGGACAATAATCACAGCCACACAGCAATGCCATTACGATGACTTTATGCTGTCCGAAATCCATGTGAGCACAAATGTCTCTCATATCATAAATATCCACAGCGCCCCCGGCAGCTGTTTGAGTTCCCTGCGTGGACACCGAAAAGTTGCGATAAACGCGAAGCGCACCATAAGCAAAACAGTCAGAGTCTTGACTTATAACACCATCTACCAACTGAGATAAACATTAATGACAATTGAAATAGCCACAAACAACAAGAACAGCTATTATGCACTCACGCCGTGCTTGTTAAGGAAAGCACAATAGGCTTCTGCCTCGCCGGGACCCTGGACACATTGAACACCCATTGCCATCAAAAGATTCTCACACTGTTTGAGCACATGATTGAACCGGGTTCGGCTACCATCGGCTTTCCTTTTGCCCTTGCAATTTGCCAGTGTTGTTTGTGCCTTATTTTGATTGGGACGCACACCTCGAAATTGCAATTCATTGCGTTTAGCTATCACTTTACTTTTAAGAACCGGTGCAACTCCTTCTAGCACAAATACTGGAGTCACCTGCTGCCATATGAGATAACACGTACGAAAGAATAGATTTCTGCGGAAATGCATATTAAGAGAATAATTATGTTTGGATGACACTTGTATTACATACATACTTTAAATGGTGGCGCGGATGCACAAAGTAGTCAACCACATTGAGGCTTTCGCACACCCATCCAGCCAGATCTATTGCTACCTTTTTACCACGAAGTTCAGATATTGGTTTGCGTTGGCCATACGGAGTTAAAATCGACCACAGCTCCTTAACGCCCATTTACAAAAAAATGTTTGTATTAATTTATTGTTGAAAATATGATCACTCAAACTTTTGGTAAAAAATGCGCTTTCAACACGGTCGGAGTGTGACCACAAGCAAAAATTTCTCACAAATACGTATAGGCGCAAAATAGACATACCAAAATACGGAAAGCTGATAATTGCCACCTGGTTACTCTTCCACAGATATTTTGTAATATTTTCAATACTCGTGTAATTAAGCGCGTTTTTCAGGCAGTTTGTTAGACAAGTACAATGTTACACTTCAAACATTGTGTTACATATATTTGCATGTTTGTTGTTAATGGAAAAGTTGTTATAAATATGAATTATTCGAGAATATATGAATTTATGTTACTTTGCAGCAAAAACATCGATTAGAGCATTCAAATTCCATATCGGATGTACCGATAGTGATATCGATGTTTCTCCACCTAACAAGTACGACAGTCTTCTTCTTTCTAATGTACGACATTTGACGTGTCAGAGTCAAATTAAAAGTTATACCTTTCCAATTCCAATTTGCATGCATTGCATGCAAGTATAGCAAGACAGATAAATCGCACGCAGCTGCACAATCGCGAATCAAGAAAGTAAATCGCCAAAATGGTTTTAGCAGATCTGGGTCGCAAAATAACAACGGCGCTGCACTCGCTAAGCAAGGCAACAGTAATCAATGAGGAAGCCCTGGGTGCCATGCTCAAAGAAATATGCGCCGCATTACTCGAGGCTGATGTAAACATCCGACAGGTGAAGCAGCTGCGCGAAAATGTGCGAGCCGTTATTGACTTTGATGAGATGGCCGGTGGATTAAATAAACGTCGGATGATACAATCCGCTGTATTTAAGGAGCTTATTAAGCTGGTTGACCCAGGTGTAAAACCCTATCAACCAGTCAAAGGAAAAGCGAATGTAATCATGTTTGTCGGCCTGCAGGGTTCTGGTAAGACGACAACCTGTACGAAGCTAGCTTATCACTACCAAAAACGCAACTGGAAGTCGTGTTTAGTTTGTGCGGACACCTTTCGTGCTGGTGCCTACGACCAAATCAAACAGAACGCAACGAAAGCACGTATTCCCTTCTATGGCAGCTACACTGAAATTGATCCCGTGGTCATAGCTCAAGAAGGCGTCGATATGTTTAAGCGGGAAGGATTTGAAATGATAATCGTGGATACTTCTGGTCGGCACAAACAAGAGGAGTCGCTTTTTGAGGAGATGTTAGCTGTATCGAATGCTGTCAGCCCCGACAACATCATCTTCGTCATGGATGCCACCATTGGACAGGCTTGTGAGATTCAGGCAAAGGCCTTTAAAGAGAAAGTAGACATTGGATCCGTGATCATTACTAAGTTGGATGGCCATGCGAAGGGTGGAGGTGCGCTTTCGGCTGTGGCTGCCACACAGTCTCCCATCATATTTATTGGCACCGGCGAGCATATCGATGATTTGGAGCCTTTTAAAACAAAACCATTCGTCAGTAAATTACTGGGCATGGGTGACATTGAAGGACTAATAGACAAGGTAAGTGTTATAGAACACGCACAATTCAAAATCCACAAAATATGTAATAAGCTCGATTACTTCAACAGGTAAACGAACTTAAATTGGATGGCAACGAAGAGCTTCTGGAAAAAATCAAACATGGCCATTTCACAATACGTGACATGTACGAGCAGTTCCAAAACATCATGAAAATGGGACCATTCTCACAAATCATGAATATGATTCCGGGGTTCTCACAGGATTTCATGACAAAGGGTGGTGAACAGGAATCAATGGCGCGTATCAAGCGCATGATGACCATGATGGACAGCATGTCAGATAGCGAGTTGGATAATCGAGATGGTGCCAAGTTGTTCAGCAAGCAGCCCACGCGTTGTAACAGAGTTGCACAAGGCGCTGGTGTGATTGAGCGTGAGGTGAAGGAGTTGATTGCACATTATACGAAATTTGCAGCAGTGGTTAAAAAAATGGGAGGCGTTAAAGGGCTTTTTAAACAAGGAGATATGACGAAAAATGTAAATCCCACACAGATGGCCAAACTGAATCAACAGATGGCCAAAATGATTGATCCCCGCATGCTCCAGCAAATGGGCGGTGTTGGAGGCCTACAGAATATGATGCGACAATTGCAACAGGGAGCGGCCGGTGGCCTCGGCGGTCTGGGTAATCTAATGGGAGGCTTTGGTGGCAAATGAGTCAAGGGTGTATGTATCCATTTGTTTATGATTTCTTTTTATATAGTTCGGTTATTAGCCATAATTTGTTAATAGTGCGACAAATTTCCTTGCTTTTAGGTGACTTTTTCTTGTTTTACTAAATTCAATGATTACAGTTCAATTCGCGGCAATAGCGTAACACTATGAAACGAAATCTGAGTAAAGCAATTACAAAAATATTTGTGAACGGTCCATATTTTTTGTACACATCAGATAATTGCAAGGTTGCCACACATTAATTTTAACCATGTTCATATAGAGAAAATAGTTTCATATAAACGAAGTAATAATTACATGAAATCATGCTTAAATACCGTCAAATAAAAGGAATAAATAAACAAAATAAGTGTTTTGTAATGTTGTACAGCAAAGTTAAGCTTTTGTGGGTGTTTAGCTCCAAGTATTATTGCTTTTCGCTTCAACATCGCAGGGTGATATTATTTTTTAAATAACAATAATAAATTAATGTAGTCACAAATTATATTAATGTACGGTATGATAATTGGCTTCAATGAATCAGTTCTTTGGTTCTTGTGTTTTGAAGACAGCAGGTCTTTTGATGTTTTATTAAATCCAAATGAATGTTTGTACAGTACCAACATAACCGATGCTGTCAGACATACAACAACAGTTAACAGATGGTCAGAACCATACGTCAACAAAGCTCTGGTAACATTACCAACATAACAAACTTGCATTTGTATGTATTATAAGAAGTTTTTTTAATAGTTTGTCAAAAAACTCTCAGGGTATCTAACACACTTACATTACTCTTGCGCATACCGAAGCATCGAGCTTGAAATAGCTCGAAAATATGGGGTAGAGGACAATTCCATTTTAATTTATAATACTATTTACAAACGCTCAAAATGTGATGGCGATACGATACGATACATTGTCGACACAATATGGAATGATGGCTTTGATGTTAAAGATCTTTAGTTTATGGTTCCTATTCCTGTACTGATAAACATGATTGGAATAAAGGTCCGGATTGAAAGAAAAACATCCACTACATTTGTTTTCTTACAGAAAATCAATTTGCTTTTTATTGATTCAGAAAAAGTTCAGTTTCTCTTTTATTTTTTTTTTTTATGACAGTATTTGTTCTTTCATTAGTGTTTGTTTAAAGTCATTTCTTGTATGTTCTTCGAATTTAATTTAAATCTTTTGCTATTTTCACTTTTAAGTTTTGCTGCTTTACGAATTTTACCGCTCTGTTTATTTTATTTTATTTTATTTTTGGTTTCCTCTTTCTTTCGATTACTTAGAATTAGTTGTTTTTCCGTTTGTTCAACTAGTCTTAATTTTCTTAAGCGAAATAAGCACAAAAGCTGCAAAATGTTTGCTTAACCTATTTTTTTCAGTTTTCATTAAATCATTTTTTATTTGTATTTATCTCCTCAGCTCCTTCTTTAATGTGTGATTTTTGCATTAAAGTTTAGCGCACAAAACATACGCATATAAATTTGAAAGTTTTAGCAAAGTGGTTGCATTTTTTCTTATTCTCATACATTATGTTATTTTTTATTTCTTATTTTATTTGCCTCCTGATTTTGCTAGTTTTTAATACGATTCTTTTCATATGCATGTAAAAATGCTTCAAGCGTCCCATTGATGCAAAAAAATAATTCATTCAAAAATACACAGAGATTTTAAAGGGCTTTAGCGGAGAGTTACAAAGAGAGATATACTTAATTAGCAGTTAACGCGTTCTATCGCTGACAAGAAAATTAATAAAGTTCTTTAAAAGACTTTAATTTAAAACTTAAAAATAGCAACAAGCGAAATTTACATTACTTTGCGCCTGGTTGACCACTGATTATATTGAAATTGTTGTTATTTTTTCGTTTTCTGTAATTTTGTTTTTTTTTTGTTTGCATCTAATTTTCAAAAGCCGCATTTTTGCCACCTTTTAATTAGAAATTGCTTAAATCTATTTTATGTTTTGCTTTGTTTTTGTTTCTGTTCGTTTATTTAACATAATGAGCATGTTTCTTGAATCATTATTACCTTCATTGCATTGGGATGACATCATTTTTGTCGTCGATTGATTTGCCTAGCATGCTGAACTAATTAGATCTCCCTTAGCCTCTAGGTTCATCAATTTTTGGATATATTCTGGTTTCCTATTAATTTTTGTCCTCATTTATTACGTTTTTGTCAAAAAGTTTCAAAAAAATATATGTGTATTATATTTATTATTCTCTTAGATTGGCTTAATTAAAAAAATGTTTTTTTTTTTTCAATTATGCATTTTCATTTTACTTTTCTCCAGACACTCTTTACAACTATGTATATCTGCCCTTCGTATAAAACGCAATCCAATTAATTTAGAATTTAGTTCGTAACTATTTGGTGTAAGCTTACTACCAATATATAAATAAAGATACTTTACTACTTCAAAATTAAGAAAAACGAAAAGAAAAAATAAATAATTAAGCCGAACATAAATGGTAAATAAAACCAAGAGGATAATTGTGTTCATTATGTGAGTTTTTTTTATTTAGTCTTAATTTTTGCAATTTTACAAACTAGACATAGACTTAACAATTTATTTCAATTCATCCATTCATTTTGAATTAAATTTATGATGCGTTGTGTATCTTCAATAAGCAATTTGTTGTATTTTATCTGGTTCATGAAATATTTTATTTAAAGGCAATAATAAATTAACTACTTAAAATTAGTTAAAAAACTAAAGTAAACGTATTAAACTCAAATAAAACAAAATTCAGACGAAAAACAAATAATTATGACGTATAGTGTTTCTCAAAATAGATTTAAATAATAAAAAAAACTTTTGCAACAATTGCCTTATTTCTGTTGGCCTAATTAACAATCGAAAGGCCATCGATTGACTTTTCAATTTTAAAACTAATCCGAGCTTAACTGCGTGCGTATCTTGCCCCTGGTCTAACTACTCAAAAACTACAAATTCCTACCATTCATCGGCATTTAATTTTCATTGTTGCCATTGATTCCAACGAATAAACGTTACCACCAATTAAAAAACATCTCTCATATTTCATATATTTCCCGTCTTCACCATCGCAACGCTTCTTGTTAATATGTACTTACAAATGTAAACTTAATACCTAATACTTTGATCTTAGTTTCTAAATTTTAGTTTATATCTCTTCAACTACTTTTACTATTTTTCCATAATCTACTCTTCCATATTTCTTATGCTAACCAACATGTAAGTGTGAATTTCGACGGCGTCTAGTATGCTCCGGTTTTTTCTTAAAACTAAGGTTGCTAAACTCTTTCAGTTAAGTTTTCATTTTAATTTTCATTTCTTTACTACTTTTCGTTCGTTTTAAATAATTTAAGTTCTAATTTGTTTCTGCCTAAAACAGATCAAAAATGTTGCTTATGTTGTATTAGCTATATGTAAAGATAATAAGTTAAAATAAATAAAAATTGAAAATTGCACTTTATAAAGAGTTATAGAGCATGGAAGGAAGGGGGTAAGAAGTATTGTTGATTCTAAAATAATAACTTTTAAAATTTTTGTATTTGTGATTTTGTCATTTTTTTCATTTGTTTGCTGTCCTGCAGTGGCATCTCTTGATTTCAAATATTTTTGTGTAATCTATGTTTTCATCTATGCATTTGGAATGTTTGCAAAAATCGTTGCCTCTTGTTTCGGTTGACGACTTACTTCTTACTCCAACCTTGTTCTAAGTAAATTGTTGTATGCTATGTCTGTTGATGTATTGTGCTTCTCAATTCTGCGATTTATTTTTATTAAATCTGTTATTGTTTCAATTGCTATTCAGTCTAAAGAAAATTACATTATGTATGACTTAAGAAAACATTAAAGTCCGTCATAATAAACAATAAGATTTTTGCTTTTAGTTACAGTATTGACAGAAAACATACACTTCACTTTTGTTTTGGTTTAGGCTTAGGAAGACTTTTGGCGTTGTGTTTTCATTTGGTATTTATATGTTATTCATAGATTGTTTCAAACGGGGTTTAAAATGACAAGCTTTTAACTATTATCATATATGTAACATATGTATGAAAATCAAAGGCTTTGTTCAGGAATGTTTTTTTGTGTTAGTAAGTGGACTATGAGCTTGAGAGGACCTAGTCTGTGTGAAATTGTTTCCTTATTTGGACTTTCTGGAATTCAATTGAATAAATAAAACTTTTAATTTTATTTATCATTTTACGTCCCCTTGAAATTCTCATAAGCATACGATATTCATCAGTACTCCATTCAATAAAATCACAAATACAATGTATGTTTAGACGTGGTATGCGAACCTCAATTTTTCTTGAAATAAATAAATACACTAGGCTTTCATTTTAAACACAGTGTTTTCTGTCTCTTTTGATTGAACTACTAACTCAAAGAAGAAAACTAAACAATAATTAGATACTTGGGATATCATCGCTGATGCACTTCTTACATTTTTTTTTTAATTTCTTATTTCTACTCTTCTAATCATATGTTTCCCTTTCTTTTCTTTCATTTCTGCACTCAATTTTAATATTTTTTATATTCTTTACAGAACATATCGCATCGGTATCGTTAGAATCGTGAAACGTTTACTTATTTATCCTGCTTGTTGTTCTGATTTTCCATTTTGTTCTTTCAACATTATTTCATTTAAGCCTCATTGTCTGGCTTCAGGTTTTCATTTCCCTTTCTTTTCGTATCTCACCTTCTAACAATATCATTGCTATTATCATCATTGCTAAACTATTTTTTTCAGAAAAAATATGCTATGGTTTTTTCATTTTAGTATTTATGCAATTCTTAATAATCCGGTTATATATGTATGTACTTATATAATTACTTGAAACATATAATTCAACGAAAAACTGTAGACAGCTACAAAAAATTCTTTAAATCGACTGATGAGCACAAAAACATGCTAAAAACTATTACAAGATTTGTTTTCGTTTTCACTTCGACATTCATATTATCTTCTCTTTTTATTGTTAAACTTATATGTTTTCTATTAAACTTTAAAACTACCATATTTAATTTTTACTGCATTTTTGCTAGTACTTAAATCTAAGTTTCTCCCCTTAAGGGATGTTTTCTTTCTGATTTTTAATAAGTTTCAAAAAGTACAAAGCAAAGGCTTAAAATGAACGGAACATTTGCAAATAACAAAAATAGAATTTTAAATTGTAACATCCGCATTACGGGGTTATCAAGTTGTTTATACAATTGCCTGAAAATCAAGAAAAATTAAATTCTTCCTTGTTTTCGTCTACCTTTTGTGCTTGCGTACATCTTAAAACTCTATATTCTTTAAACTGACATGTTACGTTTTCATTCAATAACAATTTTGCTCTCAAGTATGCAGATTTTAAATTAAAAATTAAATAAAAAAAATGTATTCTGTTTCATATAACAGAATTTGATTTTCATTTTAAGTTAAGTTTTCTTTAGACGACAAAAATAACAATGCAGTTGACGCTATGTAAAAATAACTTCAACGCTACTGCCTAACTTCTCTGTTTTATCCATTTAATTCTGTTAATATTTTTTTAAATTATCCAATTGTTTATTTGCTTGTGTTAATTTTACCATACACTGCACGAGTTTTCTGTTTACGTTCAAAATAAGCAAATTATTTAGTTGGTTTGCTTTAACATTTACTTTTGTTTGCATTTGAATGCAAGTATTTTTTGTCCTTGTTTTTAATTTGCCTTAAGTTATATCATTTTGGAGCAAACTGCTGCTTCAAATGTTTGGTTTGCTCAATAATGTAGTGACTCCTTTCCTGGTGTTCTCTTTTTTAAACGAAAATTTCATTTTTCATAGTTCTCATTTTATTTACTACTTTTTATTACTTGTGTTAAACCATTTTGTTATTTTATTATTACTATATTGTATTATTTTAATTTAGTCTTTGCATTTCATTACTTTTATACGCTTTTTCTCATTACGTCTCCAAACATTATTATTTAGCGTTTCCATTAAATATAACTCTTGGTTTTCTCTCTCTCGCTTCCTTCATAAGTAAACATTATGTTTACAACAGCACCATATCTTTTGACTTTTGTTGTTCTCTTAAATTTTACCAACGAATTTTCTTGTCTGCTGCTTCTGTTGTTGTTTATACTTTCTCCCACAGCCATTCTTGTTGTTAAAGTTGTTGTTGTTGCTGTTTATTGTTGTTGTTAATGTTTCTCAAACGATATTATTATATAGTACACAAATTTGGTACTAAAATATTAGATCTGAAATTGAAAAAACTTAAATTAAATATAGTACAAAACAGTAAATATGTATATGTATATAACAAATGGTCGATTTTTATACCCACTGCTTAAAGGGTATTATAACTCAGTGCCAACAAAAAATTTATGTAAAAGTCAGAAATAGGCCCAGACGATATAGCCAGGTCCGTCTGTCTGTTTGCCTATCAGTCCGCATAGACACCTAGATACCAGAGTCTATATAAGATAGCTACAAAATTATTTGTAAAACACTTGTTACTGTTTACATTCGATTTCGGCCACGCGCCTTTTCGAGCGTAATTTCAAAACTAGAGTACTTAGTTTGGGTACATACAATAATATCTACAGTCCAAAAGAACTCCAAATATTTGATGAAAAACTTTAGTTACTCAAGAAACAATTTTATGGGACGAAAATCAGAAGCAGCTGTTCGCGCATACAACTAAACATATAGTTATCGGTATATTTAGATATATTTTGTTTAAATAATATTTATGTTTATTGTAAAAATAGTTTAATTTAGATATTTGATGCATTTATTCAACGGTTTCCTTCTAAAAACAAACCATTTCGTTCAGCTTACTTTTTATTTCTCTAACACTATTTTTAATTTTTTAAATATTAGAGTTCAAAAAGGTCTTTATTAGGTAACCTATTTTTAAAATGCATGTCATGTTTTCGGTAATTTTTGTGTTTATCTGATTCTCTTTCAAATCATATTGTTCACTTCGAGGATGTAGGATGTCGGAATGCAATTTATGTATTAATCAATCATAAGAATGAATGAATGTCGGTACATATTTGTTAATTTTTTTAAATAAAAGTAAAGATTTTTGTAAGAAGAATTTCAAGCAAGCTGCATTTTTGTTAATTTAAAGTGTTATTAATAATATTTACCTAGTATTTATTACCAGTATTTAGGCTGCTTAGTAACTATACTATATAGAAAATCGATTTTTGTTGTAGATGAGGCGCACAGGAATTAAAGAGAAGAACAAATTATTTCTTTTAGTTATAAAAGTTTGGTGGTAACGAACAGATCAAAAGCGAACAGGCAAGCAACAACAGGCAGCACTCAAACTATGAAAAGAAAAGAGTGTGTAGAGAAGAGTATAGAAATTATTACGATGTGAATTTGTTTGTCATCTGCAAAGATGCAAGTTAATGCAAAATGAAATGAGGCGAGTGAGTTTGAAAAATTTATTCGAAATGTTGGTGTAAGGGAGCAAAGCTTTAGAACACACAGCACATGCAAACAATGTTTTTAAACGCAAGACATTAACAGCACTATAAGTGAATGATCAGGTACAATGAGTGCCTGGTGAATGAAAGCTCAAAGATTTATAGAAATCAGTAAGAAATTTGTTGACCCAAAACTCGTCAACATGACAGTGAGTTATAGACAGAAAAGACAGAGAGAGAGAGAGAGACATCACTCACCTCGCGAAGACCTATTTGGGAGCAGCTTGGTGTGCATACTGTGTGTATGCCTCGTCGGGTGATGCAGCTGTGCTAGCCTGTTCGGAATCTGTCATTGGCATTGTTGGTATAATAGTTGGTGGTGCATAATATGGATAAGTTGGACTAATATACTGTAACGATGGAGAAAAATTCTATAAAGGAACCGAAAAGGAGTGGGAAAAGATGGAGTAAAAGAACAGATGTAGAATAAAAATTATATATCAACATCATTCAAAGTTTTAATCGGACACCACACACATGAGTATTTGATATAAATGCTTTTGAAGGAGTCCATAAAAAACTTTATAATATAATAGCTGCAAAGGTTATTATATTATATAATATGCAATACTCAAAACATCATATGTATAGTTATACTTAGATTTGTGAATTAATACAAATATTAATGGTTATACAAATTGCAATTTTTTTTTTAGATAAAGCAAGTACGCCATCCCTTGATTTTTGTTCTTATATATACATAGGCATTGAAATAAACTTTAAACCGATTAGCACTTACAGAGTTTCCAATCTGGAGAGTTGCTAGCTGCGGCATCATCGTTCCATATGGGACAGCTGTTTCGCCACTAACCATCATCGATATACCGCGTGGCTGCACCTGATTTACAGCTTCCGGTTTGTAAGACGTGACGCCTAATTGTGGAGCAGCAGCCATTTGCATGTACTGCAGAGCAGACGAGGAATACTGATAAATGTTGGGCATATGCAATGCATTTAATAATCATTCCACTCACCTGATCATCAACTTGAGTGATCGGCTGTGTCATCATATAGCCAGGTATCCATTGCGAACCAGCCACTGGATAACCTCCTACTTGAGGAGCCCCAAAACGAGAGTATGGCACTCCGATGGGTGTGCCGACATTGACGCTGACTCCATTTTGTTGCATAGTTGGATCATAAGCAACGGGTATTCCCTCTGCCGAAACATCTCGCCACGCGCGCGCATTCGGATCAGGTGTTTTAAAGAGATTCTTCTTTTTGGGACCACCATCGGCGAATTTCACCAACAGCGGATCTTTGGCACCTGGTATTGTATTACCGTTAAACATTTGAATAATTTGTTCACATTTCTCACGGCTTTCCATGCGTGCAAATCCAACCCCTAGGTTTGTCATTTATGTTAATTAGTGAACATTTAAAATTTCTGTCTAATTTCTCTTACCCTTTGAATTCATTTGCTGATCACGCAATATTCTAGTGGAGACAACTTGACCATATTTCGCTAACATTGCTTCCAAATCAGTTTCCTTAAAATGGGGCGGCAAGTTTGCTATATACAAATTTGTGGGATCCTGTTCCTGTTGCTGTGTAGTTGTTGGATGCATAGGACAGCAGTGTGTGCAATTTATGTATGTCGTTTAGTTATTGAAGGATCAATCAATCATTTAAGTTTGTTTATGTTCGAAGAATTCACACAAAAGTTTAACATACATAAACAAAAGCATGTTAGGCGTAAGCATGTGATGCATGTG
This sequence comes from Drosophila immigrans, assembly GCA_963583835.1. NCBI lineage: Eukaryota > Metazoa > Arthropoda > Insecta > Diptera > Drosophilidae > Drosophila > Drosophila immigrans. Next base: position 51,405,142 of record OY757141.1, read on the forward strand.
TGTGTGTGAATAATGGTTTGATGTATGTGTTTATATATGTATAAAACAGCGACAGACACGACAAGTATCGAAATAGAGAGAAAGAGAAAAATTAAAACATGGAAATTTTGTCATTAGTAAATTCTTTAAACATTTGATTTTATTGTTGTTTTGAATTTTGTTGGTGTTGTAGGTGAGTGCATTTAAGTGTGCCTGCCTTAATGGGTATTCGAATGTAGAATGTCGTGTCGAATGAAAATGACTCTGGTAAAGACCTAAAATTTGGCTTAAATGTACCTACAATATTTATGGTAGAAATTTTAACCTTTTTTTTTAAACATATATATATATATTATATATATATATTGTATGTATATATAAATATCAATATTTATATATATATATATATGTATATATATATATATATATATACAAACATACAATATATGTATATATATATATATATATAGATAAATGAATCTGGTTGGTCGGATTATGATATATGTATGTCTTATTGGACTTAATTAAGTTAAATACCTGGTCACATATGTATGTCTTAGTTTAAGTGAATTTTATACTTAGTTTATTTTGGTTTTGTATTTCTTAGTTAGATTTTGGCCGGCACAGGTTTGTAGCATTTTGCGTATTCAAACAACAAACTTTGTAGGTTGATTATAAGGCTGGCTATAACTTCAAATATACGAGTCAATTTATACAGTTTAAAATATATGCATGATACATGTCTATAAAGTCTATATAAGGTAAAATAATCATAACTTGAGAATTTCAACTATAAATTATCTTATCTAAAATATTACTTTATGTAACATTACGTTTTGTATTCGACTTTTGTACAAAAACAATAACTATCTAGTAAGTTATTTAAAATAATTGAATATTAAAAAACTGATAAAAATAAGTAGCTTGTTTCTGTCTATTCATTAAATGTTATATTTATTGGCTTACTAGATTTAATATGAATTAATTTGACCTATATACCAGCTATACAATTAAGTTTTATGAGGTAAAAGTATGAACTTTGATACGAATTCGAATTTGGTTTTAACTACGTAATTACTTTGTATTGGGACGTCCATTTTTGGGCATACAGATATTCTAAATCAGGAGTTTTTACAAAAATACCGAGTAGAGTATATATCTAAATGATTCGAAATTGCTCTGTTGACTTGAAATTGTGGTAAGCATATTTTTATTTATGACTTAGTTAAACTATGAAAGTTATAAATAAAAATGAGTGATGAAGTTAGTTTAATTGTTGTATCCAGGTTTCTAGAATTTAATAAATATTGTTGTCTTTTGGTTAAATATAACTACGTTCATGTATTGACAAAATCTATTTTTAATTCTTAGACCTAATTATGTAGCTACATGTACATGTACATAATTTCTTAAAAACTTAAAATGAATAAAAAATGCAGTAGCATTTTAATTCTCTATTTATGCACAGAGTCTGTAATGATATCAAATCATATTTTTCCATATCGGTTATCTCGACGATGATATGTATTAATTTAATAAAGCTTTATAATGAGTTTTATTGCATTACTTAAATACCTGTTTATCTGTGTTTTAAAAATTAAAAAAAACCTTTGATATATAATGAATTTACCAACTATTCAACGAAATTAGTATTGCATTTGTATTCGATCATTTCGTTTATTCTTATTACAACTTTTGGCTATAGCAAGATTAAATGAGATTTTTATAATTTGACAAAGTTGTTTCCGCTTTTTATGTGTATGTATATTTTATCTAGAATGTTTACATCTTAGTATAAATTAAGGAATATTGGTGAAAGCATTTGCTTTTTATTTATTTTATTTATACTAATTTGTACGCATTGTTAATTTAATTTTAATTTAAACAATACAGTTTATTAGATGTACTTATGAGATGTATTTGTAAGTAGATGAAAAAAAAAATGTCTATCTCGTGTAGCTGCCTTTATTTATTTCAAACTTTCATTCAAAATTCTTTAAAATAACTACGGTTAGATAGTATGAATAATCACTACAAATTTGGGGTATGTTCTATAATAATTGTGTTTTAAGGGAATATAAAGGTATTACCTACTTATTTCTATATTAGTCTTTTAACTATGTAGATGAACAACACTACCATCTAGGGGATTTGCTATGGCTGATATTGAAGTTCTGTTTGGATCAGGAAAATATTGGGTTGGGATTGAGTTTAAATGAATTGAATTTAAACAAATATAATTTACAAATATAGTACAAAAAAAAAACTTTGTAAATTATAAATGTAATTAATAATAATAATAAAAAAATGGGTCTCAAAATCAAACGTAACTGACAATTTGAAATAATTAAAGGTGAGTTGTCTGAATTGGGCTATTGGGTATTAATTTGGAGTTGGTTAGGATTATGGAACATATGGTAAGACATCACTGTCTTGGTGGGAATAGTTTGCAGTGTGAGGAGTGAGAATTACTTGCATGCAAACAAACGTACAATGGCCGGCCTATGAAGCACCCAGATACCCACTTTGGCCATCTGAGCTTGCACTCCCTTTGCCTGCAATCCCTTGACGGCGCCCTCAGCATAGGCTGGCTGCTCAAAATCGACGAATCCATAACCTGTAAGAAACATATTTTGTTTTTGTTTTTGTTTTTCGTTTTGTGTGTGTTTTGATTAACATAGGAGGTGGAATTTTTTAATTGCATGTTTGAATATATATATGCGTATATTTAAAATTGTACAAATATAATTTTTTGGGATGCACATTTAAAAATTTAGAAGAGTATAATTTGTGCGTGCAATTTAAATTCCGATATAATCGAAATAAATATCAAAAACAAATGAACAAAAACAAAACATTTTTAAAATGTCGAATTCAGTTTGAAATAGACATAAAAAGTGAGGAAATGACAAAATTAATTAATAATCAATCAGTTTACAATTTGTTTCATCAAAAATAGATAAAAGCAAGAAAGACAAAGAAGACAAAATGCTTATATTGTCCAAAGAAAAAATGAAATAAATTATTAATTACTCAGATGTTTGTATAGCACGTTAACCAATTTATTTTATGTATTGTCAGGGTTATCACATTTATCTCTTAGTTAAGGAAGGGATAAATTACAAAAATATATAATTAATATATATATATATAGATATATATAATTATTACATATAGTAGTAGGGTTAGTGCAATTGAATGAATGCATGGATGATACGAACGCGTAAAAAAACTTTACGAAATTATTAACCCATAATTTGAAGAAAAATAAGGGTTGTAATTTATAATTATGGTCAGCCGATTGAAACGTTTTCAAAGTAACCATCATATTTATTATGGCAAATTTACTTTAAAATATGTCTAATACTCTATGCATTTTATGGGATTATAGACTGAGTTTTTTTATAACAGATTTTGAAATAGGAAGTTAATATTAAATAGAAAAAAATTCAGTTCATCAAAGCGCTTCGTAAAAAATTTTCTTCGCATATTACAAAAAAACAAGGAAGAATAGAAAAGAAGCGATTAAAGAAACTAATTGTTTTTTTTTATTCTTTTCTGTTATCCCTTTTTTATATTTAAATTACATAACACATACTAATAATACATATAAGAAAAACACACATAAATAAAATAATGATGAGAATGGTGAAGAAAAAAATACCTTTACATTTGTTTGTTGTTTTATCTAAAATAGCCTTGGTTGATATAATTGTTCCATATCTGAAAGTAAATAAGAATAAAATTGAGTCAGGAGGATATTTAATTTGATCCAATTATACAAGTTTCAACTAAATAAGACAGCAAGAGTCCACTGCTAGCCCGCTAACCAAAGCCTAGACAGTTGTTAGAGACTATAATAGCACACTAATAAAACAAGTTAGAAAGTCGACTGTGAGATGCCCGCTACCCTTTGCGAGAAAATACACTTATTTGATATATAACAAATACCAAAAAATATATCAACAATTATTTTTTGTGTTAAAAAAATACAGAATATACCAAACACGGTGACACTGTCAACAAATCAAACTATGCCAGTAAATATTAATAGATTTCTACCCAAAAAGTTTCGAATAAAATTTCTTGTATTCATGGCACATGTACATATTGTCGTAAGTTATACAAAAAGATAAATACAGACGAAAAAGAATTATTAAAAGTAATTTTTACTGATTCAAAAGTATCAGTTTGTAAAAACCTAACTGAATTCGATTTATGTCCCATAATATTGTTTATAAGTACCTTTTTTGTTTTGCATCATATCGTAAGTAAATGTGTAGGAGTCATTTGAGCTTATTAGCTTCTTCTCTGAGCTATAGTTATTATGTTGCGTACCAAAATTAAAGACTTCAGCTTTGAAATTACGTTTATTAAAAATCATTTTTACTGATTCAATAGGATCAGTTTGTAACAACCAAACAACCAGCGTTAGTGTAGTAATCCTATTTTTCTTTAGATGACGTTTTAAAAATTGTGTGCGGACAATGAGTAGTTCAATTAAGGCGAAATAATTTTCTTATAGAGACTATTGTGTAAAAATTGTATTGTTAGTCTTGATATTTAATTATTTTAAAATTACTTAGAGAAGTTTTCTATGCATGACTTTACAAACATGTTCATTAAATTCGAATACTTACTGTGCACACATATTCACTAAATCCTTATCCGTTGTCCCTTGCTGAAGACCTCTTATGTACAGGTTTGTCTTCGACAATTGCTCGCCACCCTGTTGATTTTGATTCTGTGCCGTGCCGTTAGGACCCATTGTGGTGTTTGTGTTTGTCGCGTTACTCAGACTGGTGCTCAGTGTGCCACTCTGGGAGCCCGTATTCGATGAGCTGCTAGAGTTCGTATTGCTTGGTGAAGCTGCAGTTGGAACACGCTGGCCGTACTAAGCAAAAAGAATAAAGTTTAAAGTTTAATTATTATAGATTTTATTATTTCGATAAATACGTACATTAAAACGTATCGGTGATGAAACATGTATGTAAATATATGTGAATCGGATAAAAAACATTGATTTTGTTATAGACGAATATGAACCTATAAATCTTAAGTTGATATTTCTACGAAACTACTTCTTAACAAGTAAGAAAGCTGCAAGATACCCGCAACCCATTTTGAGAGAAAACAAAAAACATAAATGATATTTCAACAAATATACCAAAGAAATATACGGAAATTAATTTGTTTGAAAAAAAAATCATAACATACCGACATGGTCACATTGTCACCTAAACAAACAAGTGAATTTTGCCTATAAAAATGATTCTTAAATAACTTCTATGTTTTTCATTCGATCACAATCAAATTCACAGGAATCATTGAGACTATACTTATTAGAATGCATGCCTAAATGCAATGCTCTAGGTCTATTATTATGGCTTTTTCAGTTTTCGGGGGCGGAAAGGGGCGTGGCAAAAATCTAAAACAAACTTAAACTTTATGGGGACGGATATGCCTTCTTCTATCTGTTACATAAATTTATTGTTGGCACTAAGTTATAATACTCTTCTCTCCTATGGGTGGCAGATATGAAAATCTTAAAACGTAGGTTTTATTAGCATGAGTTTGGTTGAAATTTTCAACCATCCTCTAGGGCAAAATGTATTCGTATTCTCTCGATAAATATGTATTTGGAGTTGGTTGATTAACGAGGTAAAGTTTCTAATGCAGAGATGTACCTTGTAATAATATCAATATCAAATTATTATTTACTGAAAGGAAAATGTGTAAGAAATTATACAATCTTTTTTTTTGTAGAACTAGTGTCTTTTATTCTACATAAATTAAAAAAAAAGATATAAACATTCACGAAAATGCGTATGTATGTGCTTATGAGCGGAAACCTCGCATATTTTTGATAAGTACTTGAACTTGCGAATGTGTGGATATAAATAAATAAGTATAAACACGAAGTGCATGAATATGTACGGGTTAAACCAGTGCAACAACAACATACACATTTTTAATTGAATTAAAGACAAGGCAATTGAGTGGGCGACCAGCTTAACTAAGCTGGATTTAAAAAACAAGTACAAAATCTACAGACGAATGAGGTAGACATCTATGTTACTCTGTGAGTAGCAAGTATAAAATAATGCAATAGGGATTTGAACCTATTGGAAGTGCGTGGATCTCATAGTTAGGCAGGGCAAGTATGTTTTGTTTTTTAGATGACTTACTTTTTGTTGTAAGAATGTAGAATTTGGATAATAATACTTTTTATACATCCAGTTTTTTCACCAAAAAATAAGACTAAAATATAAGCAAATACAAATATGAATTATTTAAATGTGTATATGTAGATATACTATACATACACATATGTATGTGAAAACGTGGTATGATTATAAACTAACGAACACTGGGTTTTCTACATTTTTAAATTTTCCCTAAGTAAAACCGTTTAATGTTGTTAATATGTTTCTTATGAAAAATTCATATGAAACAAGTAAGGAAGATACAATCGAGAGTGCTCGCCTGTAAGATTTATATAAAAAAAAACCGTGCATGGTCATACTGTCAGTAAGACAAACAAGCAGCAAACGAGCAGCTGAGTCTTATTTTTGCCCCATAAAGTTGTTTCTTGAATAACTTCTATGTTTCTCATTCGATCACAACCAAATTCTCATCATTATGACTACAATCATAACTAAAGCCATAATTATGAGATGGTTAGCAAAATACAACGCTGAAGCTGTATTAATACGACTTGTTTTTATCGATTTAAGGAGGCGGAAAGGGGCGTGGAAAAAATATAAATCAAACTTGATCTGCGTAAGCCATACAAGAGTACTGTCATCAACTTTGATGACTTTGTGTCTTATAGTCTCTGACATCTATGTGTGCATACAGACGGAAACACGGACGTGGCAATATCGTTTCGGCTGTTGATCAAGAATATATATCTAGTTTGTGGGGCGGAGATGCCTCCTTCTACATATATTTTCTGTTGGCATTAAGTTATAATACCCTTCTACTCTATGGGTAGCGGGTATAAAAAGCAAATTTGTTAATGGAAATAAACTGATAAAGTTAATTTTGACTAACTAATGATTTTAATTGGGGCCTTTAAGGTCTTAAGTTAAAAATTTCTTTTTCCAATACCGTTGTTAATAAACGGTTTTCTTAAAGAAGAAGGTGTTATACATATTACTACAAATTTAACTATAAGCCAAGAAACTATTTTATAAAATGTCAATGTTGTGAAGTACTAGAAGGAAATCTGACCCTTTTCCACCTCTTGCGTTTTCGACGAGATGTGAATTAGACAAATGGGTTGCATGAGTGGGGTAATTCCCAATTGCTTTAAAGTTTAAACATTTGATTGCCAGCCAATTTTAAATGCTAGGTGTCCTATGTTATATGAATGTTTAGACAATATAGGGTTTTTTGAACAAAAAAAAACCATGCTGACTAATGGTTTTGTCACTTGCACACAATATTTAAAAACAAGTTCAAAGTAATGTAAAAATGTATAAATGCAATAGACTTTAAGGCTTTTATGCACATATTACATCTATACAAAAGACTTTTCTTCCATTCCACTCAAGAAGAACGACGTGATCAGAAACCACATCGTGTTTTAAATTTAAGAAATGTCCCCTCTTTCTAGCTTGTTAATGAAAAGCTGGGGTAAATTGCTAATTATCTGAACAAGGACTATCAGTCAAGATTGACTAAGATCAATTTACGACCTTTGTCGGAATACCAAACCCTGGAAAGTCTTAAAATAATAATTGGCTAGAAAATAAAATGTCAATTCCTAATGTTGCACAAAACTCAATTATTTTTGCGTACATATTTTTAAACGAGGATATGGTATTTCACGAAAATTACTTATTTATAATCAATTACTAAATCCATTCAAGGAAAGTCGAAACTTTTGTGTATTTTAAAATGTTGTACTTCTTAATTGTATATTACAGTCATGTGAATCTTTAAAAACGGAAGTTACACTTAACAATTATGATGGGGGGATTCAAAGCTGAGTGCACAATAGAGGCATGCAAGGGATGATTTTAGGGCACGCAATACACAAAAGCGTACATTCACAATGACAAATTGGAAAATTGTTGAAGACAATACGTTTTTGGCACGGGAAAAGCAAGCACGACGAGGATAACGATGACAACACTTCCATTCAATAGTTTCACAAAAATATAAATGTAAGGGAAAGCTTAAGTTCACTCATTCTAAGAGTTATCATGAAAATCCCTTTTCCTTAATAATCCGTAGTAAACTCCTTTATAAAATTCATAACATACAGCATCACAAATGCACATAATGTGAATGTCACAAGTAGTTTATTCGAAGATATACATTTTTGTGTTAAGTACCTGCTCAGAAAATAATATAACTAGTCACACAATTATTAGTAATTAATTAATTATTATTAATCGTACTTCTTCAGTGAAATTTTACGAATAAAAATATCTGTGACTTAAAGCAATGTTGCAAATTTTACAGGAAGTGTCGTGTTTTCAACAAAACGAACTTTTAGAACTCTTTGATTTGGGCAAGTAGAATGTGAATTTTGAATTTTCATCTTCAGTTTTGTTTTTATAATATCATTAAGTATACAAAATGAAGGTGAAAAGGGAATGTTTATCATGCATACGTCGCATGAGATACGACACATATGCGTCCCCAGACCGACATTTGCGATATGTACAAACATAATGACTGAGATAATTGTAATATAGCAACAGCAGCAACGACAATAACAAAGTGAAACCTTAAGCGTAATCTGAGCAGGACATACTTATATGTATGTAACATATGTTTTTGCTGAATATATCTAATTGAACATGACTCATTTCACATAACAAATGTAAAATAAAAAAAAACAATCACAAATGAATAGACCATTTGTACCCTCAATATTAAGTTTTACAAAATCTTCGATTTCTATATTGAATCTAGTACATTTATAATCATTTACTTCATAAGCTGTTTGTGCATATAAATTCAACAGCGAATTCAGATTAGCTTAAATTTGATCACGTTATCAATATATCAATCAGACGATTAAAAAATAGAATAAATTCATGTCGCATTCTTTGTTCATGTTGTTCCTGCTGATTCACTATCCTCGTTGTGGAGCAAAAACTCAATTCATATTTCGTCACTTGATCAGGCAATATTCGATCGTATCGCCGAGATGCCGGTGCCTGGTACTGGTTAACTTAGTTTGAATTCTGAGTATTATTTATATAAGTGAATAACAAATGTCTATATGAATAACAGCTGACAACATTTTTCTTGCAGTTGTTACCCTTGCTGATAAGAAATTACTTATCGTTATATATGTATGCGGAGAAGTCATTTTAATCACATTTTTAAACCCAATTCCAACGCCATAAAGGAATAACTTTAGCTTAATAAAAACATACATTCTTTATAACTTTCTACAATTTCAATTTTTTAGCAATAAAGCGATTTAGCTATGTTCATTCTGTCTCTAAAAAGACTTATTTATGTATATATGTACATATATATGAAAATATAATTACATATGTATACATGGAAATATTGCCAAATCTTGTTTAGAATTTCATTGAATCTGTGCTGTTTAATATTTGAGAAAGCAATTCATTTTGGTTCACAGAAAAGCTAACCGTGAAATTGCCAAAATTGATGGTGAGCAAATATATACATATATGTTATGTATGCTTTAAATAGTGACAAAATATTAAAATATAAGAGTTTATTAAGACTCAATTAATTGCCTTCACGAAATAAATGTATGGTAATTCGAGATATCAATTATTTGTTGAAATTATTGTTTCATACTTTTCACTTTCAATGGGAGCCGAAACATTCTATTGATGAATTTATGATGCTTTCAGTGGTTGCTTTTGGAAATAATTGTACTAACCTCCAAAGTGCTGAGCGGATTAACCCACTGGTAAGCCTAGAAGCAAAAGCAAATCAAGCGCACAGTATTTATATTAATAACATTCAAATTGCAGTATTTCTTTAACATTACTAACATAATAAACGAACTTAGTTTTAGAAAAACATTTGTTGTAAAAAGCTCATCGATACGCCGAAGAAATGGACCACTCCATGTAGAAAATGATAAATAAAATCTTTCTTAGTTTTCTCAAATAGTCGTAACGTGTTTACAAGGGTGTTAATATGAATATATGTATGTACATGCAGATGTACATATACTCAGACGTATATACATATAATATGTACATCCATTTTGCGGACAGAAGCTGGCGGCTTTAGTTCTTTTAATTTTTCACACAAGAAACAAAGCAAGGCAATAAATTGTATTTCAACGAAATTCAGCTCAAAAATTTTGCTGTGTTGTCTGTTGGTTTAATTGTTGTTGCTGTGGCAGACATTGAACTTTACTATGTATTTTTTTTGCAGCGAGTACGGGTGTGTGGGCGAAATACAATAACGAAGCGAAATGAAAAATAAAACAGAATAGAGAGCGGCACACGCATAGATGACACTAATAACATCTGTGTATGTATATCTTCTCACATAATTTGAACATGCACATACATACATATGTACATACATACAAAACATCGTACATAGTTGGATTACAGTTTGTGTTTCATTATTTTTAAAAAGCAAATAAAAAACCAAAGAAATTCAATCCGACAAGTTAAAAAGGAACAATTTTCTACAATTGAGTTTATTTACTTTGTTTTTCTTCTTTTTTTTGGATTTGATAGCTAGCTACCGTTTGTGCTTTTGTTGGAAAACGTCGACGATTTTGGCGTTTGCTTTTTGCCGCTGTTTCTTTACTTTTCTATTGCATACAGGCACACACGGCGAAGCATACGCACACAGTTACAGTTGAATGAAGCTTTTTGCTGTTTACAAACTTTTGCGACGTTTTCAAGTGCGTCCCTGGACGTAGACAGTGACGTTTACAGAAAGAGAGCGAGCAAGAGAAAAAGAGAGCGCGAGTACCAGTTGGAGCGGCAGGCAACGTAAGCTTTAACTATTTTTCTTGACTGTCTTTTTTTTTAGATTTGATGTGTGTATCTGAAAAATATGTATGCATGTACATACATATGTATGTATTTTCGCTTGCCTTTGCACATTGATTTTTGCTGTTGTGTTGCAAATAGCTTTAATAACTTTCTATTGCTATTTTTAAATTTTTAATGCCATTTCACAGCTGCACATACACATGTACGGCATACATACAAATAAATACGAAGCAGACAAAACGAATAACGAAAGCAATGTGTAGGAAAGAATGAAAAAAACCGCACATACGATAATATTTCACTACCTTATTGTTATAAATTATTATTTTTGCAATAACTTTTATTAGTCGCTGCTCTTTGGCTTTTAATTTTGTTGTTGACGATGAGCTTGATGACGAGACGACGTCAACTTATTGTTATACATATGTACACACACCCATATGTTTATTGAGAGAGCCGATGAATAGAGACGAGCAACTGTATGCACCAATTCAATACAGTAAGTAAAATGGAGAGATGTGGTTGTTTTTGTTGTAGTCGGCGCGAACACGTAGCTAAATTTTGCAAGCTTTGAACAACGAACAGAACAAACGAACGAACGAACAGACGAACAAACTGTGACACTGTCCCACAGCCCAGCTGATTTAAATTTTGTTTGAATTTTTGTGTTTGAAGCACGCGCACACAAACCGGCCACGACAAAAATTAAAATGAAACTGAATGCAAAGACAAGCAACCCAACGGCAAACACAAACCTAAAACCGGCGGAGAGCGAACATGCGCAGTAGATAAGCTCTCTTTTACTTACGAGAGAACCAGAAAATACAGCGAAAAAGAATCTGCAAATATGAGTGCGAGTGAGAATACCTCTTCCGAATGAATGGGTGGATATCTAGCCGAACTGGTAGTAAGAGCGGAGTAGCAGAATATCAAAATTTTATAGAAAAGCGCCGGCATGCGGCGACGTCTCTACCGCAAATGAACTGCATACGTGTGTACCTACATGCAAACATATACATGTGCACACTTACGGTATGTATTCATTTATACCAGCATACATATTTTATTGGTCTTTGTAGGAGACGCTCTCCAACCCCTGCTTATAAATGAAAATCCATTGCGTTGGGGGTGTTTTCTCGAATTTTCATGGCGCTTAGAGTACCAACTCAAGAGATAGAAGAGAGAGAAAGCGATGGAGCAACAGCCATTCATACATACGTACTTATGTTGACGTCAACGCCGTTGTCGTCGTCTGACTCAACCGCAGCGTTACCACCACCGAATTTGCACAGTGGAACAAAAATTCAGCATTTTGGAGCAATTATTACTTCATTCATCAATTTGTTTTGTTCTCTTCGGCTTTTTCATAAAATTACTTAATTTGTCCCATGCGTTATATTTGTTAAATGTCATGATTTCAGCTGAGTTCCGCCCCTCTTTACCACAGCCTACACTATCTATGTACATACATATGTATGTACATTTGTAGGAGTGGTGGTCTTTGTTTGACACGAGCAAATGGCATATTAAAAAAAAATGTTTTGAAATTTGATTAAAATAAAATATATGTAGTAACTGTAACGTCGATTGAAAATTGCCAGTCGCGACGTCACACTTTGCACTCGTGTCCAAGTAATTAATGTATGTACATACATACATACATACAAAAGCTTGTATGATAGTATGAAAGAATGAATACATATGGAAATTCTCGTCCGTATGGGCGCAGGTGCCTTCGGGTTAGTTCCAATTGGCGACCCAGTGATTTCCTGGACACCATCAGCGTTGTGGATGTCTCCGGATATTATAATTAAATCAAAAACCTTTCGACTATAAATCTGAATAAATTTTTTTTATTAACGCAATCTGGTTTCTACATTTGTATGTATGTATGTATACATACAAGCACGTGCATATGTGTATATGGATATGTATGTGTGAATGTACATACATACATATTTAATTTAAATATGTACATACATCCCTAAGAACATATGTACATATGTATGCGTGTACGTTCATTTTAAAATTAAGCCAAGATATATGTACATACATGTTTCATAATGTTCATAATTTCAATTAGAATCAAACTTAAAAAAAAGCTAAATAAAAAACACAACAAACAAATATTAATTGTTGATGCAAAATAAACCGTTTCATCTCTTTGTATATTTTGCTCTTTAGTTTAAAGCAAAAGAGAGGAAAGACACAAGAGAGTGGGTGAGAAAACTAAACGTAAAGTTTATAAAAATGTCACAACAACAAGAATAACAAATTCCATATGAGTTCGCACGTATGTATGTAGATGGGTGGGGTTCTCTGGAAGGAATGAGCAACAAAAGCAAAGCGAAAGCAACGATAATAACAATACATACGAGCAAATGGCATTAGACGATGGAGAAAAGGGAAGGGAAGCAAGAATTCTCAATTGAAAACGAATGCGTATAAATGTGCCCATATGGAAAACACAATTCATAATTCGCGCTGATGAGAGGCTGTATGGATGTCTTGTGTTTATGGTATTGTATTGCGGGGCGTACGGCTTAGCCAGAAAATTGCTTTTTCTATGTATGTATGTATGTATCTGCCTACACATTATTTTCTTATCTGTAGGTAGCCTTTTGCTTGCAATTTTTATGCTGGTGTGGCGCTGGCGGCGGCGTCGCTGGTAGCATTGTCATCGGGGTGTGAATGCGTCGAAGTTATCAGCTAGCGCCTGCGCTGCTTACCAGATTATATTAATAGGTAGTGCAGACATAAGCGACGAGGCCCATGACGCTGAGCCACCCTCGCATATGACGCTAACATTCAGTTCAGTTTGCATTTACTTAGCTGCTCCAAAGTAGTTGTCGTAGGCAGCGACCTCAACGCCACTCGATATCATTATTGAATGCGGCGTATCTTAAAATGATTGTACATACATATATCAGTTAGGCAGACAAAGTCAGTGACTATTGCTTCCCCTTCTTCCCACGCATACATATGTACATATGTATATACATCCGTCAAATTAAGCATTATCTTTTAAGTATGAATAACTTTATTCACTTCGCTTACAGGTTGACATGAAATTAAATGCTCGTTATTAGTTTTTGTTTTCTTTGCACATCATATTTCTTATTTCTTATCACTCGTCTTCCTCTCTCTTTCTCGCTCTCTCTCTCTCCCTGTCTCTCTGATTGGCGTACACTGCTGGCTGTTGCTTTTGTCTTTCTACAGCTGGTGGCGCAGCAAAGCATCCAATCCCCAACAACATCTAAAGAAGATTTAAGCTGAACATTTGCTTGCTTAGCATAAACCACAAGATTCATATCGCACGTCGCAAACCCCAGCCCACATAATAGACCACCAATCAAAAGATACATACTTATCCATCATTTATTGCATTTTGATTGTCAACCGGCAATTGTTGTTGTACTTGTAATTGAAGTCAACTTCGTACTTCCAATTTTTCGCAAAAAGAAAACGTCCATGCATATGTATATTCGAACAAATATTCGTATTGAATGTATGTGTAGAAATAAATATAAATATCAGCTGTATAAATTACATTTTTTTTTATAATCAAAGATAAAAAGCATGTATTTTTACATTGTAGTATGTGCACGCTTACATAAGAGAACTGTCTTGTTGGTCATATAATCACATGTACATTAAGAAACACGATTACATTTTTCAAATCTAATAACTTTGTATACTTTTGCGCTAAAGATCTAAAAACTAGAACTATATATAAAGTCTACATAAAAGTCTTTGTAAAGAAATTGCAGAAATACATTTAATATAGATAAAGTATTTACCACATAATCTAACCATTAAAAATAAAATTACAATTTTGTGGGCGGCTTATCTATTATCGATTTATGTTAGGCCCTTGCAATTAGGATAAATACACATACTATTATTTACTCAACGCGTTGATAAGAATGAAGCGAACAACTATTCTCATTTACGGATAAGTTGTATGTATGTACATAAAAACATTTATTGAATTCCCGGTCATTAACAGCAACACACATCTGCTTTGCCAACATGAAACATTAGACGCAGTCTTGCCACTGATCAATATCAAAATGAAAGAGGCCAATAACATGCTATACGCGAAATTCGTGAACATATTTATGATTTGCAGATAGCATGGAGAGAGAGTTAGTTGGTGTGGGCTTAAAAATCATTTTCGTATACTTTGTGTTGTTTTTTTTCGCTAGTTGGTATCGTTTGCTTCACAAATGTCAAAATTCGTTGAAAGCCCCTCAAGCAAAAATATGAATAACGACACGGATAAAAATAGAGGCGAGATGCGTGTAAATTGGGATAGTACGTGTCCGTAGGAAGAGGGTCTGGCGAACATAACATCAGCCTTTTGTTTAACTTTTGCCTAACTGGGATGCCACTTAATGGCAGCTTCACAGCGTCCTGCCGTTGTATGGGTTTAACAGAATTTTTCTCAACTTGTTAAAAGTGTCAATTTTCGCTTTACGACACGTGGGCGCTAAAAAAGCGAGGAAGAAGAGAAGGCGGAACAATTGACTACACTGTTTGCTTATGCTTACATGGGAAAAACAGTCGAATGGAGGGTAGCTAAAAGGCAAAGGACCAGAAGCACAAAGATGAAAATGTGAAGAGCACAGTTTCTCCCGCTGTGTAGTTGGGTTAGGAGAGAGACGATGGGGCGTGGGTTACTTTCCATGTCGTGAGAGCTACGACAACATTGGGGGCTTATTGTGTTACGCACACAGGAGCTGACATCACTTCTAAAGCTGGAGCCGGAACTGGAGCTACTGCTTGTCAGCTACTTTTTAGTCCTCAGACAAAATTGCCAATTAAAACGTGCCACAAGCTTTGACTACAGTGTCTGCCCCGTGAATTCATCAGCATGCTGTTGTATTTTTTTTTTAGTTAACTTTGAGCCGATTAAGTGTCGGACAAACAAACCTCAGCGGAGCTGCATACCAAGCTTTCCGTCTACTTTAACTGTTTGTTACAAAACGATCGCTTTAATAATTTAACTAAAAATTGCATTGTAAGTATTATATGTGCGAACACTCAGATAATGCAATAATTTAGAAGTAAAAATGATTACAAAAGTTCAATCAGTTCATGAGCCTGTCCGGATAACGAATATTGCATATAGAGATAAAATCACTAAAAAGTTATAAAAGGAACCAAACCGCTAATTAGAATAAGTGGCGTATGAATGTATTTTCTGCATTGGCGGAAAGCAAAGAGGAATTAATAATCTTTATTTCTTATGCGTTTTGTTTGACTTATGTTGGATAAATGACTGTAAAAGAATCTAATAGTTTCCAATAGTTGATTATGATCAGAGGATGGACGTCAATGTACCTCTTAAATTCCTGCGAATAAATATGTTAAGTTTTAACGCACTTCGACACATTTTAAGAACGCCGTACTGCATACGTTTGAGAACTTTGTTATGTTTATTTTTTTGTAGCATTCACCCGTTATTTCTCCATCTCAATTTCAGTCACGTTTGACATTCATATTTGTTGTCAAATTATGCGTGTGATGTTGTATGCTTTTGTTGTTGCCACAGCAACAGATAACGGAAGTGGCCAAACAAAATTGTCAGATTTGTAATGTCAATGTTAAGCAAATAAAATGGGGCAGTAAGTGAATACCAATTACAAAAGTTGGGATGCGAAAGAATTACATTGAGTACTGGTCTTGACTAATTGACTATCTTTCATCCATATATGTATAAAAAGTAGTTCGCAGTCATTCAGTCACTGATTACACTATCAACGCACAGCAAAACCTGTAAATGCTCCGACGCCCCGACCGAAATTAATTTCTTAATTTTATAAAGACAAGTTGTTTTTAATTTATAAAAAAAACATTGGAAATAATGATACTCCACGTATTTATGTTTTAAAACATAACTATAACTACAATTGCATTTTGATTTCCACTCTTTAATATCTTATATCTTAATGATATTGTAATTATATTTTGAACAAAATCTTTCAAATCGCCAAGCTTAAACTAATTTGAATGATGCTAAAAACAATCATTTTTGGGGAAGTGGAGAACGTTGATTCGGTCCCTGAAATAATTTTTTGTTAACAACATAGCAAATATGTTTATGTTGTGTTTTAAGGAACAATCCAATTTTTTAAGTTTTACATGAAAATACAAGCTCGAAGGATCATTTTGTTTTCGGAATTTCTCTCATTCAAGGCTGTGGTCCAGGGGTTGGAGCGTGTAAATGTGTAAGCCCAAGTGTTGATAAGGGGAAGGCTACACGATTTTAGTCTGTCCGTACGAGTACACTTACAAAACAAGTAAGAAGGCTACAGTCGAGAGTGCTCGACCATAAAATACCCGCAACCCATTTCGAGAGAAACAAAAAAACATAAATGAAATTTGAACAAAAATATACCAAAGAAATATACTGAAATTTGTTTTTTGTTTATATTTGAAAAAATCCATAACATACCGACATGGTCACTCTGTCAACTAAACAAACAAAGCGTGAACTGCTGTATGTGAATTTTGCCTATAAAATTGATTCTTAAATAACTTCCTTGTTTTTCATTCGAACACAACCAAATTTACAGGAATCATTGAGAGTATAATTTAATTATTATTATTATTACGGCTTTTTTCAGTTTTCGGCGCGGAAGGGGACGTGGAAAAAATCTAAAACAAACTTAATCTGCGTAAAACCTACACTAATACTGTCACCAAATTTGATATCTCTAGGCCATATACACACTTAAAACGTCCATTTGAATTGGGCACAACTTTTTTTGTTAAATAATTAAACAAATAACTATTGTTCTACTAATCAGATACCAAAATTACAGGGTATATTAATAGTATTAAGCACAGATGGCTTACCAAATTACAAATCATTACACTAAGAACTTTTCGAGTTATACGCGATTGACATAAATAAAAGTGACTTTTTCTAAATTTATGCATATTGTGGGCGAAGGCGGCGTGGCATCCAAGTTTTGAAATAAACTTGATCTGTGTAATGAAGTAGGAACTTATGTACCAAATTTGGTATCTCTATGTCTTATAGTCTCTAAGATCTAGGTGTTCATACGGACAGACAGACGGACGTGGCTATATTGTCTCGGCTGTTGACACTGATCAAGAATATATATACTTTATGGGGTTGGAGATGCCTCCTTCTGCCAGTTACATACATTTCCTGTTGGCACTTAGTTATAATACCCTTCTACCCTATGGGTAGCGGGTATAATTACCAACAACAAAGCTTGCCATTATTTAATTAAATGTTGAAGTATTTCAACTAGACAAACAAATGAATAACATGTTGAGGTGGTCTAAAAACAAAATAAATAATAATCACACCAAAATCGATATTGTCATATAAAAAATAGCAAAAACAAAAAATACGAAGGGCAACCACGAGCTGAATAGAGTACCCTTTCACAAAAACAGTAACTACATATTTATGAAGATACCCTTTCACAAAAACAGTTATTACATATTTATGAAGATACATATGTTATGTATAAATGTCGCTCGAAAGCATAAGATAGGCAATGATTTTTTCTACTTTAGTATCATATGGCAGTGGCTTAAGTGCTATATATTACCAATGTAGAAAAAAATCGTTGCCTATCTTCTAGAGAACGTATTATGTAAGTATGGGTCTTTATGGGATGACAGGTTTACAGCTGAATTCCCTGATAGATCCGATAGGCAACAAGAATCTCCTTTGAGGCAGAATGAGTTGTCAATCTACACAGACGGATCAAAGACGGCAGAAGGCACTGGATCGGGGGTCTTCTCCGAAGACCTTGCAACCAATCTTTCCTTTCGTCTTTCTGACTGGTGTAGTGTGTTCCAAGCGGAGATCTACGCTGTCTGGCAAGCGACCAAGTTGATACGGACACTGGGCGGAAGCCCGAGGGACGTGTCCATTTACGTTGACAGCCAATCAGCGATAAAACCACTCTCATCGAACACCATTAAGAGTAAACTAACCCGAGACACAGTGATGTCACTAAACCTATGCCAACCACACTCTATCAGACTTGTCTGGGTACCTGGGCACATTGGAGTACCAGGTAACGAGGCGGCTGATGAGTGTGCTCGACTGGGGTCAGCGTCATCAGAAACTCTCGCGGTGATCGAAATCAAGAGGCCTATTCCATGGGTCAGTATGTAGTTGTTTTTTCTTTAGATGTTGGTTTTGTTCGAAATGGGAAAATTTATAGAAACTTTTTTTTAATTAAGTGTCATGCAATGGAATTTCAATATATATTTGTCGAATAACGATTATTAACGTGATTTTCTTTTGCTTGTGACCGAATAGTATAACAGATTTTTTGCTGTTTGATTTGCTGCTTGCCTTACTATATTTCACCGTGTTGGGTATATTTCGTATTTTTTCACAATAAATGGATATTAGAATACAATAAATATTTTTTTGGTTTTTTTAAATATCAAATAGGTGTATTTTCTCGAAATAATTAGCGGTTCTATTTAGTAGACTCTCATGAAATATAACTACTTTTTCTTAATGAAAATTAGAATTATGTTAAAATTTAAATCATAAATCAATCCACAGTATCAATGTTTGCTGAATGTTCAACAAATTGAATTGAAATAATTTTAAGTCAACACTGTTCAGAAAGCACATATGTTAGTTTCTCTGTTTCGTAACACTCCTTTTTATACCCGCTACCCACAGGGTAGATGGGTATTATAACTTAGTGCCAACAGAAAATGTATGTAACAGACAGAAGGAGGCATCTCTGACCACATAAAGTATATATATTTTTATCAGTGTCAACCGCCGAGACGATATAGCCATGTCTGTTTGTCCGACTGTATGAACACCTGGATTTTTACACGCTATTTTCAAATATATACAACAAAAAAAAAACAAGTTTCAGTATATTCTGGTATATTTTTTGTTAAAATATCATTTAAGTTTTTTGTTTTCTCTCGAAGTGGGTGGCGGGTATCATACGGTCGAGCACTCTCGATTAAAGCTTTCTTACTTGTTCATATTATCCTTTCTTCATATTATTATATTATATTTTTTGCGAAATTATAATATAGCAAAAAAAATATGTGTGTATTAAAATCAGTTGATCATGTTCCACAAGGCAATAACGTTTGTTTTATTGCATTTAATAAGTGATAATGGAAAACACATTAAATTAATTATCAACAAAAATGTGTAATTTGGGAATACATTCCTGTTGTATAATTGCACAATTGACTTAACTTCTAAACAGGCATTACGCATAAATCAATAAGCATTCCGTTGCCAATAGTTGCATAGCGACACGGTAATACATCTATCACACAAACAAAAAAAACCCCAACTATTTATAATAAAGTATATTATATGAATAGTTATTCTTGAGCCCGTAAACTTTGAAATAAAATTTCCCTATAAATATCGTAAGCATCATCACCAAATATGTTGACGTTTGTATGTTGACGGCCAAAACCAATACAATTTCGATGTAAAAGTCGCTAATAAATAACAAAATGAAAAGACCATAAATAATTGTTGAGGGGTGAGAGTCATCCGTTCATAAAAATTCGGAGGATTTCTTAACTACCATTTAAGGAACTGGCAGTGATAAGAACACAGGACAAAGAGATTGAATGAATCAATGAACTAAAGGTTAAAGAATGGACCAACGAAAAATAGACAGTGCATATAGAAATAAAGACCAAATGGTGCCTGATGCCCGAATTGGGTTGCAAAGTGGTAGCCACAAACCCCAATGCAAAGGAATCAACTATTGGCTGTCTTAGAGAAACTAAAATAACGAGAGATTGGTAACCTAAAGGCATAACGAAAGCGAATTGCTAACTGTTTTATTGATAATTTATTTTCATCACTTTTCGGTACATTTATTAGTTGTGGTTGCCGCTGGCATTACACATACATACGTACCATGCGAGTACATTCATTTCCAAGAACATTTAATTTCCATGAAGGAAACAAATCTACAATTAAGTGTTTTCAATTAAGAGATGGTATCTATTTTTGTAACAAAAGATCGTATATTTTTTTACATTTCAATATTTTAATATATATTAAAAAAGATCAGATCGCTTAATTGAGATTGCATTCCAACGACATTCCCAGCAACATTGGATATATTATATCGTCATTGGATATTTTATATCATATTTACCCTTTAAGTTTAATTTAATTTCATTTGCTAAATGGTACTTCAGACGGCACACTTTTAGGTTGTTTTGCTTAAAATTATATTTTATCAATTTGTAGTGTCAGAAGTGGTCAATTGTTACAATTAAATCTGGGCCCCAGATACTCACCGTTGTTGTGCCAGGCGTGGTAGCCGTGTGCGGTGTATATGCGGCATATGCCGGCTGAGGCAGTGGCGCCGTATAACGGTAGGCTTGTTGAGCTACTGCAGCAGCTGCAGCGGCAGCTGCCGGTGCGTATCCCTGAGGTGTCCAACTTGTGGCGCCACGATAGGGTGCACCGGCTGCTAGTGCCGCGCCAGCAGCAGCAGCAGCAGCTGGACTAGTCATGGCAGGTGGACGCTGTGGAAAGGCCCCCTTGAGTGTAACGGCTGAGTTACTCAACGGTGCACCGGGAAATGCGCTGCGTGGCGTTGGCGGAGCGGATCCTATGCTACCAGCACTAGATGAACCCTGAGAATAGACAAGAACACGTGTCAATAAAATGTTCAATGAGTGGTCCGATTTAGTACAATAATTTTGGATTTTCTTGTTTGCATTTGAAAATCCGATACTTACTGATTACACCCTCACTGAATTTTAATTCATTAAACGCAAGCATTTGCTTAGGAACAGCAATAATATAGAAAATATATGTTAAGCGCACGATTATCGCGTGTCATCAGTTGAAGTTTCAAAGTTTTTTCAATAAACAAATTAATTTGGTTTGCATAGCTTTTGGCCAATAATTGATGGATTATACGATAACAGTTTTCAGCCATTTCCTTGCTTTATTTTTGCAAACGAAATTTGTAAATATAGCCATCGTATTAATGCCATTAATTGAACCGCTGAAGACACGTTATACCCATCGGAAAATTATTCTTTAAATTTAATATTCCTTGGTTCCTTTACTTAATTGCGTCTGTGATAATTTGCAACAAATGTAATTATTTTCTTTCTAAGAGAACATTGAATTTTCCGTCACTTGCACACCCACTTATTAAAGTTGTTAGATTATACTTTCGAGATTGGTACATAGAAATGTTTGATTCCGTATGTCTACCCTATGGGTAGCGGGTATAAACATATATAATGTATATATATAAAAATTAAAACTTTATCTTCCAAAACGGCGTCCGACTGCAGCCATTCACTGCAGCCCTCGGTCCATACATGAATATTATTTTTTTCCGTTTATATAAAATAATAAAATAAAATAATAATAATCTGGCCCCGCAGCGCTGCCTCCCGCTGCAAACCCACGCTGCAGCCCTTCGATGATTACATGCAAATTCTTTCTCCACTTCCCCAAAAGCAAATGCTATAAGCTATTGCAAGTGGAATGTGCAAAACGTAAGTGCGTCGTATCACATTAAGAAATTTATTTAAGTCTAAAACTTTCTTTACATTGAACCTTATGGATCATCAATACTTCTAAGCTTTAACCCAACATCGATATTTCGTTTGGAAATCAAGATTAAATCAAAACCGATATCGACTTTTTCTTAAATAAAAATGAGATCTCTATCCCAAAAACAAAAATGGGCGAATAGATGTTCATATCTAGGTTGTGTGAAAATTTCAGCATTGTAGCTTTTACTTTATTGTTACTCCGAAACATTTTGCGAAACTTGTTAATGGATACAATTATTTATGAATTTTATTATATATAAATTGGTTGTGCCAATTGGCTCAAACATCAACGCGCAACTGCAAGTGGGACAGTCAATGTTATTGAAGGCAACAAATTGTAATACCTTAATTTATGAAGTTAATATCTTTATATTATATAGTATGCTTTGGCTTTCCAATGTTTAAGAAACAAAATTTTAGAAAATTTAAATAATATTCATTCAACTGGCACATAGCTTGTTAAATGCATTGAAAATTTATTTGTAAATAATTTCACAACTAAAATTCCTAAGTAAGTTTGTAATATGTTAAATAAGAAGCGCCAAAAGGCCGGATGTGCTTGCTGTTCAAATGTATCCCCACCGTACAAATCTCCTAGCAATTCATGGTGAATAGATTATTATGGAGTAATTTTTCATTACATAATTTAGATTGTTTTTATATTTATTTTGTAATTTCAGCAACCAGCAACCGGTTCGATATAACGGCAATGATCCGTGTTCGCCTGAAAGTTGCAGAATCTTCGGCGCTCATGATGATCCCTATGTTCGACCCTTTGATCCCAAGGAATGCAAGAGCAATCGTCGCTCATTCGTTGACAAATCCTTGGGATTTCCTTTGGGAATTGTAGCTGGTACCGTGCCCATTAAATCTGGCACGCCAAATATTGAATCGATAAGATATGCAAGCAATTTAAAGGCATTTGCAACAACCTATTTCACAAGACGTACCGAATGGAATCCAGAATTAATCGATCAGCTAATCGCCGAAGGCCAAGTACTATTTAGTGATTCAGAGACAATGGAATTCCCCAATGCAAACGTTTATCCCGAAGTTTATGATGATAACGAACAGGCGGTTACCCGACATTTTAAAGTTAATGACATTGAGTTTGCTGTAGAGTTGGATGCTCCCTTTGAACTTTATGGAGTTCAAAATCTCATTGGACGTTTACGTCGTATTATGACTGCCTACTTTAAGAGGCATAAATCTGCAGTATTTTGGACACCCAATTGGTATTTACTTATATGGAAAGATACCGGTGTTTGGATGGTGCTTGATTTAAATGGACGAGACAAGGATACTCTAAAATTAAATCATGATGGTGGGTTCCCTACATTGTTAGCCATGCGATCTCTGGACAATGTCATTCATTTAATCAAGGAGGAGAGCAATCTAGAAAATACAGATCCATTTACGCTGCGTGATGTATTAGTTGTTAGATTAGTAACACCGGGACCAAATGGGCGCAGTCAGGAACGGGATTTCGGACCACGCATGAGTGAATTTGATGTGATTGCTTCAGACTATGCTTATCTCAAATCTAATTTACACTTGACACTAAATCCAAAGGATGCACTGCGAAATCGAAGTGCATTACCAGTGGCAGTTGCAACAGCTTTGGCGTCTAAAATCGATCATCCGGCCACTTGGGATGCAAAAACCTATGATAAGGTTATTTGCTATGGTGTCAATATGTGCAAAAATTGTTGGGAACCATGTACCGATATAAATCAGCCAATGGATTTGGATACATTTCCGCGTCAAATTCGATTGGGACAATTCGTGGCTGAGGTGCTTCTTACCCCCAATGTCTATGAGGGCTGGTGGAAATGTATACCCATGTACAAGTATAATGACTTTCACTTAATGCTTGAAACGGCTCTTTCGGGGAATGATTACATTATTTTCCAAATCAACAACCAAATGTATTCAATTTGGAAAAAGGGTGAGTTCATCTATTTAATGGATCCATATCGGCATCACATTGTAGGTCGCATTCTTGAGGAGAGTGAAGACCCAAAGAGTGCGTCGGTGCGTATGTTTGGAAACATGGATCGATTTCTTAGCGTGTTTCATCAGATTCTGCTCGAGTCTAACCGTTCAGCATTATTTCATATTCATACGCTAAGAATACGCAATATCACTGAGTGTCCACCTGGTACAGCACCAATGTTGCTACCACCCGATCAAGACGAGGAAGTTGCTTCTCTTAACGAGAACATACGCTTCGAAGAAAACTATGACAAGTGTCTAGAAGACCTTGGCGCAATCAGCGACTATGAAGAGGATTTGGCTTCCGAAATTGAGCCGATAGAGGAGGTTAGCTCGTCTGAAGAAATGGTCGAAGAGGAGGAAGGCGGCGAGGCAGAACCTGGGGAAGGCGGCGAAGATGAAGAGGACGAAGATTAAGGAATTCAATTATTGAAATTTCATGTTTGGTTAATTAAAATTTAGTGTTTAGTAATAAATGTCTTCTCTCAAATTACATCCGAATATTATTCATATAAAGGCGGATGCAGTAGGACATGCCTAAGAACATTTTTAAATAAATAACATTTTGTATAAATTGCCCAAAATACTCTTTAGACATCAAACAGCAGTTTAATTTCTACGTAATGCAAATTATTATTAATACTTTATATCTTAAATTTCAATTTAAACTCAAGGACGAACAAGTACGCTCTCGTCGACAGTGCTCGACTATCAGATACCCTGTTCCCATTAGTTTGTAATCATGACACGTATAAACACACAAACACTCCAAACCTATGTACTTGCTTGGGAACATTTTCTATGTAAAGAAATATAACAAATACCGTTTATTTTGCTGTTCGATTTTACCAAAATTGCAGTGTAAGAGCATACAGAGTAAAGGGCATACATAATTTCTAGAGTCGTGTCTACTTCTGCCTGTTACATACATGTGCGCAAAACCACAATACCCGTTTTTACCATTTTCGATGGAAACAGGGTATACAAAATGAAGTTTAAGGTTTAATCCCACTAATGCGTTTAAGCACAAAGGGTACATCTTGAATCACGCGTCAACAGTTGCTTATTATCCTTGTTATGCTTTATATTTTGACTTTTTATATCCGTTAGGCCGGCATTAAACTAGTCGACATAAGAAAATATTTGTATCTTAATCTTATAAGTATTAAATAAAGTATTATGACTAACAGTCGAGACAATTTTTAGTGCTCAGAAACTATACACAGTGGCGAGTATTACACTCAATGCAATATTATTATTATTCTGTGTACCATCTTATTTATTTGATCGATTTTGTATGGAATATTTTATTGCAACTGAAAAGAACTAAAACTCTCTCAGTAAATTGAAAGGATATAAAAAAGGACCAAAATTCAACAGAATTCCTGAAAAATCAATAACTTTGTCGACGCTGACGCACAACGTGCCGACAGTGGCACGCGGAATGGTTAAGGACTCGAACAGTGCCGGCTGTTTTATTGTTTTCATAGTTATGATGACAACCTGTCGAAGTTCAGAGTTAAGTTAAAAACCCATTGATTTATGGAGAAACTAATATAATAATAACAACGTAATAGCTATTCAAACATTAGTAACTCTTGTGGCCGATGTTGCTTTGACACTAACGGTACTCTCACTCACTTTATCACAACTTTCTGTTTTTCTTGAAGAAAAATGCCTGCGATAAAAGGAATGTAAACGAATAAAGTTGTTCGACCGTCAAGAAATTTGGTTGAATTATATTTTACTAGCCTCGCCTCGACGACACGAGCAACAAAGTTAAACTAATAGCCGAACGAGCCGTCTGGTACCGAACGAAGCTGAAGTTATCGAATGAGTGGAATCGCAGTCGTCGTCATCGTCACTCTGCAGACGACTCTCTCAATACCCCGCGGGCGTTGTATGTGATACTTAGACCAGCATTTCACAGTTTTTGTTGAAGCCATGGCGAGACTCTCTGCGACTCGCTAGCAGGTTTGCTCTTGTCTGCTAGATACATTAGACGTCTCTGTCTGCATATAACTTGGATTCGCTATCAAAGATGCGCTCTCATTGCACGGCTAGTTGCGAATTTATTTTGCCGGTTGCACTCGTGCTTCTATGTATGTGCTTGAGATTCGCTCTTTCCGCCAGGCTTGCTCCATATTTCATATGTTGTTGTTATTGCAAAAAGCATGATTCTCAAAAAGTAAAACACCACTTATACGTTCTCTCCGCTGCTGGGTCTTTTTGTTGTCTGTGAAGGTAGCCCCACTGCAAAAAGTTTCTTTTATTTTTAATATGTATATACATATACATAAGTACATATTTAAACTACAAACGTTTTAAACTAATGTATATTAATTATGGGAGCAGAATCAAATATCTATATTTACATATGTATACGTATTATATATTGATAATATTATAGTGAGTTATGATTTTCAAATGAAGGCGCTAAGACACCAGGAAGTTAATTTGTATCTATATTCATACGTACATTCAGACAATATGGGGTCAGGAATGACATTTTCACACACATTTTTTGTTGCTGATATCCCTTATCTGGTACATAAGTTACCGAATGAACAACAAATAAAACAAGAACAACACTCCTATAAAAGTATGTAGTGGAACCGAAACCAATTATTTCCAAATACCATCGAAGGACGTTGAAAGTTCACAATAGTAATGCAAAAACAACACGAGGCGACTGGAATAAATAGTTTCGAGATCCCCACCAAGCCCTCCCTGTGTATATCACTGTTTATGCGCAAATATACATTTATATCTTTTAGCTGCAAAACCTGACTGGGACTTAAATAACAACTACAATATTGGAATGCTGTTTGACAAGCGTCAACGACACAGCGACAAACAGCGGCTAAGAGTGGAGATGTATGTATGTATGTATGTATATGGGCAGATTCACTGGCAAAGTGTAGCGAAAGCTCTTTAATCTAAAAATCTAGATTTATCTGTTTGTTATGGAGTTATAGTGTGTATAATGTGTTATTGACTCATCAAATGCACTGCCAAATACTTTTTATCTAGTCAAAGCTATGAAGCTGCATTTTGAACACAACGTGATTGATCATGCAAATTTGCAAGACTAAATATTTTAAATCATAAGTTAAAATTAGTTTGAGAACGAAGCTTTCAATTTCTACTGGACCTATTCGGTGCATAAACACCAATTTTTATCCTCCTTGATTGCATAAATGGTCATACGTCTGACCCGGTGCAGTTACGCCTAATTTGATTCAAATAATTGTTTCTTAAATAGCTTTGAACAAAATTATCCAATCGTAATAAAATTTTGATCGACGTGCATAAATTGAAGACTAGTTGCTCAAGTTTCCAAAAATTTCAAGATTTCTAAAAAAAATTGATCAAGTTAATTTTTTTAGATATCTTGAAATCTTGTACCAATTGAACCAACTTTAATTCTCTAATACTAATAAATTACATTATTCCATTTTTACAAATTATTCCAGTTGTAGGTTGATAACTCTAAGTCTTTACTTAATATTACCAGAAGCACTCGATGTAGTTGCAGTTGTAGAGAAAAATGGCTAACTGCAATGGCGTCGACAATGGTTACAAATACAAAATGGCGGCTGCCACATGACGCACATTAGGCACGAAGCAGGACGATAGCAGCGATGATGTTGAGCATGTACATGCCTTGCATATTAATAAGACTAAAAACTGCAGACACAGCTATACCCCACACAGCCATGGAACAGACTGTCGGTTAGGCTGAGGGTCGTCGGTTGGTTGGATGGGGGATAGTTGAACGGACGACCTGGTGTCCTATGTTGTGCCATGGAGTGTACGCGAGAATTGGATTGCTTTAAGTACCCTTAAATTGCCCTCATTACTTAGACAAACACACATACGGGCAAACATATTCTGATGGGCACTTGAAAAATGTTGCCATAGGTGCATCGTACACAGTATTTCTCACTCTACAAATGCTACAACATATGCCACTTCTCATTTCCGGACTTTTCTGTCCCCACTTTTTCTTTTTAACTAAAAAGAGATACTTTATGCTTTTATGTGACCTGGCTCTTCAACTGTTTTTTGTACATTGCAGGGTATTTTGTTACTTATTCTGAATAATCAAGTAAATTACAAAGCTCCACGTTTTATTAAAAAAAAAAACAAGTAGAAAAGCTACAGTCGACAGGGCTCCTCCGTAAGATACCCGCTACCCATTTCGGGAACATACAAAACACTTATACCTATGATATTTGAACAAAAAATATACCAATAAAATATACCGAAAATAAAGCCTTAAAATATTGTACATGGTCACACTGAAAACAAAACATATCAAAGCAAAGAGCTTGCGGCAACATCTGATGTTTGGCCTATATAGTGCTTCTATGCTACTCAAACGATCCCAACCATATTCGTTAAGACTGTAGTTATTATTATGCATACCAAAATTCAAGACGAGTACTGTCAGCAACGATATACCCGCTACCTTTATACCCGCTACCTACAAGGTAGGCAGAGCGAAGCACTTCGAACCCCATAATGAATATCTATGCTTGATTCTCGTCACCATCCGAGATAATATAGTCCTGCCCGTCTGTCTGTATGATCTTAGAGATCTATGATCTTAGGACAGAAAACTTTAAAGTTATTTAAGAAACAATTTTATAGGACAATAATCAGTTGGAGCTGCACAAGCTAAGTTGGCTTGGTTGATAATGTGACCGTGTAGTGTAGATTGTATACTCTACTTTAAAAGCAATGGCGTATTTGTATACCAAATTCACTTGTTGTTCCAACGACAAGAGTACGTACCACTGGAACCGGTATCACACAATAGAGACAAGGATGGCCAACAGCAGCAGCAGCAGCGACAGTTGGCAGACCGTAAGCAGCAGTGGGAGCGGTGCTTACACACAGATGATCCGTTTTAAATATTTTGCTTGGGGGCGGCTGCGCAATTAATGAAGAGGATGTAGTAGAACACGAGTACAAAGATGATGCGGACGACGTCGTGGTGAAATTAGCTCTGTTTGCCCTCGACGTTAATGCTGATATTGTTATATTTGGCTTGTCAACGATTTTTGATTTAGTTGATTTGGTTTTTGGTGGTGGAGGCGACGAAGACGCTTCTAAAGCCAGTGAGTCGTTATCGACACTGACCGAGGCGTTAGCCTTAAGATTTGTGGATGACCTATCTGTCGTAATTGTATTTGTATTTACAATTTTTGATGTTTCTAGAGAGTTTGACTCTTCGTGGGGCGCCGCTGCTGTTGTTAAATTTGCTGCTACTTTAGTGGCTTCTAATAGCGGACCGGATGTTTCAACTCCTATTAACTGTTTATTTATTTGTGAGTTCGTTGTTTGCTGAAATTCCTGAAAGTGTTGCCAATGGTGCTCTTCTTTCTCTTGCTGCGCTGGTTGATGGGAATTAGTTAGCGTCTGTGTCGTTATTGGTAGCGGAGACGTTTTTCTCTTGATTGACGCAATTTTTGTAGTTGTAAAGGTATACTCAAATTACAATGAATTTGTTTTATTCTTCACACTTTTTAGTAGGTTACTCTAACACTTTAGTCCCTGTTCTAATGGCTTTACGTATGATAAAATTGTTTTTTTTTTAGCGAATTGAAATCTAATTTGTTTTTACTTTTGTGTTGAATTTTTACCAACAGTCTTAATATAATTTGTTTTGTTTTATATAAACAATAGATAGTTGTATGGTTACGCGATTACTGCAACGATTAAATTTGTAAAAAGACACTTGAGCCTCCGAAATTCAGAAATATCAATTTTTTAACGCAATAAATTTTTTCTGTCGCTCAATCTTTTAGTGAAGCTTCCAAAAACATAAATACTGATGGATTTCTGTTACATTATTTAAGTTTAAGTTTTTATTACGAAGATTATTTATATTTAATTGATTAGCTCGTGATGCACTCTTTTAATACAAATTCTATTAACTTCTTTATTTGATTTGTTTATATAAAATACAATACACAAAATGTATTGACTTTTAGCCTTATTAAACACATATATTTTTATTTTGCATCACTTTGTATAATTAATACTGATGGTAATTTCCTTGTAATTTTATTTAACAATTGATCACGTAATTGAATGTGAAGCACTTTTTAATGACAGAAGTTTGCACAATACTAACAACTGAAGAAATTAATAGTTTACGTAAACAATATTGCGAAATATACGTTTTGTTGGTTTTTCATATAAAACACAATTTCCTGTCAATGGTATTAAAATGGCGACTATTTGTGAAAACTTAACTTCAGTTAACTTTTACTATAAATTTATTAAGTTAGCCTGAATCAGCACATACAGTTGGCGTCAGCTTCGGTTCTTTCCACTGGCGAAAATGGGGAAAATTCATAAAACTTAACTTGACAATTGTCGAATGGATTCTGAATTTCTCATTGAGTAAGGGTTCGTGTTTAACTTAATATAGCACATGAAAACCAGTCAGTGTTCGGCTACTCACGATGATGCATTCGGCACTACCGGCTAAATAATGAGCTTTGCAGAATCCACATTCTGACGCATGCGTAAGCTAAAGGCGTTGCTATGGCGTTGACAATAGCTTTTGTGAATAAATTGTTGTATAGCAAAAAAAAAATGATATCCATTTAATGAGCAATCCTATGGGGCGTTTCCAATTGAGCACTAAGGCGGATGCCTTTCCAACCAGAATTATTTGAAATAAACTTATCTTGTTAAATGCAGTGTGTTGAAATGTTCACATCGTTTAATAACATGTTAAGCTTTTCAAATATTCGTAGCAAATGGAGATTCAGTGACAAATCAACGATTTTAGAAATTGATCAAATAATGAATCCACATAATTTTATTTCTTAAAGTAAAAAGTTTCCTCAAAGCAAGAGTTAAAAAATGGATTATGTTATAAAATAGGTAAATAACAATAGTACAACAGATAAATTAATTGGCTTGTTATGTTCAAGTACGAGGATAATTTTTCAACCTACGACTTTGCACTTAAAAAAAAAAACATATTGCAAATGCTTCTAGTAAATTTAGTACCGTAATCAGATAATTGGTTTATAGAGTGTACATCGGCAATTTTGTTTGGATGCTTTATTCAATTAGTTTTTAAGCTTAGATTGTATTTTGATCTTTTATCCCAATTTGACATATTAATTAATGTTAGACGATTTATATATATCAAGAATTTTAAATATTATTCAACGATAATGAGCTTGTAATACGCATGACTTACATTTGAATAATTTTGTGTGCGAGGCATGTGTGGCGGTAATTGCTGAAAATTTGAAGATGGCTTTATATGACCACTAGCATCGTTGAGTCCAGTCCCTCTATGGACTGCTGGATGATACCGTCCACCCATCGGAGACTGCTGCAGATGAAGAGGTCAGTCTGAACTATAACGTGAATGCATAACAAGTATCTTCCCTTAGGCAATGCACTACGAATTAACTGAAAATAAACATATGAACTATTATGAAAACTGAGAGTTAAGTACAGGTAGATTGGGATGCTGTTATTCCATTACGCGAGAGTAAAAGCTTATAATTGTAAATAATAATTGAACTTTCATTCTATCTACAGAAGTATCTAAATTGCATATAAAAACAAAAAAGAACGTTCTAGTGACTGGTTGATGATTTTCGTATATTCATATGCGTAATGAATGAATGCAACGAATGAACCTACATAACTTATTTGTTGCCTTTAGGTATCATCGTTTCTGAGGTCCACGCACTTCACTAGTTATAAATAACATTGTATGTCTTATTAATAAATTACAAATATACAATTGTAGAAAGTTCTTATTTCAGCCATTTTTTAAGCACCTCCTCGCAAATATTATTCTGTCCAACAAGAGAAACAAGATGTCGTCCTAAAAATAACATAAAGTTATGATAAACACCATTTTGTGTGATTTGGGGACTAGAGAACGCAAGCAATTAATTATTAGTATTTATTTTGTTAAATAGTACTTCTACTAATATTATAAAAAACATTTTTGTAGTTGTTTTTATTTTTTTCGAAATTGAAGTAGGTGGCATAAGTAACACTAGCGAGAGAGAAAGAGCTGTATGCCGAATTGTGGTATGTGCAGACCGCTGTTCTCTTGCGGAGAGAACATAACGAAAATGAGTACGAATAAGTATCGTTGTCTGCAAAGAGTAAATCGAACAACAAGTGACCAAAAAGCACTCCTAATGATGCACTATGGTACATTTTGGTACATATTCTAATTGTCGACAGTTGCATTAATGAAAGGTATTTTGGCTAACAAATACTATGCAACTTCCACACAATTTGAAAGTATCCCAATCGCTTCCCAGGCACACCCTTTATCTAGCGATTGTTTTGCTTTTGTCTTACATGTTTGTTTTTGCACTGTTGTATATTACGTGTGTGTATATGTACTTAAAGACAATTTAAAAAAAGCACAAGCCTCGAAAAAATACTCAAACTTACTATGCCTACAAATAAAAGTGCAATGACATTCGACGTGAAACATCAGCATACTATTCGGATTCACTTTCAAATATCTGAGTGTTAATTTGTTGCACAGCAAAACTGTTACGACAGCGAAAACTAAGTACGATAATCAAAGGTATATGGTTTGTTCGTTGAAATGCTTTCAATTAACAGTCAGCTGTGTGTTGCGCTGTTGCACGTAAGTCGTCTTTCACGTAGACTATGACTACGATATTGAGATTTTTTCACTCACACAATCACAAACCGGACATAAATAAAACGACCCGACGGCGAACTTTGCACTTGGCTTGCGCTCATTTTGAGCTCATTTTGCTTTCTACTATATGTATATGTCGCAATCGCTTTTTCAGCTAATATTTTAGTTTTGTTTTCATTTGTTGCGATGTTGTGCAGTGCGGTGCTTTATTAATTTATATTTATGTAAAATGTTCATCATCAAAATACCTTGCCTTGTCTTTTGGTGCGAACAAATGAATAACGCAACACACACAAGCCGACAACGTCAGCGGGACAAAATGTTAACGAAAAAGTGGTGAAGGAGAAGAGGTAGAGCACCAGCCAGAGAAAGAGAGCGCACTCGGTTGAGCATGTCAGCAAATACAAAAATGATTTTGCGCCGGTGTACGCTCAAAATCTGTTCTCTCGGTTGTTTCTCACAGTTGGTGAGCTTCCGGTATCCGACAAATGCAGCAACTTGGAGTTTTAGGCACGTTGTTATAATTTAAGTTTGAAAACACAATTGCCGTAAAATGAAATATAAATAATAATATAAATACAATTGTGGATTATTCACGATGAGTAGAAAATTAAGCACTATTAAATCTATCGTTTTCAAAATAACTAAAATTAATATGCATTAATTATTCAAATTTAAATGGTTCGATATATGTATGCGCAGTTCTTTTAAACGCGGGTTACGCCAGTTGCATCAGCGTCAGAAAGCATTAAAGTTATCAAATTTTTTTATTTCGAAATTTTCAAGTTATTTGATGTATATTTTACACACATTAAGATTTAAATAAAGGTCTTGTATAAATATATAGCTACAGAGCAAGATAACATATTTCAAAATGTATCTCCATTCGTCGATGTCGGTTGACAACATTTAAGTTAAGTTAATATTCTCAACAAGTGCGTGAGATACATAAATGGGCCCCACCCGCATATAAGCTTGTGCTAAATCCAAATATACCCCACATTTTCGTCCCATTGACTTTGGCACATGGTCGTAACAAAGGACTAAAAGACAAATGATGCATGACAACAAGCTCAAAGCACCAACACCCACTGACTAAACAATGTCCTCTGCATAAGTTAGGAATAAATTACAACAAGAACTAAAACGGCGTCTGCAATCATGTAAACCCAATTTTTTAGAATAAAGAAATATTAAAAATTCAAGGAAATAAAAAAAGAGACGTAGTACACAAATACATATGTACATGTTAAGAATTTTAATTCGATTATCTAAAATATGCAAATTAAATGACACTATCTCATAAGACGTCAAACAGTCGCAAACATTCAAGCAAAATGGTGCATATAAAAACAATGGAGTGTATCAAGAACTCAGAAATTTCAATACAGAGAGCTTCGCACATACTTTTGTACATATATGTATGTACAGTATACAGATATACATCGCTTTTACCAGCACATGAAATATTACATATTATGGGAATAGTTAAGGGGATATCCTGTTCTTTTAGTATATACCTATGTACATATGTACACAGGAGGGAGTACCTACGATATTGCCTTAAGACGACGCGTTGGTATTTTCATTAAATTTGGTACGTTTTTAGGAGGTTTACTCACTTCCAACTTATTACGTGACCGTTGGAAATACACAATGTGTGGAGAGTAATCGCATTAGACTTGAAAAATCAATTTTTTTGCGTTACTGAAAATGTATGGAAGAATCGCACTTGGCTTAAACTCTAATATGAGCACCAATAAACACCTAAAAGGTTACTACAATTTATTACATAACATTAGAGTTAAAAGCTTTAACTACATAAAATTATAATATAATAAATGTTAAAATAATTATTTTACATCTATGTATATGAATTAAAACTCGAAATGGGAATCATATAAATACGGATCAGAGTTTAAGCTAAAATTATTTACAATTCATGAACGAAGAACTTAAAATAATTATATTTAAATTATATTTTTACTGTAAATTTAATTTTTTTTCGTTTTTCTAAAAAAACACGAAAACGGAGATTACGAATTATTGAAAAAGTGATCTTATTTTAAAATTTTTGATTAAAGTTGAATAAAAACTGCAAAGCAAGCAAACTTCACTTTCACGATGGGCTGCAAGAATGAAAACCGTTATTTATGAATGAATAGACAACTTAAACACAATCTAAAAATACCACTGTTAGACAAAAGAGGTAGGTACAATGAAAATTAATTGCATGTACATATATATATATACATATATAAAAGTGACGTAACGTTGTAGTTTTATAGTTATATTTGTATTATGGGTTACCACCGATTAAAATTGCCATTATGCCGCAAGATAATCAATAATATCAAATGTATAAACTGAAAAATCATGAATTACCTTGAAGTTCGTATTTCCGATAAAAAAATATATATTCAAATGGTTTTTGGTTTATTTACATGAGTTGTAAGATAAAGACAAAAACAAAAAGACCACTTTTTTATTTTTTTGGTTGGTAAAATAAATAACGACTTTTGTAATCCCTAATTTGACATCTCAGCGAAGTATGTGACCTTTGAGCTAGTTTCTTTTCATGGCGTATAACACAAACAAGCAATTTACTGCCAATATATTCGACGATTTTGGGTGAAACCAAATATTGTTGAAACGAAATTGTAACAATGAACAAAACAACGACAGTTGCCGAAATATACATATACATATAAGACTGAAAGAGAAGGCAAAGAAAACATTTCCTTTCCATCTCTTTTTAACAGTTTATTACATTAGTCTAGATATTGTTGCCGGCGACAGAAATCTTTGCTCATTATTATTGGCAGGCACTTTACAAGCCAACGCATTTTTCAGCTTTAATTTTTCATAATTGATAATTCAAATCAGAAATTTAAACCGTTTATATTATATGGTACTGCGTATGTAATCCTTCATGAATACTTTGTTAAACATTTTAAGAAGTTTGAATGAACACTAAAATTCATTTAACAGACAATTTTAGATGAAGAGTATAAAACATTTACAATGTATTTAGATCGATGATAAATAAATTTTTCGCTTACCGGACGTTGGTATTTGTAGCGGGCAAAACTTAGTTTCCCAAAGCTGCTAGTAAAAACTAGAAAGGATGGCATATAATTTATTACAGTCGAAGATTCATTGAATGCAGTAGCGACTTGACTCTTATGTTTTTTGTATAAAGTGCAACTGCAATTGCGGGAAATGCTCCAAAAATTGTGGCAATAAAAGTATTTATTACCTTTCTTTATGTGAAGTTTTGTTACATAACCATTGACAAGATGAGGGGAAAGTATGATCATTAATATTATTTACCAATAAATTAGACTTATAGTATAGACTTTAACACAATTCTAAGAATTTAATTAAGACAAAAGTCAGTTGTAAGTTGCAAAAAATTGTTATATGTAAATTGGCATGCAGCGAAAAGGGATCCAAAGTTGTTGTCGACTGGGTTAATAATATTAAACAACTTTTTAGAAGTTTTACTTCACTACGTAAAGTTAAAAAAAATATCACACACAATTTAAGAGCAGCAGATATACGTTTTCGTATAATCTACATAAGTAGGTATATAAAGTTGTTTGTCCTGATAAGTAGCGCACTATTAAACTGCAGCGTAAACCGTAGAGCCTGGAAGGTTCCTTCGGTTTTTTAAATACAATTTTTAATTGAATTTGCGAATTTGCGAAGTATACGAATACATGTGTTTTGGGGCATTTTTGGATTTATGAACTGCATCCAAATAATTTGTCATTTTCTTATACCATTTTGAGAGTTTTTCGAAGTAGCCCATTGCAAGCCGAATGCGTATAAAAAAAACAAACCCTGTAAAATAACCACTTTAACAAAATAAAAATATTTTGACGAGGGTGTGACTTAAGTTGACTAGTAGATGATAAAAGCTGGGGTCTCGTTTGCCATCGAATTCATGTAACTTAAATATATTTATTTAGAAAGCCTCAAATAATAAAGTGTTATGTGCTCTTTATCGGGTTCTAATTCGTTTCGCTAATAACAGAATATTTAATTAAAAACGGCATTCAATTGTTTTAATATTTAAAATGTAAAACACAAAAGCGAACAGTTTTGGCAGCAGGCGTCGTCTCTGCTGAATAGTTTCGAAGCCTTTTCTTTTACAGAGCTTTCACGCAATTGTTGTCAGCTGCACTTAGTTGGCCCTTTTGTGGCACCTCCTATTATGGCTACCAAGTAAAATGGACGATTCACTTCGCAGTTTTAATTGCAGGCAAAGTTTGTGCCAGAATGTTTTAAGAACGGGAGTTGAATATAATTATTTTGACTGCCGTAATTCTAAAACTTATTTACCTTTGGGGCATTGAAATTTAAGCAATTATGCATTGCATATTATAAGTTTTACAAATTGTCTTGAACTTGTTGTGCATTTCGCTCTTTGGAAATATTAAAACATATATTCAGCAGGGGAAATATTTATAATTTTAATTTTTGATATTACTTCAGTTTTGTAATCTTATGTATATTACTTCATCTCTTCCACCTTGGTTGGATATTCAACAACTCATCCTTACTAGCATTCGTGATCATATTGTTGTATGCCAAGTAAGGACATTTTATTTAAGTGGCTGCCAGCAACAGAAATTAGTTCTGTTTTTTGAGTGGCTGTTGATATAGAATGCCTTAGTGACAGCCAGAACAAGTAAGAAAACTACAGTCTAGAGTGCTCGACCGTAAGATACCCGATATCGAGTAGCAGGTAGACTAGCCAAAAATTTAAATTTTCAGAAGCTGGGCGGGTTTTTCAAATTTGAATTTGAATAAAATACGTTAATAATAACGACGAAATTCCTTCGCAAAACCGACTTCGATCTGCTGAAGTATCAGGCGAACATAATCGAGTAGCAAGTAGATTTGCAAAATATTTAAATTTTCAGAAGCTGGGCGGGTTTTTCAAATTTGAATTTGAATAAAATACGTTAATAAAAACGACGAAATTCCTTCCCGAAATCGACTTCGATCCGCTGAAGTATTAGGCGAACATAATCGAGTAGCAAGTAGATTTGCCAAAAATTTAAATTTGAATTTGAATAAAATACGTTAATAATAACGACGAAATTCCTTCCCAAAACCGACATCGATCCGCTGAAGTATTAGGCGAACATAATCGAGTAGCAAGTAGATTTGCCAAAAATTTAAATTTTCAGAAGCTGGGCGGGCTTTTCAAACTTGAATTTGAATAAAAAACGTTAAGATTAACAACGAAGTTCCTTCCCAAAACCGACTTCGATCTGCTGAAGTATCAGGCGAACATAATCGAGTAGCAAGTAGATTTGCCAAAAATTTAAATTTTCAGAAGCTGGGCGGGCTTTTCAAACTTGAATTTGAATAAAAAACGTTAAGATTAACAACGAAGTTCCTTCCCAAAACCGACTTCGATCTGCTGAAGTATCAGGCGAACATAATCGAGTAGCAAGTAGATTTGCCAAATATTTAAATTTTCAGAAGCTGGGCGGGTTTTTCAAACTTGAATTTGAATAAAATACGTTAATAATAACAACGAAATTCCTTCCCAAAACCGACTTCGAACTGCTAAAGTATCAGGCGAACATAATCGAGTAGCAAGTAGATTTGCCAAATATTTAAATTTTCAAAAGCTGGGCGGGTTTTTTAAATTTTAATTTGAATAAAATACGTTAATAAAAACGACGAAATTCCTTCCCAAAACCGACTTCGATCCTCTGAAGTATCAGGCGAATATAATCGAGTAGCAAGTAGATTTGCCAAAAATGTAAATTTTCAGAAGCTGGGCGGGTTTTTCAAACTTGAATTTGAATAAAATACGTTAATATTAACGACGAAATTCCTTCCCAAAACCAAAATCGATATGCTGAAGTACCAGGCGAACATAATAGAGTAGCAAGTAGATTTGCCAAAAATTTAAATTTTCAGAAGCTGGGCGGGTTTTTGAAACTTGAATTTGAATAAAATACGTTATTAATAACGAAGAAATTCCTTCCCAAAACCGACTTCGATCTGCTGAAGTATCAGGCGAACATAATCGAGTAGCAAGTAGATTTGCCAAATATTTAAATTTTCAGAAGCTGGGCGGGTTTTTCAAATTTGAATTTGAATAAAATACGTTAATAATAACAACGAAATTCCTTCCCAAAACCGACTTCGAACTGCTAAAGTATCAGGCGAACATAATCGAGTAGCAAGTAGATTTGCCAAATATTTAAATTTTCAAAAGCTGGGCGGGTTTTTTAAATTTTAATTTGAATAAAATACGTTAATAAAAACGACGAAATTCCTTCCCAAAACCGACTTCGATCCTCTGAAGTATCAGGCGAATATAATCGAGTAGCAAGTAGATTTGCCAAAAATGTAAATTTTCAGAAGCTGGGCGGGTTTTTCAAACTTGAATTTGAATAAAATACTTTAATAATAACGGCGACATTCCTTCCCAAAACCGACTTCGATCCGCTGAAGTATCAGGCGAACATAATCGAGTAGCAAGTAGATTTGCCAAATATTTAAATTTTCAGAAGCTGGGCGGGTTTTTCAAACTTGAATTTGAATAAAATACGTTAATAATAACAACGAAATTCCTTCCCAAAACCGACTTCGAATTGCTAAAGTATCAGGCGAACATAATCGAGTAGCAAGTAGATTTGCAAAATATTTAAATTTTCAGAAGCTGGGCGGGTTTTTCAAATTTTAATTTGAATAAAATACGTTAATAATAACGACGAAATTCCTTCGCAAAACCAAAATCGATATGCTGAAGTATCAGGCGAACATAATCGAGTAGCAAGTAGATTTGCCAAATATTTAAATTTTCAGAAGCTGGGCGGGTTTTTCAAATTTGAATTTGAATAAAATACGTTAATAAAATCGACGAAATTCTATCGCACAACCGACTTCGATCTGCTGAAGTATCAGGCGAACATAATCGAGTAGCAAGTAGATTTGCAAAATATTTAAATTTTCAGAAGCTGGGCGGGTTTTTCAAATTTGATTTTGAATAAAATACGTTAATAATAACGACGAAATTCCTTCGCAAAACCAAAATCGATATGCTGAAGTATCAGGCGAACATAATCGAGTAGCAAGTAGATTTGCAAAATATTTAAATTTTCAGAAGCTGGGCGGGTTTTTCAAACTTGAATTTGAATAAAATACGTTAAGATTAACGACGAAATTCCTTCCCAAAACCGACTTAGATCTGCTGAAGTATCAGGCGAACATAATCGAGTAGCAAGTAGATTTGCCAAATATTTAAATTTTCAGAAGCTGGGCGGGTTTTTCAAATTTGAATTTGAATAAAATACTTTAATAATAACGACGACATTTCTTCCCAAAACCGACTTCGAACTGCTAAAGTATCAGGCGAACATAATCGAGTAGCAAGTAGATTTGCCAAATATTTAAATTTTCAAAAGCTGGGCGGGTTTTTTAAATTTTAATTTGAATAAAATACGTTAATAAAAACGACGAAATTCCTTCCCAAAACCGACTTCGATCCTCTGAAGTATCAGGCGAATATAATCGAGTAGCAAGTAGATTTGCCAAAAATGTAAATTTTCAGAAGCTGGGCGGGTTTTTCAAACTTGAATTTGAATAAAATACGTTAATATTAACGACGAAATTCCTTCCCAAAACCAAAATCGATATGCTGAAGTACCAGGCGAACATAATAGAGTAGCAAGTAGATTTGCCAAAAATTTAAATTTTCAGAAGCTGGGCGGGTTTTTGAAACTTGAATTTGAATAAAATACGTTATTAATAACGAAGAAATTCCTTCCCAAAACCGACTTCGATCTGCTGAAGTATCAGGCGAACATAATCGAGTAGCAAGTAGATTTGCCAAATATTTACATTTTCAGAAGCTGGGCGGGTTTTTCAAACTTGAATTTGAATAAAATACGTTAATAATAACAACGAAATTCCTTCCCAAAACCGACTTCGATCTGCTGAAGTATCAGGCGAACATAATCGAGTAGCAAGTAGATTTGCAAAATATTTAAATTTTCAGAAGCTGGGCGGGTTTTTCAAATTTTAATTTGAATAAAATACGTTAATAATAACGACGAAATTCCTTCGCAAAACCAAAATCGATATGCTGAAGTATCAGGCGAACATAATCGAGTAGCAAGTAGATTTGCCAAATATTTAAATTTTCAGAAGCTGGGCGGGTTTTTCAAATTTGAATTTGAATAAAATACGTTAATAAAATCGACGAAATTCTATCGCACAACCGACTTCGATCTGCTGAAGTATCAGGCGAACATAATCGAGTAGCAAGTAGATTTGCAAAATATTTAAATTTTCAGAAGCTGGGCGGGTTTTTCAAATTTGATTTTGAATAAAATACGTTAATAATAACGACGAAATTCCTTCGCAAAACCAAAATCGATATGCTGAAGTATCAGGCGAACATAATCGAGTAGCAAGTAGATTTGCAAAATATTTAAATTTTCAGAAGCTGGGCGGGTTTTTCAAACTTGAATTTGAATAAAATACGTTAAGATTAACGACGAAATTCCTTCCCAAAACCGACTTAGATCTGCTGAAGTATCAGGCGAACATAATCGAGTAGCAAGTAGATTTGCCAAATATTTAAATTTTCAGAAGCTGGGCGGGTTTTTCAAATTTGAATTTGAATAAAATACTTTAATAATAACGACGACATTTCTTCCCAAAACCGACTTCGATCCGCTGAAGTATCAGGCGAACATAATCGAGTAGCAAGTAGATTTGCCAAATATTTAAATTTTTAGAAGCTGGGCGGGTTTTTCAAACTTGAATTTGAATAAAATACGTTAAGATTAACTACGAAATTCCTTCCCAAAACCGACTTCGATCTGCTGAAGTATCAGGCGAACATAATCGAGTAGCAAGTAGATTTGCCAAATATTTAAATTTTCAGAAGCTGGGCGGGTTTTTTAAACTTGAATTTGAATAAAATACGTTAAGATTAACGACGAAATTCCTTCCCAAAACCGACTTCGATCCGCTGAAGTATCAGGCGAACATAATCGAGTAGCAAGAAGATTTGCCAAATATTTAAATTTTCAGAAGCTGGGCGGGTTTTTCAAATTTGAATTTGAATAAAATACTTTAATAATAACGACGACATTCCTTCCCAAAAGCGACTTCGATCCGCTGAAGTATCAGGCGAACATAATCGAGTAGCAAGTAGATTTGCCAAAAATTTAAATTTTCAAACTTGGATTTGAATAAAATACGTTAAGTTTAACGACGAAATTCCTTCCCAAAACCGACTTCGATCCGCTGAAGTACCAGGCGAACATAATCGAGTAGCAAGTAGATTTGCCAAATATTTAAATTTTCAGGAGCTGTCCGGGTTTTTCAAACTTGAATTTGAATAAAATACGTTAAGCTTAACGGCGAAATTCCTTCCCAAAACCGACTTAGATCTGCTGAAGTATCAGGCGAACATAATCGAGTAGCAAGTAGATTTGCCAAATATTTAAATTTTCAGAAGCTGGGCGGGTTTTTCAAATTTGAATTTGAATAAAATACTTTAATAATAACGGCGACATTCCTTCCCAAAACCGACTTCGATCCGCTGAAGTATCAGGCGAACATAATCGAGTAGCAAGTAGATTTGCCAAAAATTTAAATTTTCAAACTTGGATTTGAATAAAATACGTTAAGATTAACGACGAAATTCCTTCCCAAAACCGACTTCGATCCGCTGAAGTACCAGGGGAACATAATCGAGTAGCAAGTAGATTTGCCAAATATTTAAATTTTCAGAAGCTGGGCGGGTTTTTCAAACATGAATTTGAATAAAATACGTTAAGATTAGCGACGAAATTCCTTCCCAAAACCGACTTCGATCTGCTGAAGTATCAGGCGAACATAATCGAGTAGCAAGTAGATTTGCCAAATAATTAAATTTTCTGAAGCTGGGCGGGCTTTTCAAACTTGGATTTGAATAAAAAAACGTTAAGATTAACGACGAAGTTACTTCCCAAAACCAAAATCGATATGCTGAAGTACCAGGCGAACATAATCGAGTAGCAAGTAGATTTGCCAAAAATTTAAATTTTCAGAAGCTGGGCGGGTTTTTCAAACTTGAATTTGAATAAAATACGTTATTAATAACGACGAAATTCGTTCCCAAAACCGACTTCGATCTGCTGAAGTATCAGGCGAACAAATTCAAGTAGCAAGTAGATTTGCCAAATATTTAAATTTTCAGAAGCTGGGCGGGTTTTTCAAATTTGAATTTGAATAAAAGACATAATTTATAACGACGACATTCCTTCCCAAAACCGACTTCGATCTGCTGAAGTATCAGGCGAACATAATCGAGTAGCTAGTAGATTTGCCAAAAATTTAAATTTTCCGAAGCTGGGCGGGGTTTTCAAATTTGAATTTGAATAAAATACGTTAAGATTAACGACGAAATTCCTTCCCAAAACCGACTTCGATCTGCTGAAGTACCAGGCGAACATAATCGAGTAGCAAGTAGATTTGCCAAAAATTTACATTTTCAGAAGCTGGGCGGGTTTTTCAAATTTGAATTTGAATAAAAGACGTTAATAATAACGACGACATTCCTTCCCAAAACCGACTTCGATCTGCTGAAGTATCAGGCGAACATAATCGAGTAGCAAGTAGATTTGCCAAAAATTTAAATTTTCAGAAGCTGGGCGGGCTTTTCAAACTTTGATTTTAATTAAAAACGTTAAGATTAACGACGAAGTTACTTCCCAAAACCAAAATCGATATGCTGAAGTACCAGGCGAACATAATCGAGTAGCAAGTAGATTTGCCAAAAATTTAAATTTTCAGAAGCTGGGCGGGTTTTTCAAATTTGAATTTGAATAAAATACGTTAAGATTAACGACGAAATTCCTTCCCAAAACCGACTTCGATCTGCTGAAGTACCAGGCGAACATAATCGAGTAGCAAGTAGATTTGGCAAAAATTTACATTTTCAAAAGCTGGGCAGTTTTTCAAATTTGAATTTGAATAAAATACGTTAATAATAACGACGAAAATTTTTCCCAAAACCGATTTCGATCTGCTGAAGTATCAGGCGAATATAATCGAGTAGCAAGTAGATTTGCCAAATATTTACATTTTCAGAAGCTGGGCGGGTTTTTCAAACTTGAATTTGAATAAAATACGTTATTAATAACGACGAAATTCCTTCCAATAACCGACTTCGATCCGCTGAAGTACCAGGCGAACATAATCGAGTAACAAGTAGATTTGCCAAAAATTTAAATTTTCAGAAGCTGGGCGGGTTTTTCAAATTTGAATTTGAATAAAATACGTTTTTAATAACGACGAAATTCCTTCCCAAAACCGACTTCGCT
The DNA here is from genome assembly GCA_963583835.1 of Drosophila immigrans. Lineage (NCBI taxonomy): Eukaryota > Metazoa > Arthropoda > Insecta > Diptera > Drosophilidae > Drosophila > Drosophila immigrans. The sequence goes on from OY757141.1 coordinate 51,449,715, forward strand.
CCGCTGAAGTATCAGGCGATCATAATCGAGAAGCAAGTAGATTTGCCAAATATTTAAATTTTCAGAAGCTGGGCGGGTTTTTCAAATTTGAATTTGAATAAAATACGTTAAGATTAACGACGAAATTCCTTCCCAAAACCGACTTCGATCTGCTGAAGTACCAGGCGAACATAATCGAGTAGCAAGTAGATTTGCCAAAAATTACAATTTTCAGAAGCTGGGCGGGTTTTTCAAATTTAAATTTGAATAAAATACGTTAAGATTAACGACGAAATTCCATTCCAAAACCGACTTCGATCTGCTGAATTACCAGGCGAACATAATCGAGTAGCAAGTAGATTTGCCAAATATTTAAATTTTCAGAAGCTGGACGGGTTTTTCAAATTTGAATTTGAATAAAATACGTTAATAATAACGACGACATTCCTTCCCAAAACCGACTTCGATCCGCTGAAGTATCAGGCGAACATAATCGAGTAGCAAGTAGATTTGCTAAATATTTAAATTTTCAGAAGCTGGGCGGGTTTTTCAAATTTGAATTTAAATAAAATACGTTAAGATTAACGACGAAATTTCATCCCAAAACCGAATTCGATCTGCTGAAGTACCAGGCGAACATAATCGAGTAGCAAGTAGATTTGCCAAATATTTAAATTTTCAGAAGCTGGGCGGGTTTTTCAAATTTTAATTTGAATAAAATACGTTAATAAAAACGACGAAATTCCTTCCCAAAACCGACTTCGATCCGCTGAAGTATCAGGCGAACATAATCGAGTAGCAAGTAGATTTGCCAAAAATTTAAATTTTCAGAAGCTGGGCGGGCTTTTTAAACTTCGATTTAAATAAAAAACGTTAAGATTAACGACGATGTTACTTCCCAAAACCAAAATCGATATGCTGAAGTACCAGGCGAACATAATCGAGTAGCAAGTAGATTTGCCAAAAATTTAAATTTTCAGAAGCTGGGCGGGTTTTCCAAACTTGAATTTGAATAAAATACGTTACTAATAACGACGAAATTCCTTCCCAAAACCGACTTCGATCCGCTGAAGTATCAGGCGAACATAATCGAGTAGCAAGTAGATTTGCCAAAAATTTTAATTTTCAGAAGCTGGGCGGGTTTTTCAAATTTGAATTTGAATAAAATACGTTAAGATTAACGACGAAATTCCTTCCCAAAACCGACTTCGGTCTGCTGAAGTACCAGGCGAACATAATCGAGTAGCAAGTAGATTTGCCAAAAATTTACATTTTCAGAAGCTGGGCGGGTTTTTCAAATTTGAATTTGAATAAAATACGTTTATAATAACGACAAAAATTCTTCCCAAAACCGACTTCGATCTGCTGAAGTATCAGGCGAATATAATCGAGTAGCAAGTAGATTTGCCAAATATTTACATTTTCAGAAGCTGGGCGGGTTTTTCAAACTTGAATTTGAATAAAATACGTTATTAATAACGACGAAATTCCTTCCCAAAACCGACTTCGATCCGCTGAAGTATCAGGCGAACATAATCGAGAAGCAAGTAGATTTGCCAAATATTTAAATTTTCAGAAGCTGGGCGGGTTTTTCAAATTTGAATTTGAATAAAATACGTTAAAATTAACGACGAAATTCCTTCCCAAAACCAAAATCGATATGCTGAAGTACCAGGCGAACATAATCGAGTAGCTAGTAGATTTGCCAAAAATTAAAATTTTCAGAAGCTGGGCGGGTTTTTCAAATTTAAATTTGAATAAAATACGTTAAGATTCACGACGAAATTCCATTCCAAAACCGACTTCGATCTGCTGAATTACCAGGTGAACATAATCGAGTAGCAAGTAGATTTGCCAAAAATTAAAATTTTTAGAAGCTGGGCGGGCTTTTCAAATTTGAATTTGAATAAAATACGTTAATAATAACGACGACATTCCTTCCCAAAACCAACTTCGATCCTCTGAAGTATCAGGCGAACATAATCGAGTAGCAAGTAGATTTGCCAAATATTTAAATTTTCAGAAGCTGGGCGGATTTTTTAAACTTGAATTTGAATAAAATACGTTAATAATAACGACGAAATTCCTTCCCAAAACCGACTTCTATCTGCTGAAGTATCAGGCGAACATAATCGAGTAGCAAGTAGATTTGCCAAAAATTTAAATTTTCAGAAGCTGGGCGGGTTTTTCAAACTTGAATTTGAATTAAATACGTTATTAATAACGGCGAAATTCCTTCCCAAAACCGACTTCGATCTGCTGAAGTATCAGGCGAACATAATCGAGTAGCAAGTAGATTTGCCAAATATTTAAATTTTCAGAAGCTGGGCGGGCTTTTCAAACTTGGATTTGAATAAAAAACGTTAAGATTAACGACGATGTTACTTCCCAAAACCAAAATCGATATGCTGAAGTACCAGGCGAACATAATCGAGTAACAAGTAGATTTGCCAAAAATTTAAATTTTCAGAAGCTAGGCGGGTTTTTCAAACTTGAATTTGAATTAAATACGTTATTAATAACGGCGAAATTCCTTCCCAAAACCGACTTCGATCTGCTGAAGTATCAGGCGAACATAATCGAGTAGCAAGTAGATTTGCCAAAAATTACAATTTTTTGATGCTGGGCGGGCTTTTCAAATTTGAATTTGAATAAAATACGTTAATAATAACGACGACATTCCTTCTCAAAACCGACTTCGATCCGCTGAATTACCAGGCGAACATAATCGAGTAGCAAGTAGATTTGCCAAATATTTAAATTTTCAGAAGCTGGGCGGATTTTTTAAATTTGAATTTGAATAAAATACGTTATTAATAACGACGAAATTCCTTCCAATAACCGACTTCGATCCGCTGAAGTACCAGGCGAACATAATCGAGTAACAATTAGATTTGCCAAAAATTTAAATTTTCAGAAGCTGGGCGGGTTTTTCAAATTTGAATTTGAATAAAATACGTTTTTAATAACGACGAAATTCCTTCCCAAAACCGACTTCGATCTGCTGAAGTATCAGGCGAACATAATCGAGTAGCAAGTAGATTTGCCAAATATTTAAATTTTCAGAAGCTGGGCGGGTTTTTCAAATTTAAATTTGAATAAAATACGTTAAGATTAACGACGAAATTCCATCCCAAAACCGACTTCGATCTGCTGAAGTATCAGGCGAACATAATCGAATAGCTAGTAGATTTGCCAAAAATTTTAATTTTCAGAAGCTGGGCGGGTTTTTCAAATTTGAATTTGAATAACATACGTTAAGATTAACGACGAAATTCCTTCCCAAAACCGACTTCGCTCCGCTGAAGTATCAGGCGATCATAATCGAGAAGCAAGTAGATTTGCCAAATATTTAAATTTTCAGAAGCTGGGCGGGTTTTTCAAATTTGAATTTGAATAAAATACGTTAAGATTAAGGACGAAATTCCTTCCCAAAACCGACTTCGATCTGCTGAAGTACCAGGCGAACATAATCGAGTAGCAAGTAGATTTGCCAAAAATTACAATTTTCAGAAGCTGGGCGGGTTTTTCAAATTTAAATTTGAATAAAATACGTTAAGATTAACGACGAAATTCCATTCCAAAACCGACTTCGATCTGCTGAATTACCAGGCGAACATAATCGAGTAGCAAGTAGATTTGCCAAATATTTAAATTTTCAGAAGCTGGACGGGTTTTTCAAATTTGAATTTGAATAAAATACGTTAATAATAACGACGACATTCCTTCCCAAAACCGACTTCGATCCGCTGAAGTATCAGGCGAACATAATCGAGTAGCAAGTAGATTTGCTAAATATTTAAATTTTCAGAAGCTGGGCGGGTTTTTCAAATTTGAATTTAAATAAAATACGTTAAGATTAACGACGAAATTTCATCCCAAAACCGAATTCGATCTGCTGAAGTACCAGGCGAACATAATCGAGTAGCAAGTAGATTTGCCAAATATTTAAATTTTCAGAAGCTGGGCGGGTTTTTCAAATTTTAATTTGAATAAAATACGTTAATAAAAACGACGAAATTCCTTCCCAAAACCGACTTCGATCCGCTGAAGTATCAGGCGAACATAATCGAGTAGCAAGTAGATTTGCCAAAAATTTAAATTTTCAGAAGCTGGGCGGGCTTTTCAAACTTCGATTTGAATAAAAAACGTTAAGATTAACGACGAAATTCCTTCCCAAAACCGACTTCGATCCGCTGAAGTATCAGGCGAACATAATCGAGTAGCAAGTAGATTTGCCAAAAATTTAAATTTTCAGAAGCTGGGCGGATTTTTTAAATTTGAATTTGAATAAAATACGTTAATAATAACGACGACATTCCTTCCCAAAACCGACTTCGATCCGCTGAAGTATCAGGCGAACATAATCGAGTAGCAAGTAGATTTGCCAAATATTTAAATTTTCAGAAGCTGGGCGGGTTTTTCAAATTTGAATTTAAATAATATACGTTAAGATTAACGACGAAATTCCATCCCAAAACCGAATTCGATCTGCTGAAGTACCAGGCGAACATAATCGAGTAGCAAGTAGATTTGCCAAATATTTAAATTTTCAGAAGCTGGGCGGGTTTTTCAAATTTTAATTTGAATTAAATACGTTATTAATAACGGCGAAATTCCTTCCCAAAACCGACTTCTATCTGCTGAAGTATCAGGCGAACATAATCGAGTAGCAAGTAGATTTGCCAAAAATTAAAATTTTTAGAAGCTGGGCGGGCTTTTCAAATTTGAATTTGAATAAAATACGTTAATAATAACGACGACATTCCTTCCCAAAACCGACTTCGATCCTCTGAAGTATCAGGCGAACATAATCGAGTAGCAAGTAGATTTGCCAAATATTTAAATTTTCAGAAGCTGGGCGGATTTTTTAAACTTGAATTTGAATAAAATACGTTAATAATAACGACGAAATTCCTTCCCAAAACCGACTTCTATCTGCTGAAGTATCAGGCGAACATAATCGAGTAGCAAGTAGATTTGCCAAAAATTTAAATTTTCAGAAGCTGGGCGGGTTTTTCAAACTTGAATTTGAATTAAATACGTTATTAATAACGGCGAAATTCCTTCCCAAAACCGACTTCGATCTGCTGAAGTATCAGGCGAACATAATCGAGTAGCAAGTAGATTTGCCAAATATTTAAATTTTCAGAAGCTGGGCGGGCTTTTCAAACTTGGATTTGAATAAAAAACGTTAAGATTAACGACGATGTTACTTCCCAAAACCAAAATCGATATGCTGAAGTACCAGGCGAACATAATCGAGTAGCAAGTAGATTTGCCAAAAATTTAAATTTTCAGAAGCTGGGCGGGTTTTTCAAACTTGAATTTGAATTAAATACGTTATTAATAACGGCGAAATTCCTTCCCAAAACCGACTTCGATCTGCTGAAGTATCAGGCGAACATAATCGAGTAGCAAGTAGATTTGCCAAAAATTACAATTTTTTGAAGCTGGGCGGGCTTTTCAAATTTGAATTTGAATAAAATACGTTAATAATAACGACGACATTCCTTCTCAAAACCGACTTCGATCCGCTGAATTACCAGGCGAACATAATCGAGTAGCAAGTAGATTTGCCAAATATTTAAATTTTCAGAAGCTGGGCGGATTTTTTAAATTTGAATTTGAATAAAATACGTTATTAATAACGGCGAAATTCCTTCAAAAAACCGACTTCTATCTGCTGAAGTATCAGGCGAACATAATCGAGTAGCAAGTAGATTTGCCAAAAATTAAAATTTTTAGAAGCTGGGCGGGCTTTTCAAATTTGAATTTGAATAAAATACGTTAATAATAACGACGACATTCCTTCCCAAAACCGACTTCGATCCTCTGAAGTATCAGGCGAACATAATCGAGTAGCAAGTAGATTTGCCAAATATTTAAATTTTCAGAAGCTGGGCGGATTTTTTAAACTTGAATTTGAATAAAATACGTTAATAATAACGACGAAATTCCTTCCCAAAACCGACTTCGATCTGCTGAAGTATCAGGCGAACATAATCGAGTAGCAAGTAGATTTGCCAAAAATTTAAATTTTCAAACTTTGATTTGAATAAAATACGTTAAGATTAACGACGACATTCCTTCCCAAAACCGACTTCGATCCGCTGAAGTATCAGGCGAACATAATCGAGTAGCAAGTAGATTTGCCAAATATTTAAATTTTCAGAAGCTGGGCGGATTTTTCAAATTTGAATTTGAATAAAATACGTTAATAAAAACGACGAAATTCCTTCCCAAAACCAAAATCGATATGCTGAAGTACCAGGCGAACATAATCGAGTAGCAAGTAGATTTGCCAAATATTTAAATTTTCAGAAGCTGGGCGGGTTTTTCAAATTTTAATTTGAATAAAATACGTTATCAAAAACGACGAAATTCCTTCCCAAAACCGACTTCGATCCGCTGAAGTATCAGGCGAACATAATCGAGTAGCAAGTGGATTTGCCAATAATTTAAGTTTTCAGAAGCTGGGCGGATTTTTTAAATTTGAATTTGAATAAAATACGTTAAGATTAACAACGAAATTCCTTCCCAAAACCGACTTCGATCTGCTGAAGTATCAGGCGAACATAATCGAGTAGCAAGTAGATTTGCCAACAATTTATAATTTTAGATGCTGGGCGGGTTTTTCAAATTTGAATTTAAATAAAATACGTTAAGATTAAGGACGAAATTCCAATCCAAAACCGAATTCGATCTGCTGAAGTACCAGGCGAACATAATCGAGTAGCAAGTAGATTTGCCAAATATTTACATTTTCAGAGGCTGGGCGGGTTTTTCAAATTTGAATTTGAATAAAATACGTTAATAAAAACGACGAAATTCCTTCCCAAAACCAAAATCGATATGCTGAAGTACCAGGCGAACATAATCGAGTAGCAAGTAGATTTGCCAAATATTTAAATTTTCAGAAGCTGGGCGGGCTTTTCAAATTTTAATTTGAATAAAATACGTTAATAAAAACGACGAAATTCCTTCCCAAAATCGACTTCGATCCGCTGAAGTATCAGGCGAACATAATCGAGTAGCAAGTAGATTTGCCAAAAATTTAAATTTTCAGAAGCTGGGCGGGCTTTTCAAACTTGGATTTGAATAAAAAACGTTAAGATTAACGACGATGTTACTTCCCAAAACCAAAATCGATATGCTGAAGTACCAGGCGAACATAATCGAGTAGCAAGTAGATTTGCCAAAAATTTAAATTTTCAGAAGCTGGGCGGGTTTTTCAAACTTGAATTTGAATTAAATACGTTATTAATAACGGCGAAATTTCTTCCCAAAACCGACTTCGATCTGCTGAAGTACCAGGCGAACATAATCGAGTAGCAAGTAGATTTGCCAAAAATTACAATTTTTAGAAGCTGGGCGGGCTTTTCAAATTTGAATTTGAATAAAATACGTTAATAATAACGACGACATTCCTTCCCAAAACCGACTTCGGTCTGCTAAAGTATCAGGCGAATATAATAGAGTAGCAAGTAGATTTGCCAAATATTTACATTTTCAGAAGCTGGGCGGGTTTTTCAAACTTGAATTTGAATAAAATACGTTATTAATAACGACGAAATTCCTTCCAATAACCGACTTCGATCCGCTGAAGTACCAGGCGAACATAATCGAGTAACAAGTAGATTTGCCAAAAATTTAAATTTTCAGAAGCTGGGCGGGTTTTTCAAATTTGAATTTAAATAAAATACGTTAAGATTAACGACGAAATTCCATCCCAAAACCGAATTCGATCTGCTGAAGTACCAGGCGAACATAATCGAGTAGCAAGTAGATTTGCCAAATATTTAAATTTTCAGAAGCTGGGCGGGTTTTTCAAATTTTAATTTGAATAAAATACGTTAATAAAAGCGACGAAATTCCTTCCCAAAACCGACTTCGATCCGCTGAAGTATCAGGCGAACATAATCGAGTAGCAAGTAGATTTGCCAAAAATTTAAATTTTCAGAAGCTGGGCGGGCTTTTCAAACTTGGATTTAAATAAAATACGTTAAGATTAACGACGAAATTCCTTCCCAAAACCGACTTCGATCTGCTGAAGTATCAGGCGAACATAATCGAGTAGCTAGTAGATTTGCCAAAAAATTTTATTTTCAGAAGCTGGGCGGGCTTTTCAAATTTGAATTTGAATAAAATACGTTAAGATTAACGACGAAATTCCTTACCAAAACCGACTTCGATCCGCTGAAGTATCAGGCGAACATAATCGAGAAGCAAGTAGATTTGCCAAATATTTAAATTTTCAGAAGCTGGGCGGATTTTTTAAACTTGAATTTGAATAAAATACGTTAATAATAACGACGAAATTCCTTCCCAAAACCGACTTCGATCTGCGGAAGTATCAGTCGAACATAATCGAATAGCAAGTAGATTTGCCAAAAATTTAAATTTTCAAACTTGGATTTGAATAAAATACGTTAATATTAACGACGAAATTCCTTCCCAAAACCGACTTCGATCTGCTGAAGTATCAGGCGAACATAATCGAGTAGCAAGTGGATTTGCCAATAATTTAAGTTTTCAGAAGCTGGGCGGATTTTTTAAACTTGAATTTGAATAAAATACGTTAATAATAACGACGAAATTCCTTCCCAAAACCGACTTCGATCTGCTGAAGTATCAGGCGAACATAATCGAGTAGCAAGTAGATTTGCAAAAAATTTAAATTTTCAAACTTGGATTTGAATAAAATACGTTAATATTAACGACGAAATTCCTTCCCAAAACCGACTTCGATCTGCTGAAGTATCAGGCGAACATAATCGAGTAGCAAGTGGATTTGCCAATAATTTAAGTTTTCAGAAGCTGGGCGGATTTTTTAAATTTGTATTTGAATAAAATACGTTAAGATTAACAACGAAATTCCTTCCCAAAACCGACTTCGATCTGCTGAAGTATCAGGCGAACATAATCGAGTAGCAAGTAGATTTGCCAACATTTTATAATTTTAGATGCTGGGCGGGTTTTTCAAATTTGAATTTAAATAAAATACGTTAAGATTAAGGACGAAATTCCATCCCAAAACCGAATTCGATCTGCTGAAGTACCAGGCGAACATAATCGAGTAGCAAGTAGATTTGCCAAATATTTACATTTTCAGAAGCTGGGCGGGTTTTTCAAATTTGAATTTGAATAAAATACGTTAATAAAAACGACGAAATTCCTTCCCAAAACCAAAATCGATATGCTGAAGTACCAGGCGAACATAATCGAGTAGCAAGTAGATTTGCCAAATATTTAAATTTTCAGAAGCTGGGCGGGTTTTTCAAATTTGAATTTGAATAAAATACGTTAATAAAAACGACGAAATTCCTTCCCAAAACCGACTTCGATCCGCTGAAGTATCAGGCGAACATAATCGAGTAGCAAGTAGATTTGCCACAAATTTAAATTTTCAGAAGCTGGGCGGGCTTTTCAAACTTGGATTTGAATAAAAAACGTTAAGATTAATGACGATGTTACTTCCCAAAACCAAAATCGATATGCTGAAGTACCAGGCGAACATAATCGAGTAGCAAGTAGATTTGCCAAATATTTAAATTTTCAGAAGCTGGGCGGGTTTTCCAAATTTTAATTTGAATAAAATACGTTAATAAAAACGACGAAATTCCTTCCCAAAACCGACTTCGATCCGCTGAAGTATCAGGCGAACATAATCGAGTAGCAAGTAGATTTGCCACAAATTTAAATTTTCAGAAGCTGGGCGGGCTTTTCAAACTTGGATTTGAATAAAAAACGTTAAGATTAACGACGATGTTACTTCCCAAAACCAAAATCGATATGCTGAAGTACCAGGCGAACATAATCGAGTAGCAAGTAGATTTGCCAAAAATTTAAATTTTCAGAAGCTGGGCGGGTTTTTCAAACTTGAATTTGAATTAAATACGTTATTAATAACGGCGAAATTTCTTCCCAAAACCGACTTCGATCTGCTGAAGTATCAGGCGAACATAATCGAGTAGCAAGTAGATTTGCCAAAAATTACAATTTTTAGAAGCTGGGCGGGCTTTTCAAATTTGAATAAAATACGTTAATAATAACGACGACATTCCTTCCCAAAACCGACTTCGATTCGCTGAATTACCAGGCGAACATAATCGAGTAGCAAGTAGATTTGCCAAATATTTAAATTTTCAGAAGCTGGGCGGGTTTTTCAAATTTTAATTTGAATAAAATACGTTAATAAAAGCGACGAAATTCCTTCCCAAAACCGACTTCGATCCGCTGAAGTATCAGGCGAACATAATCGAGTAGCAAGTAGATTTGCCAAAAATTTAAATTTTCAGAAGCTGGGCGGGCTTTTCAAACTTGGATTTAAATAAAATACGTTAAGATTAACGACGAAATTCCTTCCCAAAACCGACTTCGATCTGCTGAAGTATCAGGCGAACATAATCGAGTAGCTAGTAGATTTGCCAAAAAATTTTATTTTCAGAAGCTGGGCGGGCTTTTCAAATTTGAATTTGAATAAAATACGTTAATAAAAACGACGAAATTCCTTCCCAAAACCAAAATCGATATGCTGAAGTACCAGGCGAACATAATCGAGTAGCAAGTAGATTTGCCAAATATTTAAATTTTCAGAAGCTGGGCGGGTTTTTCAAATTTTAATTTGAATAAAATACGTTAATAAAAGCGACGAAATTCCTTCCCAAAACCGACTTCGATCCGCTGAAGTATCAGGCGAACATAATCGAGTAGCAAGTAGATTTGCCAAAAATTTAAATTTTCAGAAGCTGGGCGGGCTTTTCAAACTTGGATTTAAATAAAATACGTTAAGATTAACGACGAAATTCCTTCCCAAAACCGACTTCGATCTGCTGAAGTATCAGGCGAACATAATCGAGTAGCTAGTAGATTTGCCAAAAAATTTTATTTTCAGAAGCTGGGCGGGCTTTTCAAATTTGAATTTGAATAAAATACGTTAAGATTAACGACGAAATTCCTTACCAAAACCGACTTCGATCCGCTGAAGTATCAGGCGAACATAATCGAGAAGCAAGTAGATTTGCCAAATATTTAAATTTTCAGAAGCTGGGCGGATTTTTTAAACTTGAATTTGAATAAAATACGTTAATAATAACGACGAAATTCCTTCCCAAAACCGACTTCGATCTGCGGAAGTATCAGTCGAACATAATCGAATAGCAAGTAGATTTGCCAAAAATTTAAATTTTCAAACTTGGATTTGAATAAAATACGTTAATATTAACGACGAAATTCCTTCCCAAAACCGACTTCGATCTGCTGAAGTATCAGGCGAACATAATCGAGTAGCAAGTGGATTTGCCAATAATTTAAGTTTTCAGAAGCTGGGCGGATTTTTTAAACTTGAATTTGAATAAAATACGTTAATAATAACGACGAAATTCCTTCCCAAAACCGACTTCGATCTGCTGAAGTATCAGGCGAACATAATCGAGTAGCAAGTAGATTTGCAAAAAATTTAAATTTTCAAACTTGGATTTGAATAAAATACGTTAATATTAACGACGAAATTCCTTCCCAAAACCGACTTCGATCTGCTGAAGTATCAGGCGAACATAATCGAGTAGCAAGTGGATTTGCCAATAATTTAAGTTTTCAGAAGCTGGGCGGATTTTTTAAATTTGTATTTGAATAAAATACGTTAAGATTAACAACGAAATTCCTTCCCAAAACCGACTTCGATCTGCTGAAGTATCAGGCGAACATAATCGAGTAGCAAGTAGATTTGCCAACATTTTATAATTTTAGATGCTGGGCGGGTTTTTCAAATTTGAATTTAAATAAAATACGTTAAGATTAAGGACGAAATTCCATCCCAAAACCGAATTCGATCTGCTGAAGTACCAGGCGAACATAATCGAGTAGCAAGTAGATTTGCCAAATATTTACATTTTCAGAAGCTGGGCGGGTTTTTCAAATTTGAATTTGAATAAAATACGTTAATAAAAACGACGAAATTCCTTCCCAAAACCAAAATCGATATGCTGAAGTACCAGGCGAACATAATCGAGTAGCAAGTAGATTTGCCAAATATTTAAATTTTCAGAAGCTGGGCGGGTTTTTCAAATTTGAATTTGAATAAAATACGTTAATAAAAACGACGAAATTCCTTCCCAAAACCGACTTCGATCCGCTGAAGTATCAGGCGAACATAATCGAGTAGCAAGTAGATTTGCCACAAATTTAAATTTTCAGAAGCTGGGCGGGCTTTTCAAACTTGGATTTGAATAAAAAACGTTAAGATTAACGACGATGTTACTTCCCAAAACCAAAATCGATATGCTGAAGTACCAGGCGAACATAATCGAGTAGCAAGTAGATTTGCCAAATATTTAAATTTTCAGAAGCTGGGCGGGTTTTCCAAATTTTAATTTGAATAAAATACGTTAATAAAAACGACGAAATTCCTTCCCAAAACCGACTTCGATCCGCTGAAGTATCAGGCGAACATAATCGAGTAGCAAGTAGATTTGCCACAAATTTAAATTTTCAGAAGCTGGGCGGGCTTTTCAAACTTGGATTTGAATAAAAAACGTTAAGATTAACGACGATGTTACTTCCCAAAACCAAAATCGATATGCTGAAGTACCAGGCGAACATAATCGAGTAGCAAGTAGATTTGCCAAAAATTTAAATTTTCAGAAGCTGGGCGGGTTTTTCAAACTTGAATTTGAATTAAATACGTTATTAATAACGGCGAAATTTCTTCCCAAAACCGACTTCGATCTGCTGAAGTATCAGGCGAACATAATCGAGTAGCAAGTAGATTTGCCAAAAATTACAATTTTTAGAAGCTGGGCGGGCTTTTCAAATTTGAATAAAATACGTTAATAATAACGACGACATTCCTTCCCAAAACCGACTTCGATTCGCTGAATTACCAGGCGAACATAATCGAGTAGCAAGTAGATTTGCCAAATATTTAAATTTTCAGAAGCTGGGCGGGTTTTTCAAATTTTAATTTGAATAAAATACGTTAATAAAAGCGACGAAATTCCTTCCCAAAACCGACTTCGATCCGCTGAAGTATCAGGCGAACATAATCGAGTAGCAAGTAGATTTGCCAAAAATTTAAATTTTCAGAAGCTGGGCGGGCTTTTCAAATTTGAATTTGAATAAAAAACGTTAAGATTAACGACGAAATTCCTTCCAATAACCGACTTCGATCCGCTGAAGTATCAGGCGAACATAATCGAGAAGCAAGTAGATTTGCCAAAAATTTAAATTTTCAGAAGCTGGGCGGGTTTTTCAAATTTGAATTTGAATAAAATACGTTAAGATTAACGACGAAATTCCTTCCCAAAACCGACTTCGATCTGCTGAAGTACCAGGCGAACATAATCGAGTAGCAAGTAGATTTGCCAAATATTTAAATTTTCAGAAGCTGGGCGGGTTTTTCAAATTTGAATTTAAATAAAATACGTTAAGATTAACGACGAAATTCCTTCCCAAAACCGACTTCGATCTGCGGAAGTATCAGGCGAACATAATCGAGTAGCTAGTAGATTTGCCAAAAAATTTTATTTTCAGAAGCTGGGCGGGCTTTTCAAATTTGAATTTGAATAAAATACGTTAAGATTAACGACGAAATTCCTTCCCAAAACCGACTTCGATCCGCTGAAGTATCAGGCGAACATAATCGAGAAGCAAGTAGATTTGCCAAATATTTAATTTTTCAGAAGCTGGGCGGGCTTTTCAAACTTGGATTTGAATAAAAAACGTTAAGATTAACGACGATGTTACTTCCCAAAACCAAAATCGATATGCTGAAGTACCAGGCGAACATAATCGAGTAGCAAGTAGATTTGCCAAATATTTAAATTTTCAGAAGCTGGGCGGGTTTTTCAAATTTGAATTTAAATAAAATACGTTAAGATTAACGACGAAATTCCTTCCCAAAACCGACTTCGATCTGCTGAAGTATCAGGCGAACATAATCGAGTAGCTAGTAGATTTGCCAAAAAATTTTATTTTCAGAAGCTGGGCGGGCTTTTCAAATTTGAATTTGAATAAAATACGTTAAGATTAACGACGAAATTCCTTCCTAAAACCGACTTCGATCCGCTGAAGTATCAGGCGAACATAATCGAGAAGCAAGTAGATTTGCCAAATATTTAATTTTTCAGAAGCTGGGCGGGCTTTTCAAACTTGGATTTGAATAAAAAACGTTAAGATTAACGACGATGTTACTTCCCAAAACCAAAATCGATATGCTGAAGTACCAGGCGAACATAATCGAGTAGCAAGTAGATTTGCCAAAAATTTAAATTTTCAGAAGCTGGGCGGGTTTTTCAAACTTGAATTTGAATTAAATACGTTATTAATAACGGCGAAATTCCTTCCCAAAACCGACTTCGATCTGCTGAAGTATCAGGCGAACATAATCGAGTAGCAAGTAGATTTGCCAAAAATTACAATTTTTTGAAGCTGGGCGGGCTTTTCAAATTTTAATTTGAATAAAATACGTTAATAATAACGACGACATTCCTTCCCAAAACCGACTTCGATTCGCTGAATTACCAGGCGAACATAATCGAGTAGCAAGTAGATTTGCCAAATATTTAAATTTTCAGAAGCTGGGCCGATTTTTTAAATTTGAATTTGAATAAAATACGTTATTAATAACGGCGAAATTCCTTCCCAAAACCGACTTCTATCTGCTGAAGTATCAGGCGAACATAATCGAGTAGCAAGTAGATTTGCCAAAAATTAAAATTTTTAGAAGCTGGGCGGGCTTTTCAAATTTGAATTTGAATAAAATACGTTAATAATAACGACGACATTCCTTCCCAAAACCGACTTCGATCCGCTGAAGTATCAGGCGAACATAATCGAGTAGCAAGTAGATTTGCCAAATATTTAAATTTTCAGAAGCTGGGCGGATTTTTTAAACTTGAATTTGAATAAAATACGTTAATAATAACGACGAAATTCCTTCCCAAAACCGACTTCGATCTGCTGAAGTATCAGGCGAACATAATCGAGTAGCAAGTAGATTTGCCAAAAATTTAAATTTTCAAACTTGGATTTGAATAAAATACGTTAATATTAACGACGAAATTCCTTCCCAAAACCGACTTCGATCTGCTGAAGTATCAGGCGAACATAATCGAGTAGCAAGTGGATTTGCCAATAATTTAAGTTTTCAGAAGCTGGGCGGATTTTTTAAATTTGAATTTGAATAAAATACGTTAAGATTAACAACGAAATTCCTTCCCAAAACCGACTTCGATCTGCTGAAGTATCAGGCGAACATAATCGAGTAGCAAGTAGATTTGCCAACAATTTATAATTTTAGATGCTGGGCGGGTTTTTCAAATTTGAATTTAAATAAAATACGTTAAGATTAAGGACGAAATTCCATCCCAAAACCGAATTCGATCTGCTGAAGTACCAGGCGAACATAATCGAGTAGCAAGTAGATTTGCCAAATATTTACATTTTCAGAAGCTGGGCGGGTTTTTCAAATTTGAATTTGAATAAAATACGTTAATAAAAACGACGAAATTCCTTCCCAAAACCGACTTCGATCCGCTGAATTACCAGGCGAACATAATCGATTAACAAGTAGATTTGCCAAATATTTAAATTTTCAGAAGCTGGGCGGATTTTTTAAATTTGAATTTGAATAAAATACGTTATTAATAACGGCGAAATTCCTTCTCAAAAGCGACTTCGATCTGCTGAAGTACCAGGCGAACATAATCGAGTAGCAAGTAGATTTGCCAAATATTTAAATTTTCAGAAGCTGGGCGGGTTTTTCAAATTTTAATTTGAATAAAATACGTTAAGATTAACAACGAAATTCCTTCCCAAAACCGACTTCGATCTGCTGAAGTATCAGGCGAACATAATCGAGTAGCAAGTAGATTTGCCAAAAATTTAAATTTTCAGAAGCTGGGCGGGCTTTTAAAACTTGGATTTGAATAAAAAACGTTAAGATTAACGACGAAATTCCTTCCCAAAACCGACTTCGATCTGCTGAAGTACCAGGCGAACATAATCGAGTAGCAAGTAGATTTGCCAAATATTTAAATTTTCAGAAGCTGGGCGGGTTTTTCAAATTTGAATTTAAATAAAATACGTTAAGATTAACGACGAAATTCCTTCCCAAAACCGACTTCGATCTGCTGAAGTATCAGGCGAACATAATCGAGTAGCTAGTAGATTTGCCAAAAAATTTTATTTTCAGAAGCTGGGCGGGCTTTTCAAATTTGAATTTGAATAAAATACGTTAAGATTAACGACGAAATTCCTTCCCAAAACCGACTTCGATCTGCTGAAGTATCAGGCGAACATAATCGAGAAGCAAGTAGATTTGCCAAATATTTAAATTTTCAGAAGCTGGGCGGGTTTTTCAAATTTTAATTTGAATAAAATACGTTAATAAAAACGACGAAATTCCTTCCCAAAACCGACTTCGATCCGCTGAAGTATCAGGCGAACATAATCGAGTAGCAAGTAGATTTGCCACAAATTTAAATTTTCAGAAGCTGGGCGGGCTTTTCAAACTTGGATTTGAATAAAAAACGTTAAGATTAACGACGATGTTACTTCCCAAAACCAAAATCGATATGCTGAAGTACCAGGCGAACATAATCGAGTAGCAAGTAGATTTGCCAAATATTTAAATTTTCAGAAGCTGGGCGGGTTTTTCAAATTTTAATTTGAATAAAATACGTTAATAAAAACGACGAAATTCCTTCCTAAAACCGACTTCGATCCGCTGAAGTATCAGGCGAACATAATCGAGTAGCAAGTAGATTTGCCAAAAATTTAAATTTTCAGAAGCTGGGCGGGTTTTTCAAACTTGAATTTGAATTAAATACGTTATTAATAACGGCGAAATTTCTTCCCAAAACCGACTTCGATCTGCTGAAGTATCAGGCGAACATAATCGAGTAGCAAGTAGATTTGCCAAAAATTACAATTTTTAGAAGCTGGGCGGGCTTTTCAAATTTGAATAAAATACGTTAATAATAACGACGACATTCCTTCCCAAAACCGACTTCGATTCGCTGAATTACCAGGCGAACATAATCGAGTAGCAAGTAGATTTGCCAAATATTTAAATTTTCAGAAGCTGGGCGGGTTTTTCAAATTTTAATTTGAATAAAATACGTTAATAAAAGCGACGAAATTCCTTCCCAAAACCGACTTCGATCCGCTGAAGTATCAGGCGAACATAATCGAGTAGCAAGTAGATTTGCCAAAAATTTAAATTTTCAGAAGCTGGGCGGGCTTTTCAAACTTGGATTTGAATAAAAAACGTTAAGATTAACGACGAAATTCCTTCCAATAACCGACTTCGATCCGCTGAAGTATCAGGCGAACATAATCGAGAAGCAAGTAGATTTGCCAAATATTTAAATTTTCAGAAGCTGGGCGGGTTTTTCAAATTTTAATTTGAATAAAATACGTTAATAAAAACGACGAAATTCCTTCCCAAAACCGACTTCGATCCGCTGAAGTATCAGGCGAACATAATCGAGTAGCAAGTAGATTTGCCACAAATTTAAATTTTCAGAAGCTGGGCGGGCTTTTCAAACTTGGATTTGAATAAAAAACGTTAAGATTAACGACGATGTTACTTCCCAAAACCAAAATCGATATGCTGAAGTACCAGGCGAACATAATCGAGTAGCAAGTAGATTTGCCAAATATTTAAATTTTCAGAAGCTGGGCGGGTTTTTCAAATTTTAATTTGAATAAAATACGTTAATAAAAACGACGAAATTCCTTCCCAAAACCGACTTCGATCCGCTGAAGTATCAGGCGAACATAATCGAGTAGCAAGTAGATTTGCCAAAAATTTAAATTTTCAGAAGCTGGGCGGGCTTTTCAAACTTGGATTTGAATAAAAAACGTTAAGATTAACGACGATGTTACTTCCCAAAACCAAAATCGATATGCTGAAGTACCAGGCGAACATAATCGAGTAGCAAGTAGATTTGCCAAAAATTTAAATTTTCAGAAGCTGGGCGGGTTTTTCAAACTTGAATTTGAATTAAATACGTTATTAATAACGGCGAAATTTCTTCCCAAAACCGACTTCGATCTGCTGAAGTACCAGGCGAACATAATCGAGTAGCAAGTAGATTTGCCAAAAATTACAATTTTTAGAAGCTGGGCGGGCTTTTCAAATTTGAATTTGAATAAAATACGTTAATAATAACGACGACATTCCTTCCCAAAACCGACTTCGGTCTGCTGAAGTATCAGGCGAATATAATAGAGTAGCAAGTAGATTTGCCAAATATTTACATTTTCAGAAGCTGGGCGGGTTTTTCAAACTTGAATTTGAATAAAATACGTTATTAATAACGACGAAATTCCTTCCAATAACCGACTTCGATCCGCTGAAGTACCAGGCGAACATAATCGAGTAACAAGTAGATTTGCCAAAAATTTAAATTTTCAGAAGCTGGGCGGGTTTTTCAAATTTGAATTTAAATAAAATACGTTAAGATTAACGACGAAATTCCATCCCAAAACCGAATTCGATCTGCTGAAGTACCAGGCGAACATAATCGAGTAGCAAGTAGATTTGCCAAATATTTAAATTTTCAGAAGCTGGGCGGGTTTTTCAAATTTTAATTTGAATAAAATACGTTAATAAAAGCGACGAAATTCCTTCCCAAAACCGACTTCGATCCGCTGAAGTATCAGGCGAACATAATCGAGTAGCAAGTAGATTTGCCAAAAATTTAAATTTTCAGAAGCTGGGCGGGCTTTTCAAACTTGGATTTAAATAAAATACGTTAAGATTAACGACGAAATTCCTTCCCAAAACCGACTTCGATCTGCTGAAGTATCAGGCGAACATAATCGAGTAGCTAGTAGATTTGCCAAAAAATTTTATTTTCAGAAGCTGGGCGGGCTTTTCAAATTTGAATTTGAATAAAATACGTTAAGATTAACGACGAAATTCCTTACCAAAACCGACTTCGATCCGCTGAAGTATCAGGCGAACATAATCGAGAAGCAAGTAGATTTGCCAAATATTTAAATTTTCAGAAGCTGGGCGGATTTTTTAAACTTGAATTTGAATAAAATACGTTAATAATAACGACGAAATTCCTTCCCAAAACCGACTTCGATCTGCGGAAGTATCAGTCGAACATAATCGAATAGCAAGTAGATTTGCCAAAAATTTAAATTTTCAAACTTGGATTTGAATAAAATACGTTAATATTAACGACGAAATTCCTTCCCAAAACCGACTTCGATCTGCTGAAGTATCAGGCGAACATAATCGAGTAGCAAGTGGATTTGCCAATAATTTAAGTTTTCAGAAGCTGGGCGGATTTTTTAAACTTGAATTTGAATAAAATACGTTAATAATAACGACGAAATTCCTTCCCAAAACCGACTTCGATCTGCTGAAGTATCAGGCGAACATAATCGAGTAGCAAGTAGATTTGCAAAAAATTTAAATTTTCAAACTTGGATTTGAATAAAATACGTTAATATTAACGACGAAATTCCTTCCAAAAACCGACTTCGATCTGCTGAAGTATCAGGCGAACATAATCGAGTAGCAAGTGGATTTGCCAATAATTTAAGTTTTCAGAAGCTGGGCGGATTTTTTAAATTTGAATTTGAATAAAATACGTTAAGATTAACAACGAAATTCCTTCCCAAAACCGACTTCGATCTGCTGAAGTATCAGGCGAACATAATCGAGTAGCAAGTAGATTTGCCAACATTTTATAATTTTAGATGCTGGGCGGGTTTTTCAAATTTGAATTTAAATAAAATACGTTAAGATTAAGGACGAAATTCCATCCCAAAACCGAATTCGATCTGCTGAAGTACCAGGCGAACATAATCGAGTAGCAAGTAGATTTGCCAAATATTTACATTTTCAGAAGCTGGGCGGGTTTTTCAAATTTGAATTTGAATAAAATACGTTAATAAAAACGACGAAATTCCTTCCCAAAACCAAAATCGATATGCTGAAGTACCAGGCGAACATAATCGAGTAGCAAGTAGATTTGCCAAATATTTACATTTTCAGAAGCTGGGCGGGTTTTTCAAATTTGAATTTGAATAAAATACGTTAATAAAAACGACGAAATTCCTTCCCAAAACCGACTTCGATCCGCTGAAGTATCAGGCGAACATAATCGAGTAGCTAGTAGATTTGCCACAAATTTAAATTTTCAGAAGCTGGGCGGGCTTTTCAAACTTGGATTTGAATAAAAAACGTTAAGATTAACGACGATGTTACTTCCCAAAACCAAAATCGATATGCTGAAGTACCAGGCGAACATAATCGAGTAGCAAGTAGATTTGCCAAATATTTAAATTTTCAGAAGCTGGGCGGGTTTTCCAAATTTTAATTTTAATAAAATACGTTAATAAAAACGACGAAATTCCTTCCCAAAACCGACTTCGATCCGCTGAAGTATCAGGCGAACATAATCGAGTAGCAAGTAGATTTGCCACAAATTTAAATTTTCAGAAGCTGGGCGGGCTTTTCAAACTTGGATTTGAATAAAAAACGTTAAGATTAACGACGATGTTACTTCCCAAAACCAAAATCGATATGCTGAAGTACCAGGCGAACATAATCGAGTAGCAAGTAGATTTGCCAAAAATTTAAATTTTCAGAAGCTGGGCGGGTTTTTCAAACTTGAATTTGAATTAAATACGTTATTAATAACGGCGAAATTTCTTCCCAAAACCGACTTCGATCTGCTGAAGTATCAGGCGAACATAATCGAGTAGCAAGTAGATTTGCCAAAAATTACAATTTTTAGAAGCTGGGCGGGCTTTTCAAATTTGAATAAAATACGTTAATAATAACGACGACATTCCTTCCCAAAACCGACTTCGATTCGCTGAATTACCAGGCGAACATAATCGAGTAGCAAGTAGATTTGCCAAATATTTAAATTTTCAGAAGCTGGGCGGGTTTTTCAAATTTTAATTTGAATAAAATACGTTAATAAAAGCGACGAAATTCCTTCCCAAAACCGACTTCGATCCGCTGAAGTATCAGGCGAACATAATCGAGTAGCAAGTAGATTTGCCAAAAATTTAAATTTTCAGAAGCTGGGCGGGCTTTTCAAATTTGAATTTGAATAAAAAACGTTAAGATTAACGACGAAATTCCTTCCAATAACCGACTTCGATCCGCTGAAGTATCAGGCGAACATAATCGAGAAGCAAGTAGATTTGCCAAAAATTTAAATTTTCAGAAGCTGGGCGGGTTTTTCAAATTTGAATTTGAATAAAATACGTTAAGATTAACGACGAAATTCCTTCCCAAAACCGACTTCGATCTGCTGAAGTACCAGGCGAACATAATCGAGTAGCAAGTAGATTTGCCAAATATTTAAATTTTCAGAAGCTGGGCGGGTTTTTCAAATTTGAATTTAAATAAAATACGTTAAGATTAACGACGAAATTCCTTCCCAAAACCGACTTCGATCTGCGGAAGTATCAGGCGAACATAATCGAGTAGCTAGTAGATTTGCCAAAAAATTTTATTTTCAGAAGCTGGGCGGGCTTTTCAAATTTGAATTTGAATAAAATACGTTAAGATTAACGACGAAATTCCTTCCCAAAACCGACTTCGATCCGCTGAAGTATCAGGCGAACATAATCGAGAAGCAAGTAGATTTGCCAAATATTTAATTTTTCAGAAGCTGGGCGGGCTTTTCAAACTTGGATTTGAATAAAAAACGTTAAGATTAACGACGATGTTACTTCCCAAAACCAAAATCGATATGCTGAAGTACCAGGCGAACATAATCGAGTAGCAAGTAGATTTGCCAAATATTTAAATTTTCAGAAGCTGGGCGGGTTTTTCAAATTTGAATTTAAATAAAATACGTTAAGATTAACGACGAAATTCCTTCCCAAAACCGACTTCGATCTGCTGAAGTATCAGGCGAACATAATCGAGTAGCTAGTAGATTTGCCAAAAAATTTTATTTTCAGAAGCTGGGCGGGCTTTTCAAATTTGAATTTGAATAAAATACGTTAAGATTAACGACGAAATTCCTTCCCAAAACCGACTTCGATCTGCTGAAGTACCAGGCGAACATAATCGAGTAGCAAGTAGATTTGCCAAATATTTAAATTTTCAGAAGCTGGGCGGGTTTTTCAAATTTGAATTTAAATAAAATACGTTAAGATTAACGACGAAATTCCTTCCCAAAACCGACTTCGATCTGCTGAAGTATCAGGCGAACATAATCGAGTAGCTAGTAGATTTGCCAAAAAATTTTATTTTCAGAAGCTGGGCGGGCTTTTCAAATTTGAATTTGAATAAAATACGTTAAGATTAACGACGAAATTCCTTCCCAAAACCGACTTCGATCTGCTGAAGTATCAGGCGAACATAATCGAGAAGCAAGTAGATTTGCCAAATATTTAAATTTTCAGAAGCTGGGCGGGTTTTTCAAATTTTAATTTGAATAAAATACGTTAATAAAAACGACGAAATTCCTTCCCAAAACCGACTTCGATCCGCTGAAGTATCAGGCGAACATAATCGAGTAGCAAGTAGATTTGCCACAAATTTAAATTTTCAGAAGCTGGGCGGGCTTTTCAAACTTGGATTTGAATAAAAAACGTTAAGATTAACGACGATGTTACTTCCCAAAACCAAAATCGATATGCTGAAGTACCAGGCGAACATAATCGAGTAGCAAGTAGATTTGCCAAATATTTAAATTTTCAGAAGCTGGGCGGATTTTTCAAATTTTAATTTGAATAAAATACGTTAATAAAAACGACGAAATTCCTTCCTAAAACCGACTTCGATCCGCTGAAGTATCAGGCGAACATAATCGAGTAGCAAGTAGATTTGCCAAAAATTACAATTTTTAGAAGCTGGGCGGGCTTTTCAAATTTTAATTTGAATAAAATACGTTAATAAAAGCGACGAAATTCCTTCCCAAAACCGACTTCGATCCGCTGAAGTATCAGGCGAACATAATCGAGTAGCAAGTAGATTTGCCAAAAATTTAAATTTTCAGAAGCTGGGCGGGCTTTTCAAACTTGGATTTGAATAAAAAACGTTAAGATTAACGACGAAATTCCTTCCAATAACCGACTTCGATCCGCTGAAGTATCAGGCGAACATAATCGAGAAGCAAGTAGATTTGCCAAATATTTAAATTTTCAGAAGCTGGGCGGGTTTTTCAAATTTTAATTTGAATAAAATACGTTAATAAAAACGACGAAATTCCTTCCCAAAACCGACTTCGATCCGCTGAAGTATCAGGCGAACATAATCGAGTAGCAAGTAGATTTGCCACAAATTTAAATTTTCAGAAGCTGGGCGGGCTTTTCAAACTTGGATTTGAATAAAAAACGTTAAGATTAACGACGATGTTACTTCCCAAAACCAAAATCGATATGCTGAAGTACCAGGCGAACATAATCGAGTAGCAAGTAGATTTGCCAAATATTTAAATTTTCAGAAGCTGGGCGGGTTTTTCAAATTTTAATTTGAATAAAATACGTTAATAAAAACGACGAAATTCCTTCCCAAAACCGACTTCGATCCGCTGAAGTATCAGGCGAACATAATCGAGTAGCAAGTAGATTTGCCAAAAATTTAAATTTTCAGAAGCTGGGCGGGCTTTTCAAACTTGGATTTGAATAAAAAACGTTAAGATTAACGACGATGTTACTTCCCAAAACCAAAATCGATATGCTGAAGTACCAGGCGAACATAATCGAGTAGCAAGTAGATTTGCCAAAAATTTAAATTTTCAGAAGCTGGGCGGGTTTTTCAAACTTGAATTTGAATTAAATACGTTATTAATAACGGCGAAATTTCTTCCCAAAACCGACTTCGATCTGCTGAAGTACCAGGCGAACATAATCGAGTAGCAAGTAGATTTGCCAAAAATTACAATTTTTAGAAGCTGGGCGGGCTTTTCAAATTTGAATTTGAATAAAATACGTTAATAATAACGACGACATTCCTTCCCAAAACCGACTTCGGTCTGCTGAAGTATCAGGCGAATATAATAGAGTAGCAAGTAGATTTGCCAAATATTTACATTTTCAGAAGCTGGGCGGGTTTTTCAAACTTGAATTTGAATAAAATACGTTATTAATAACGACGAAATTCCTTCCAATAACCGACTTCGATCCGCTGAAGTACCAGGCGAACATAATCGAGTAACAAGTAGATTTGCCAAAAATTTAAATTTTCAGAAGCTGGGCGGGTTTTTCAAATTTGAATTTAAATAAAATACGTTAAGATTAACGACGAAATTCCATCCCAAAACCGAATTCGATCTGCTGAAGTACCAGGCGAACATAATCGAGTAGCAAGTAGATTTGCCAAATATTTAAATTTTCAGAAGCTGGGCGGGTTTTTCAAATTTTAATTTGAATAAAATACGTTAATAAAAGCGACGAAATTCCTTCCCAAAACCGACTTCGATCCGCTGAAGTATCAGGCGAACATAATCGAGTAGCAAGTAGATTTGCCAAAAATTTAAATTTTCAGAAGCTGGGCGGGCTTTTCAAACTTGGATTTAAATAAAATACGTTAAGATTAACGACGAAATTCCTTCCCAAAACCGACTTCGATCTGCTGAAGTATCAGGCGAACATAATCGAGTAGCTAGTAGATTTGCCAAAAAATTTTATTTTCAGAAGCTGGGCGGGCTTTTCAAATTTGAATTTGAATAAAATACGTTAAGATTAACGACGAAATTCCTTACCAAAACCGACTTCGATCCGCTGAAGTATCAGGCGAACATAATCGAGAAGCAAGTAGATTTGCCAAATATTTAAATTTTCAGAAGCTGGGCGGATTTTTTAAACTTGAATTTGAATAAAATACGTTAATAATAACGACGAAATTCCTTCCCAAAACCGACTTCGATCTGCGGAAGTATCAGTCGAACATAATCGAATAGCAAGTAGATTTGCCAAAAATTTAAATTTTCAAACTTGGATTTGAATAAAATACGTTAATATTAACGACGAAATTCCTTCCCAAAACCGACTTCGATCTGCTGAAGTATCAGGCGAACATAATCGAGTAGCAAGTGGATTTGCCAATAATTTAAGTTTTCAGAAGCTGGGCGGATTTTTTAAACTTGAATTTGAATAAAATACGTTAATAATAACGACGAAATTCCTTCCCAAAACCGACTTCGATCTGCTGAAGTATCAGGCGAACATAATCGAGTAGCAAGTAGATTTGCAAAAAATTTAAATTTTCAAACTTGGATTTGAATAAAATACGTTAATATTAACGACGAAATTCCTTCCCAAAACCGACTTCGATCTGCTGAAGTATCAGGCGAACATAATCGAGTAGCAAGTGGATTTGCCAATAATTTAAGTTTTCAGAAGCTGGGCGGATTTTTTAAATTTGAATTTGAATAAAATACGTTAAGATTAACAACGAAATTCCTTCCCAAAACCGACTTCGATCTGCTGAAGTATCAGGCGAACATAATCGAGTAGCAAGTAGATTTGCCACAAATTTAAATTTTCAGAAGCTGGGCGGGCTTTTCAAACTTGGATTTGAATAAAAAACGTTAAGATTAACGACGATGTTACTTCCCAAAACCAAAATCGATATGCTGAAGTACCAGGCGAACATAATCGAGTAGCAAGTAGATTTGCCAAATATTTAAATTTTCAGAAGCTGGGCGGGTTTTCCAAATTTTAATTTTAATAAAATACGTTAATAAAAACGACGAAATTCCTTCCCAAAACCGACTTCGATCCGCTGAAGTATCAGGCGAACATAATCGAGTAGCAAGTAGATTTGCCACAAATTTAAATTTTCAGAAGCTGGGCGGGCTTTTCAAACTTGGATTTGAATAAAAAACGTTAAGATTAACGACGATGTTACTTCCCAAAACCAAAATCGATATGCTGAAGTACCAGGCGAACATAATCGAGTAGCAAGTAGATTTGCCAAAAATTTAAATTTTCAGAAGCTGGGCGGGTTTTTCAAACTTGAATTTGAATTAAATACGTTATTAATAACGGCGAAATTTCTTCCCAAAACCGACTTCGATCTGCTGAAGTATCAGGCGAACATAATCGAGTAGCAAGTAGATTTGCCAAAAATTACAATTTTTAGAAGCTGGGCGGGCTTTTCAAATTTGAATAAAATACGTTAATAATAACGACGACATTCCTTCCCAAAACCGACTTCGATTCGCTGAATTACCAGGCGAACATAATCGAGTAGCAAGTAGATTTGCCAAATATTTAAATTTTCAGAAGCTGGGCGGGTTTTTCAAATTTTAATTTGAATAAAATACGTTAATAAAAGCGACGAAATTCCTTCCCAAAACCGACTTCGATCCGCTGAAGTATCAGGCGAACATAATCGAGTAGCAAGTAGATTTGCCAAAAATTTAAATTTTCAGAAGCTGGGCGGGCTTTTCAAATTTGAATTTGAATAAAAAACGTTAAGATTAACGACGAAATTCCTTCCAATAACCGACTTCGATCCGCTGAAGTATCAGGCGAACATAATCGAGAAGCAAGTAGATTTGCCAAAAATTTAAATTTTCAGAAGCTGGGCGGGTTTTTCAAATTTGAATTTGAATAAAATACGTTAAGATTAACGACGAAATTCCTTCCCAAAACCGACTTCGATCTGCTGAAGTACCAGGCGAACATAATCGAGTAGCAAGTAGATTTGCCAAATATTTAAATTTTCAGAAGCTGGGCGGGTTTTTCAAATTTGAATTTAAATAAAATACGTTAAGATTAACGACGAAATTCCTTCCCAAAACCGACTTCGATCTGCGGAAGTATCAGGCGAACATAATCGAGTAGCTAGTAGATTTGCCAAAAAATTTTATTTTCAGAAGCTGGGCGGGCTTTTCAAATTTGAATTTGAATAAAATACGTTAAGATTAACGACGAAATTCCTTCCCAAAACCGACTTCGATCCGCTGAAGTATCAGGCGAACATAATCGAGAAGCAAGTAGATTTGCCAAATATTTAATTTTTCAGAAGCTGGGCGGGCTTTTCAAACTTGGATTTGAATAAAAAACGTTAAGATTAACGACGATGTTACTTCCCAAAACCAAAATCGATATGCTGAAGTACCAGGCGAACATAATCGAGTAGCAAGTAGATTTGCCAAATATTTAAATTTTCAGAAGCTGGGCGGGTTTTTCAAATTTGAATTTAAATAAAATACGTTAAGATTAACGACGAAATTCCTTCCCAAAACCGACTTCGATCTGCTGAAGTATCAGGCGAACATAATCGAGTAGCTAGTAGATTTGCCAAAAAATTTTATTTTCAGAAGCTGGGCGGGCTTTTCAAATTTGAATTTGAATAAAATACGTTAAGATTAACGACGAAATTCCTTCCCAAAACCGACTTCGATCCGCTGAAGTATCAGGCGAACATAATCGAGAAGCAAGTAGATTTGCCAAATATTTAATTTTTCAGAAGCTGGGCGGGCTTTTCAAACTTGGATTTGAATAAAAAACGTTAAGATTAACGACGATGTTACTTCCCAAAACCAAAATCGATATGCTGAAGTACCAGGCGAACATAATCGAGTAGCAAGTAGATTTGCCAAAAATTTAAATTTTCAGAAGCTGGGCGGGTTTTTCAAACTTGAATTTGAATTAAATACGTTATTAATAACGGCGAAATTCCTTCCCAAAACCGACTTCGATCTGCTGAAGTATCAGGCGAACATAATCGAGTAGCAAGTAGATTTGCCAAAAATTACAATTTTTTGAAGCTGGGCGGGCTTTTCAAATTTTAATTTGAATAAAATACGTTAATAATAACGACGACATTCCTTCCCAAAACCGACTTCGATTCGCTGAATTACCAGGCGAACATAATCGAGTAGCAAGTAGATTTGCCAAATATTTAAATTTTCAGAAGCTGGGCCGATTGTTTAAATTTGAATTTGAATAAAATACGTTATTAATAACGACGAAATTCCTTCCCAAAACCGACTTCTATCTGCTGAAGTATCAGGCGAACATAATCGAGTAGCAAGTAGATTTGCCAAAAATTAAAATTTTTAGAAGCTGGGCGGGCTTTTCAAATTTGAATTTGAATAAAATACGTTAATAATAACGACGACATTCCTTCCCAAAACCGACTTCGATCCGCTGAAGTATCAGGCGAACATAATCGAGTAGCAAGTAGATTTGCCAAATATTTAAATTTTCAGAAGCTGGGCGGATTTTTTAAACTTGGATTTGAATAAAATACGTTAATAATAACGACGAAATTCCTTCCCAAAACCGACTTCGATCTGCTGAAGTATCAGGCGAACATAATCGAGTAGCAAGTAGATTTGCCAAAAATTTAAATTTTCAAACTTGGATTTGAATAAAATACGTTAATATTAACGACGAAATTCCTTCCCAAAACCGACTTCGATCTGCTGAAGTATCAGGCGAACATAATCGAGTAGCAAGTGGATTTGCCAATAATTTAAGTTTTCAGAAGCTGGGCGGATTTTTTAAATTTGAATTTGAATAAAATACGTTAAGATTAACAACGAAATTCCTTCCCAAAACCGACTTCGATCTGCTGAAGTATCAGGCGAACATAATCGAGTAGCAAGTAGATTTGCCAACAATTTATAATTTTAGATGCTGGGCGGGTTTTTCAAATTTGAATTTAAATAAAATACGTTAAGATTAAGGACGAAATTCCATCCCAAAACCGAATTCGATCTGCTGAAGTACCAGGCGAACATAATCGAGTAGCAAGTAGATTTGCCAAATATTTACATTTTCAGAAGCTGGGCGGGTTTTTCAAATTTGAATTTGAATAAAATACGTTAATAAAAACGACGAAATTCCTTCCCAAAACCGACTTCGATCCGCTGAATTACCAGGCGAACATAATCGATTAACAAGTAGATTTGCCAAATATTTAAATTTTCAGAAGCTGGGCGGATTTTTCAAATTTTAATTTGAATAAAATACGTTAAGATTAACGACGAAATTCCTTCCCAAAACCGACTTCGATCTGCTGAAGTACCAGGCGAACATAATCGAGTAGCAAGTAGATTTGCCAAATATTTAAATTTTCAGAAGCTGGGCGGGTTTTTCAAATTTGAATTTAAATAAAATACGTTAAGATTAACGACGAAATTCCTTCCCAAAACCGACTTCGATCTGCTGAAGTATCAGGCGAACATAATCGAGTAGCTAGTAGATTTGCCAAAAAATTTTATTTTCAGAAGCTGGGCGGGCTTTTCAAATTTGAATTTGAATAAAATACGTTAAGATTAACGACGAAATTCCTTCCCAAAACCGACTTCGATCTGCTGAAGTATCAGGCGAACATAATCGAGAAGCAAGTAGATTTGCCAAATATTTAAATTTTCAGAAGCTGGGCGGGTTTTTCAAATTTTAATTTGAATAAAATACGTTAATAAAAACGACGAAATTCCTTCCCAAAACCGACTTCGATCCGCTGAAGTATCAGGCGAACATAATCGAGTAGCAAGTAGATTTGCCACAAATTTAAATTTTCAGAAGCTGGGCGGGCTTTTCAAACTTGGATTTGAATAAAAAACGTTAAGATTAACGACGATGTTACTTCCCAAAACCAAAATCGATATGCTGAAGTACCAGGCGAACATAATCGAGTAGCAAGTAGATTTGCCAAATATTTAAATTTTCAGAAGCTGGGCGGGTTTTTCAAATTTTAATTTGAATAAAATACGTTAATAAAAACGACGAAATTCCTTCCCAAAACCGACCTCGATCCGCTGAAGTATCAGGCGAACATAATCGAGTAGCAAGTAGATTTGCCAAAAATTTAAATTTTCAGAAGCTGGGCGGGTTTTTCAAACTTGAATTTGAATTAAATACGTTATTAATAACGGCGAAATTTCTTCCCAAAACCGACTTCGATCTGCTGAAGTATCAGGCGAACATAATCGAGTAGCAAGTAGATTTGCCAAAAATTACAATTTTTAGAAGCTGGGCGGGCTTTTCAAATTTGAATAAAATACGTTAATAATAACGACGACATTCCTTCCCAAAACCGACTTCGATTCGCTGAATTACCAGGCGAACATAATCGAGTAGCAAGTAGATTTGCCAAATATTTAAATTTTCAGAAGCTGGGCGGGTTTTTCAAATTTTAATTTGAATAAAATACGTTAATAAAAGCGACGAAATTCCTTCCCAAAACCGACTTCGATCCGCTGAAGTATCAGGCGAACATAATCGAGTAGCAAGTAGATTTGCCAAATATTTAAATTTTCAGAAGCTGGGCGGGCTTTTCAAACTTGGATTTGAATAAAAAACGTTAAGATTAACGACGAAATTCCTTCCAATAACCGACTTCGATCCGCTGAAGTATCAGGCGAACATAATCGAGAAGCAAGTAGATTTGCCAAAAATTTAAATTTTCAGAAGCTGGGCGGGTTTTTCAAATTTGAACTTGAATAAAATACGTTAAGATTAACGACGAAATTCCTTCCCAAAACCGACTTCGATCTGCTGAAGTATCAGGCGAACATAATCGAGTAGCTAGTAGATTTGCCAAAAAATTTTATTTTCAGAAGCTGGGCGGGCTTTTCAAATTTGAATTTGAATAAAATACGTTAAGATTAACGACGAAATTCCTTCCCAAAACCGACTTCGATCCGCTGAAGTATCAGGCGAACATAATCGAGAAGCAAGTAGATTTGCCAAATATTTAATTTTTCAGAAGCTGGGCGGGCTTTTCAAACTTGGATTTGAATAAAAAACGTTAAGATTAACGACGATGTTACTTCCCAAAACCAAAATCGATATGCTGAAGTACCAGGCGAACATAATCGAGTAGCAAGTAGATTTGCCAAATATTTAAATTTTCAGAAGCTGGGCGGGTTTTTCATATTTGAATTTAAATAAAATACGTTAAGATTAACGACGAAATTCCTTCCCAAAACCGACTTCGATCTGCTGAAGTATCAGGCGAACATAATCGAGTAGCTAGTAGATTTGCCAAAAAATTTTATTTTCAGAAGCTGGGCGGGCTTTTCAAATTTGAATTTGAATAAAATACGTTAAGATTAACGACGAAATTCCTTCCCAAAACCGACTTCGATCCGCTGAAGTATCAGGCGAACATAATCGAGAAGCAAGTAGATTTGCCAAATATTTAATTTTTCAGAAGCTGGGCGGGCTTTTCAAACTTGGATTTGAATAAAAAACGTTAAGATTAACGACGATGTTACTTCCCAAAACCAAAATCGATATGCTGAAGTACCAGGCGAACATAATCGAGTAGCAAGTAGATTTGCCAAAAATTTAAATTTTCAGAAGCTGGGCGGGTTTTTCAAACTTGAATTTGAATTAAATACGTTATTAATAACGGCGAAATTCCTTCCCAAAACCGACTTCGATCTGCTGAAGTATCAGGCGAACATAATCGAGTAGCAAGTAGATTTGCCAAAAATTACAATTTTTTGAAGCTGGGCGGGCTTTTCAAATTTGAATTTGAATAAAATACGTTAATAATAACGACGACATTCCTTCCCAAAACCGACTTCGATTCGCTGAATTACCAGGCGAACATAATCGAGTAGCAAGTAGATTTGCCAAATATTTAAATTTTCAGAAGCTGGGCGGATTTTTTAAATTTGAATTTGAATAAAATACGTTATTAATAACGGCGAAATTCCTTCCCAAAACCGACTTCTATCTGCTGAAGTATCAGGCGAACATAATCGAGTAGCAAGTAGATTTGCCAAAAATTAAAATTTTTAGAAGCTGGGCGGGCTTTTCAAATTTGAATTTGAATAAAATACGTTAATAATAACGACGACATTCCTTCCCAAAACCGACTTCGATCCGCTGAAGTATCAGGCGAACATAATCGAGTAGCAAGTGGATTTGCCAAATATTTAAATTTTCAGAAGCTGGGCGGATTTTTTAAACTTGAATTTGAATAAAATACGTTAATAATAACGACGAAATTCCTTCCCAAAACCGACTTCGATCTGCTGAAGTATCAGGCGAACATAATCGAGTAGCAAGTAGATTTGCCAAAAATTTAAATTTTCAAACTTGGATTTGAATAAAATACGTTAATATTAACGACGAAATTCCTTCCCAAAACCGACTTCGATCTGCTGAAGTATCAGGCGAACATAATCGAGTAGCAAGTGGATTTGCCAATAATTTAAGTTTTCAGAAGCTTAAATTTGAATTTGAATAAAATACGTTAAGATTAACAACGAAATTCCTTCCCAAAACCGACTTCGATCTGCTGAAGTATCAGGCGAACATAATCGAGTAGCAAGTAGATTTGCCAACAATTTATAATTTTAGATGCTGGGCGGGTTTTTCAAATTTGAATTTAAATAAAATACGTTAAGATTAAGGACGAAATTCCATCCCAAAACCGAATTCGATCTGCTGAAGTACCAGGCGAACATAATCGAGTAGCAAGTAGATTTGCCAAATATTTACATTTTCAGAAGCTGGGCGGGTTTTTCAAATTTGAATTTGAATAAAATACGTTAATAAAAACGACGAAATTCCTTCCCAAAACCGACTTCGATCCGCTGAATTACCAGGCGAACATAATCGATTAACAAGTAGATTTGCCAAATATTTAAATTTTCAGAAGCTGGGCGGATTTTTTAAATTTGAATTTGAATAAAATACGTTATTAATAACGGCGAAATTCCTTCCCAAAAGCGACTTCGATCTGCTGAAGTACCAGGCGAACATAATCGAGTAGCAAGTAGATTTGCCAAATATTTAAATTTTCAGAAGCTGGGCGGGTTTTTCAAATTTTAATTTGAATAAAATACGTTAAGATTAACAACGAAATTCCTTCCCAAAACCGACTTCCATCTGCTGAAGTATCAGGCGAACATAATCGAGTAGCAAGTAGATTTGCCAAAAATTTAAATTTTCAGAAGCTGGGCGGGCTTTTCAAACTTGGATTTGAATAAAAAACGTTAAGATTAACGACGAAATTCCTTCCCAAAACCGACTTCGATCTGCTGAAGTACCAGGCGAACATAATCGAGTAGCAAGTAGAGTTGCCAAATATTTAAATTTTCAAAAGCTGGGCGGGTTTTTCAAATTTGAATTTAAATAAAATACGTTAAGATTAACGACGAAATTCCTTCCCAAAACCGACTTCGATCTGCTGAAGTATCAGGCGAACATAATCGAGTAGCTAGTAGATTTGCCAAAAAATTTTATTTTCAGAAGCTGGGCGGGCTTTTCAAATTTGAATTTGAATAAAATACGTTAAGATTAACGACGAAATTCCTTCCCAAAACCGACTTCGATCCGCTGAAGTATCAGGCGAACATAATCGAGAAGCAAGTAGATTTGCCAAATATTTAAATTTTCAGAAGCTGGGCGGGCTTTTCAAACTTGGATTTGAATAAAAAACGTTAAGATTAACGACGATGTTACTTCCCAAAACCAAAATCGATATGCTGAAGTACCAGGCGAACATAATCGAATAGCAAGTAGATTTGCCAAATATTTAAATTTTCAGAAGCTGGGCGGGTTTTTCAAATTTGAATTTAAATAAAATACGTTAAGATTAACGACGAAATTCCTTCCCAAAACCGACTTCGATCCGCTGAATTACCAGGCGAACATAATCGATTAGCAAGTAGATTTGCCAAATATTTAAATTTTCAGAAGCTGGGCGGATTTTTTAAATTTGAATTTGAATAAAATACGTTATTAATAACGGCGAAATTCCTTCCCAAAAGCGACTTCGATCTGCTGAAGTACCAGGCGAACATAATCGAGTAGCAAGTAGATTTGCCAAATATTTACATTTTCAGAAGCTGGGCGGGTTTTTCAAATTTTAATTTGAATAAAATACGTTAATAAAAGCGACGAAATTCCTTCCCAAAACCGACTTCGATCCGCTGAAGTATCAGGCGAACATAATCGAGTAGCAAGTAGATTTGCCAAAAATTTAAATTTTCAGAAGCTGGGCGGGCTTTTCAAACTTGGATTTGAATAAAAAACGTTAAGATTAACGACGAAATTCCTTCCCAAAACCGACTTCGATCTGCTGAAGTACCAGGCGAACATAATCGAGTAGCAAGTAGATTTGCCAAATATTTAAATTTTCAAAAGCTGGGCGGGTTTTTCAAATTTGAATTTAAATAAAATACGTTAAGATTAACGACGAAATTCCTTCCCAAAACCGACTTCGATCCGCTGAAGTATCAGGCGAACATAATCGAGAAGCAAGTAGATTTGCCAAATATTTAAATTTTCAGAAGCTGGGCGGGCTTTTCAAACTTGGATTTGAATAAAAAACGTTAAGATTAACGACGATGTTACTTCCCAAAACCAAAATCGATATGCTGAAGTACCAGGCGAATATAATCGAGTAGCAAGTAGATTTGCCAAAAATTTAAATTTTCAGAAGCTGGGCGGGTTTTTCAAAGTTGAATTTGAATTAAATACGTTATTAATAACGGCGAAATTCCTTCCCAAAACCGACTTCGATCTGCTGAAGTATCAGGCGAACATAATCGAGTAGCAAGTAGATTTGCCAAAAATTTAAATTTTTAGAAGCTGGGCGGGCTTTTTAAATTTGAATTTGAATAAAATACGTTAATAATAACGACGACATTCCTTCCCAAAACCGACTTCGATCCGCTGAAGTATCAGGCGAACATAATCGAGTAGCAAGTAGATTTGCCAAATATTTAAATTTTCAGAAGCTGGGCGGATTTTTTAAACTTGAATTTGAATAAAATACGTTAATAATAACGACGAAATTCCTTCCCAAAACCGACTTCGATCTGCTGAAGTATCAGGCGAACATAATCGAGTAGCAAGTGGATTTGCCAATAATTTAAGTTTTCAGAAGCTGGGCGGATTTTTTAAATTTGAATTTGAATAAAATACGTTAAGATTAACAACGAAATTCCTTCCCAAAACCGACTTCGATCTGCTGAAGTATCAGGCGAACATAATCGAGTAGCAAGTAGATTTGCCAACAATTTATAATTTTAGATGCTGGGCGGGTTTTTCAAATTTGAATTTAAATAAAATACGTTAAGATTAAGGACGAAATTCCATCCCAAAACCGAATTCGATCTGCTGAAGTACCAGGCGAACATAATCGAGTAGCAAGTAGATTTGCCAAATATTTACATTTTCAGAAGCTGGGCGGGTTTTTCAAATTTGAATTTGAATAAAATACGTTAATAAAAACGACGAAATTCCTTCCCAAAACCAAAATCGATATGCTGAAGTACCAGGCGAACATAATCGAGTAGCAAGTAGATTTGCCAAATATTTAAATTTTCAGAAGCTGGGCGGGTTTTTCAAATTTGAATTTGAATAAAAGACGTTATTAATAACGGCGAAATTCCTTCCCAAAACCGACTTCGATCTGCTGAAGTATCAGGCGAACATAATCGAGTAGCAAGTAGATTTGCCAAAAATTACAATTTTTAGAAGCTGGGCGGGCTTTTCAAATTTGAATTTGAATAAAATACGTTAATAATAACGACGACATTCCTTCCCAAAACCGACTTTGATCCGCTGAATTACCAGGCGAACATAATCGAGTAGCAAGTAGATTTGCCAAATATTTAAATTTTCAGAAGCTGGGCGGATTTTTTAAATTTAAATTTGAATAAAATACGTTATTAATAACGGCGAAATTCCTTCCCAAAACCGACTTCGATCTGCTGAAGTATCAGGCGAACATAATCGAGTAGCAAGTAGATTTGCCAAAAATTTAAATTTTCAGAAACTGGGCGGGCTTTTCAAACTTGAATTTTAATAAAAAACGTTAAGATTAACAACGAAGTTCCTTCCCAAAACCGACTTCGATCTGCTGAAGTATCAGGCGAACATAATCGAGTAGCAAGTAGATTTGCCAAATATTTATAATTTTAGATGCTGGGCGGGTTTTTCAAATTTGAATTTAAATAAAATACGTTAAGATTAAGGACGAAATTCCATCCCAAAACCGAATTCGATCTGCTGAAGTACCAGGCGAACATAATCGAGTAGCAAGTAGATTTGACAAATATTTAAATTTTCAGAAGCGGGGCGGGTTTTTCAAATTTTAATTTGATTAAAATACGTTATTAATAACGGCGAAATTCCTTCCCAAAACCGACTTCGATCTGCTGAAGTATCAGGCGAACATAATCGAGTAGCAAGTAGATTTGCCAAAAATTACAATTTTTAGAAGCTGGGCGGGCTTTTCAAATTTGAATTTGAATAAAATACGTTAAGATTAACAACGAAATTCCTTCCCAAAACCGACTTCGATCTGCTGAAGTATCAGGCGAACATAATCGAGTAGCAAGTAGATTTGCCAACAATTTATAATTTTAGATGCTGGGCGGGTTTTTCAAATTTGAATTTAAATAAAATACGTTAAGATTAAGGACGAAATTCCATCCCAAAACCGAATTCGATCTGCTGAAGTACCAGGCGAACATAATCGAGTAGCAAGTAGATTTGCCAAATATTTACATTTTCAGAAGCTGGGCGGGTTTTTCAAATTTGAATTTGAATAAAATACGTTAATAAAAACGACGAAATTCCTTCCCAAAACCGACTTCGATCCGCTGAATTACCAGGCGAACATAATCGATTAACAAGTAGATTTGCCAAATATTTAAATTTTCAGAAGCTGGGCGGATTTTTTAAATTTGAATTTGAATAAAATACGTTATTAATAACGGCGAAATTCCTTCCCAAAAGCGACTTCGATCTGCTGAAGTACCAGGCGAACATAATCGAGTAGCAAGTAGATTTGCCAAATATTTAAATTTTCAGAAGCTGGGCGGGTTTTTCAAATTTTAATTTGAATAAAATACGTTAAGATTAACAACGAAATTCCTTCCCAAAACCGACTTCCATCTGCTGAAGTATCAGGCGAACATAATCGAGTAGCAAGTAGATTTGCCAAAAATTTAAATTTTCAGAAGCTGGGCGGGCTTTTCAAACTTGGATTTGAATAAAAAACGTTAAGATTAACGACGAAATTCCTTCCCAAAACCGACTTCGATCTGCTGAAGTACCAGGCGAACATAATCGAGTAGCAAGTAGATTTGCCAAATATTTAAATTTTCAAAAGCTGGGCGGGTTTTTCAAATTTGAATTTAAATAAAATACGTTAAGATTAACGACGAAATTCCTTCCCAAAACCGACTTCGATCTGCTGAAGTATCAGGCGAACATAATCGAGTAGCTAGTAGATTTGCCAAAAAATTTTATTTTCAGAAGCTGGGCGGGCTTTTCAAATTTGAATTTGAATAAAATACGTTAAGATTAACGACGAAATTCCTTCCCAAAACCGACTTCGATCCGCTGAAGTATCAGGCGAACATAATCGAGAAGCAAGTAGATTTGCCAAATATTTAAATTTTCAGAAGCTGGGCGGGCTTTTCAAACTTGGATTTGAATAAAAAACGTTAAGATTGACGACGATGTTACTTCCCAAAACCAAAATCGATATGCTGAAGTACCAGGCGAACATAATCGAATAGCAAGTAGATTTGCCAAATATTTAAATTTTCAGAAGCTGGGCGGGTTTTTCAAATTT
Source organism: Drosophila immigrans (assembly GCA_963583835.1). NCBI lineage: Eukaryota > Metazoa > Arthropoda > Insecta > Diptera > Drosophilidae > Drosophila > Drosophila immigrans. The sequence goes on from OY757141.1 coordinate 51,487,213, forward strand.
GAATTTAAATAAAATACGTTAAGATTAACGACGAAATTCCTTCCCAAAACCGACTTCGATCCGCTGAATTACCAGGCGAACATAATCGATTAGCAAGTAGATTTGCCAAATATTTAAATTTTCAGAAGCTGGGCGGATTTTTTAAATTTGAATTTGAATAAAATACGTTATTAATAACGGCGAAATTCCTTCCCAAAAGCGACTTCGATCTGCTGAAGTACCAGGCGAACATAATCGAGTAGCAAGTAGATTTGCCAAATATTTACATTTTCAGAAGCTGGGCGGGTTTTTCAAATTTTAATTTGAATAAAATACGTTAATAAAAGCGACGAAATTCCTTCCCAAAACCGACTTCGATCCGCTGAAGTATCAGGCGAACATAATCGAGTAGCAAGTAGATTTGCCAAAAATTTAAATTTTCAGAAGCTGGGCGGGCTTTTCAAACTTGGATTTGAATAAAAAACGTTAAGATTAACGACGAAATTCCTTCCCAAAACCGACTTCGATCTGCTGAAGTACCAGGCGAACATAATCGAGTAGCAAGTAGATTTGCCAAATATTTAAATTTTCAAAAGCTGGGCGGGTTTTTCAAATTTGAATTTAAATAAAATACGTTAAGATTAACGACGAAATTCCTTCCCAAAACCGACTTCGATCCGCTGAAGTATCAGGCGAACATAATCGAGAAGCAAGTAGATTTGCCAAATATTTAAATTTTCAGAAGCTGGGCGGGCTTTTTAAACTTGGATTTGAATAAAAAACGTTAAGATTAACGACGATGTTACTTCCCAAAACCAAAATCGATATGCTGAAGTACCAGGCGAACATAATCGAGTAGCAAGTAGATTTGCCAAAAATTTAAATTTTCAGAAGCTGGGCGGGTTTTTCAAACTTGAATTTGAATTAAATACGTTATTAATAACGGCGAAATTCCTTCCCAAAACCGACTTCGATCTGCTGAAGTATCAGGCGAACATAATCGAGTAGCAAGTAGATTTGCCAAAAATTAAAATTTTTAGAAGCTGGGCGGGCTTTTCAAATTTGAATTTGAATAAAATACGTTAATAATAACGACGACATTCCTTCCCAAAACCGACTTCGATCCGCTGAAGTATCAGGCGAACATAATCGAGTAGCAAGTAGATTTGCCAAATATTTAAATTTTCAGAAGCTGGGCGGATTTTTTAAACTTGAATTTGAATAAAATACGTTAATAATAACGACGAAATTCCTTCCCAAAACCGACTTCGATCTGCTGAAGTATCAGGCGAACATAATCGAGTAGCAAGTGGATTTGCCAATAATTTAAGTTTTCAGAAGCTGGGCGGATTTTTTAAATTTGAATTTGAATAAAATACGTTAATAAAAACGACGAAATTCCTTCCCAAAACCAAAATCGATATGCTGAAGTACCAGGCGAACATAATCGAGTAGCAAGTAGATTTGCCAAATATTTACATTTTCAGAAGCTGGGCGGGTTTTTCAAATTTGAATTTGAATAAAATACGTTAATAAAAACGACGAAATTCCTTCCCAAAACCAAAATCGATATGCTAAAGTACCAGGCGAACATAATCGAGTAGCAAGTAGATTTGCCAAATATTTAAATTTTCAGAAGCTGGGCGGGTTTTTCAAATTTGAATTTGAATAAAAGACGTTATTAATAACGGCGAAATTCCTTCCCAAAACCGACTTCGATCTGCTGAAGTATCAGGCGAACATAATCGAGTAGCAAGTAGATTTGCCAAAAATTACAATTTTTAGAAGCTGGGCGGGCTTTTCAAATTTGAATTTGAATAAAATACGTTAATAATAACGACGACATTCCTTCCCAAAACCGACTTTGATCCGCTGAATTACCAGGCGAACATAATCGAGTAGCAAGTAGATTTGCCAAATATTTAAATTTTCAGAAGCTGGGCGGATTTTTTAAATTTAAATTTGAATAAAATACGTTATTAATAACGGCGAAATTCCTTCCCAAAACCGACTTCGATCTGCTGAAGTATCAGGCGAACATAATCGAGTAGCAAGTAGATTTGCCAAAAATTTAAATTTTCAGAAACTGGGCGGGCTTTTCAAACTTGAATTTTAATAAAAAACGTTAAGATTAACAACGAAGTTCCTTCCCAAAACCGACTTCGATCTGCTGAAGTATCAGGCGAACATAATCGAGTAGCAAGTAGATTTGCCAAATATTTATAATTTTAGATGCTGGGCGGGTTTTTCAAATTTGAATTTAAATAAAATACGTTAAGATTAAGGACGAAATTCCATCCCAAAACCGAATTCGATCTGCTGAAGTACCAGGCGAACATAATCGAGTAGCAAGTAGATTTGACAAATATTTAAATTTTCAGAAGCGGGGCGGGTTTTTCAAATTTTAATTTGAATAAAATACGTTATTAATAACGGCGAAATTCCTTCCCAAAACCGACTTCGATCTGCTGAAGTATCAGGCGAACATAATCGAGTAGCAAGTAGATTTGCCAAAAATTAAAATTTTTAGAAGCTGGGCGGGCTTTTTAAATTTGAATTTGAATAAAATACGTTAATAATAACGACGACATTCCTTCCCAAAACCGACTTCGATCCGCTGAATTACCAGGCGAACATAATCGAGTAGCAAGTAGATTTGCCAAAAATTTAAATTTTCAGAAGCTGGGCGGATTTTTTAAATTTGAATTTGAATAAAATACGTTAATAATAACGACGAAATTCCTTCCCAAAACCGACTTCGATCTGCTGAAGTATCAGGCGAACATAATCGAGTAGCAAGTAGATTTGCCAAAAATGTAAATTTTCAGAAGCTGGGCGGGTTTTTCAAATTTGAATTTGAAAAAAATACGTTAAGATTAACGACGAAATTCCTTCCCAAAACCGACTTCGATCCGCTGAAGTATCAGGCGAACATAATCGAGTAGCAAGTGGATTTGCCAAAAATTTAAGTTTTCAGAAGCTGGGCGGGCTTTTCAAACTTGAATTTGAATAAAAAAGTTAAGATTAACGACGAAATTCCTTCCCAAAACCGACTTCGATCCGCTGAAGTATCAGGCGAACATTATCGAGTAGCAAGTAGATTTGCCAAAAATTTAAATTTTCAGAAGCTGGGCGGGCTTTTCAAACTTGAATTTAAATAAAATACGTTAAGATTAACAACGAAATTCCTTCCCAAAACCGACTTCGATCTGCTGAAGTATCAGGCGAACATAATCGAGTAGCAAGTAGATTTGCCAACAATTTATAATTTTAGATGCTGGGCGGGTTTTTCAAATTTGAATTTAAATAAAATACGTTAAGATTAAGGACGAAATTCCATCCCAAAACCGAATTCGATCTGCTGAAGTACCAGGCGAACATAATCGAGTAGCAAGTAGATTTGCCAAATATTTACATTTTCAGAAGCTGGGCGGGTTTTTCAAATTTGAATTTGAATAAAATACGTTAATAAAAACGACGAAATTCCTTCCCAAAACCAAAATCGATATGCTGAAGTACCAGGCGAACATAATCGAGTAGCAAGTAGATTTGCCAAATATTTAAATTTTCAGAAGCTGGGCGGGTTTTTCAAATTTGAATTTGAATAAAAGACGTTATTAATAACGGCGAAATTCCTTCCCAAAACCGACTTCGATCTGCTGAAGTATCAGGCGAACATAATCGAGTAGCAAGTAGATTTGCCAAAAATTACAATTTTTAGAAGCTGGGCGGGCTTTTCAAATTTGAATTTGAATAAAATACGTTAATAATAACGACGACATTCCTTCCCAAAACCGACTTTGATCCGCTGAATTACCAGGCGAACATAATCGAGTAGCAAGTAGATTTGCCAAATATTTAAATTTTCAGAAGCTGGGCGGATTTTTTAAATTTAAATTTGAATAAAATACGTTATTAATAACGGCGAAATTCCTTCCCAAAACCGACTTCGATCTGCTGAAGTATCAGGCGAACATAATCGAGTAGCAAGTAGATTTGCCAAAAATTTAAATTTTCAGAAACTGGGCGGGCTTTTCAAACTTGAATTTTAATAAAAAACGTTAAGATTAACAACGAAGTTCCTTCCCAAAACCGACTTCGATCTGCTGAAGTATCAGGCGAACATAATCGAGTAGCAAGTAGATTTGCCAAATATTTATAATTTTAGATGCTGGGCGGGTTTTTCAAATTTGAATTTAAATAAAATACGTTAAGATTAAGGACGAAATTCCATCCCAAAACCGAATTCGATCTGCTGAAGTACCAGGCGAACATAATCGAGTAGCAAGTAGATTTGACAAATATTTAAATTTTCAGAAGCGGGGCGGGTTTTTCAAATTTTAATTTGAATAAAATACGTTATTAATAACGGCGAAATTCCTTCCCAAAACCGACTTCGATCTGCTGAAGTATCAGGCGAACATAATCGAGTAGCAAGTAGATTTGCCAAAAATTACAATTTTTAGAAGCTGGGCGGGCTTTTCAAATTTGAATTTGAATAAAATACGTTAAGATTAACAACGAAATTCCTTCCCAAAACCGACTTCGATCTGCTGAAGTATCAGGCGAACATAATCGAGTAGCAAGTAGATTTGCCAACAATTTATAATTTTAGATGCTGGGCGGGTTTTTCAAATTTGAATTTAAATAAAATACGTTAAGATTAAGGACGAAATTCCATCCCAAAACCGAATTCGATCTGCTGAAGTACCAGGCGAACATAATCGAGTAGCAAGTAGATTTGCCAAATATTTACATTTTCAGAAGCTGGGCGGGTTTTTCAAATTTGAATTTGAATAAAATACGTTAATAAAAACGACGAAATTCCTTCCCAAAACCGACTTCGATCCGCTGAATTACCAGGCGAACATAATCGATTAACAAGTAGATTTGCCAAATATTTAAATTTTCAGAAGCTGGGCGGATTTTTTAAATTTGAATTTGAATAAAATACGTTATTAATAACGGCGAAATTCCTTCCCAAAAGCGACTTCGATCTGCTGAAGTACCAGGCGAACATAATCGAGTAGCAAGTAGATTTGCCAAATATTTAAATTTTCAGAAGCTGGGCGGGTTTTTCAAATTTTAATTTGAATAAAATACGTTAAGATTAACAACGAAATTCCTTCCCAAAACCGACTTCCATCTGCTGAAGTATCAGGCGAACATAATCGAGTAGCAAGTAGATTTGCCAAAAATTTAAATTTTCAGAAGCTGGGCGGGCTTTTCAAACTTGGATTTGAATAAAAAACGTTAAGATTAACGACGAAATTCCTTCCCAAAACCGACTTCGATCTGCTGAAGTACCAGGCGAACATAATCGAGTAGCAAGTAGATTTGCCAAATATTTAAATTTTCAAAAGCTGGGCGGGTTTTTCAAATTTGAATTTAAATAAAATACGTTAAGATTAACGACGAAATTCCTTCCCAAAACCGACTTCGATCTGCTGAAGTATCAGGCGAACATAATCGAGTAGCTAGTAGATTTGCCAAAAAATTTTATTTTCAGAAGCTGGGCGGGCTTTTCAAATTTGAATTTGAATAAAATACGTTAAGATTAACGACGAAATTCCTTCCCAAAACCGACTTCGATCCGCTGAAGTATCAGGCGAACATAATCGAGAAGCAAGTAGATTTGCCAAATATTTAAATTTTCAGAAGCTGGGCGGGCTTTTCAAACTTGGATTTGAATAAAAAACGTTAAGATTGACGACGATGTTACTTCCCAAAACCAAAATCGATATGCTGAAGTACCAGGCGAACATAATCGAATAGCAAGTAGATTTGCCAAATATTTAAATTTTCAGAAGCTGGGCGGGTTTTTCAAATTTGAATTTAAATAAAATACGTTAAGATTAACGACGAAATTCCTTCCCAAAACCGACTTCGATCCGCTGAATTACCAGGCGAACATAATCGATTAGCAAGTAGATTTGCCAAATATTTAAATTTTCAGAAGCTGGGCGGATTTTTTAAATTTGAATTTGAATAAAATACGTTATTAATAACGGCGAAATTCCTTCCCAAAAGCGACTTCGATCTGCTGAAGTACCAGGCGAACATAATCGAGTAGCAAGTAGATTTGCCAAATATTTACATTTTCAGAAGCTGGGCGGGTTTTTCAAATTTTAATTTGAATAAAATACGTTAATAAAAGCGACGAAATTCCTTCCCAAAACCGACTTCGATCCGCTGAAGTATCAGGCGAACATAATCGAGTAGCAAGTAGATTTGCCAAAAATTTAAATTTTCAGAAGCTGGGCGGGCTTTTCAAACTTGGATTTGAATAAAAAACGTTAAGATTAACGACGAAATTCCTTCCCAAAACCGACTTCGATCTGCTGAAGTACCAGGCGAACATAATCGAGTAGCAAGTAGATTTGCCAAATATTTAAATTTTCAAAAGCTGGGCGGGTTTTTCAAATTTGAATTTAAATAAAATACGTTAAGATTAACGACGAAATTCCTTCCCAAAACCGACTTCGATCCGCTGAAGTATCAGGCGAACATAATCGAGAAGCAAGTAGATTTGCCAAATATTTAAATTTTCAGAAGCTGGGCGGGCTTTTCAAACTTGGATTTGAATAAAAAACGTTAAGATTAACGACGATGTTACTTCCCAAAACCAAAATCGATATGCTGAAGTACCAGGCGAACATAATCGAGTAGCAAGTAGATTTGCCAAAAATTTAAATTTTCAGAAGCTGGGCGGGTTTTTCAAACTTGAATTTGAATTAAATACGTTATTAATAACGGCGAAATTCCTTCCCAAAACCGACTTCGATCTGCTGAAGTATCAGGCGAACATAATCGAGTAGCAAGTAGATTTGCCAAAAATTAAAATTTTTAGAAGCTGGGCGGGCTTTTCAAATTTGAATTTGAATAAAATACGTTAATAATAACGACGACATTCCTTCCCAAAACCGACTTCGATCCGCTGAAGTATCAGGCGAACATAATCGAGTAGCAAGTAGATTTGCCAAATATTTAAATTTTCAGAAGCTGGGCGGATTTTTTAAACTTGAATTTGAATAAAATACGTTAATAATAACGACGAAATTCCTTCCCAAAACCGACTTCGATCTGCTGAAGTATCAGGCGAACATAATCGAGTAGCAAGTGGATTTGCCAATAATTTAAGTTTTCAGAAGCTGGGCGGATTTTTTAAATTTGAATTTGAATAAAATACGTTAATAAAAACGACGAAATTCCTTCCCAAAACCAAAATCGATATGCTGAAGTACCAGGCGAACATAATCGAGTAGCAAGTAGATTTGCCAAATATTTACATTTTCAGAAGCTGGGCGGGTTTTTCAAATTTGAATTTGAATAAAATACGTTAATAAAAACGACGAAATTCCTTCCCAAAACCAAAATCGATATGCTAAAGTACCAGGCGAACATAATCGAGTAGCAAGTAGATTTGCCAAATATTTAAATTTTCAGAAGCTGGGCGGGTTTTTCAAATTTGAATTTGAATAAAAGACGTTATTAATAACGGCGAAATTCCTTCCCAAAACCGACTTCGATCTGCTGAAGTATCAGGCGAACATAATCGAGTAGCAAGTAGATTTGCCAAAAATTACAATTTTTAGAAGCTGGGCGGGCTTTTCAAATTTGAATTTGAATAAAATACGTTAATAATAACGACGACATTCCTTCCCAAAACCGACTTTGATCCGCTGAATTACCAGGCGAACATAATCGAGTAGCAAGTAGATTTGCCAAATATTTAAATTTTCAGAAGCTGGGCGGATTTTTTAAATTTAAATTTGAATAAAATACGTTATTAATAACGGCGAAATTCCTTCCCAAAACCGACTTCGATCTGCTGAAGTATCAGGCGAACATAATCGAGTAGCAAGTAGATTTGCCAAAAATTTAAATTTTCAGAAACTGGGCGGGCTTTTCAAACTTGAATTTTAATAAAAAACGTTAAGATTAACAACGAAGTTCCTTCCCAAAACCGACTTCGATCTGCTGAAGTATCAGGCGAACATAATCGAGTAGCAAGTAGATTTGCCAAATATTTATAATTTTAGATGCTGGGCGGGTTTTTCAAATTTGAATTTAAATAAAATACGTTAAGATTAAGGACGAAATTCCATCCCAAAACCGAATTCGATCTGCTGAAGTACCAGGCGAACATAATCGAGTAGCAAGTAGATTTGACAAATATTTAAATTTTCAGAAGCGGGGCGGGTTTTTCAAATTTTAATTTGAATAAAATACGTTATTAATAACGGCGAAATTCCTTCCCAAAACCGACTTCGATCTGCTGAAGTATCAGGCGAACATAATCGAGTAGCAAGTAGATTTGCCAAAAATTAAAATTTTTAGAAGCTGGGCGGGCTTTTTAAATTTGAATTTGAATAAAATACGTTAATAATAACGACGACATTCCTTCCCAAAACCGACTTCGATCCGCTGAATTACCAGGCGAACATAATCGAGTAGCAAGTAGATTTGCCAAAAATTTAAATTTTCAGAAGCTGGGCGGATTTTTTAAATTTGAATTTGAATAAAATACGTTAATAATAACGACGAAATTCCTTCCCAAAACCGACTTCGATCTGCTGAAGTATCAGGCGAACATAATCGAGTAGCAAGTAGATTTGCCAAAAATGTAAATTTTCAGAAGCTGGGCGGGTTTTTCAAATTTGAATTTGAAAAAAATACGTTAAGATTAACGACGAAATTCCTTCCCAAAACCGACTTCGATCCGCTGAAGTATCAGGCGAACATAATCGAGTAGCAAGTGGATTTGCCAAAAATTTAAGTTTTCAGAAGCTGGGCGGGCTTTTCAAACTTGAATTTGAATAAAAAAGTTAAGATTAACGACGAAATTCCTTCCCAAAACCGACTTCGATCCGCTGAAGTATCAGGCGAACATTATCGAGTAGCAAGTAGATTTGCCAAAAATTTAAATTTTCAGAAGCTGGGCGGGCTTTTCAAACTTGAATTTAAATAAAATACGTTAAGATTAACGACGAAGTTCCTTCCCAAAACCGACTTCGATCCGCTGAAGTATCAGGCGACCATAATCGAGTAGCAAGTAGATTTGCCAAAAACTTAAATTTTCAGAAGCTGGGCGGGTTTTTCAAATTTGAATTTGAAAAAAATACGTTTTTAATAACGACGAAATTCCTTCCCAAAACCTACTTCGACCTGCTGAAGTACCAGGCGAACATAATCGAGTAGCAAGTAGATTTGCCAAATATTTAAATTTTCAGAAGCTGGGCGGGTTTTTCAAATTTGAATTTAAATAAAATACGTTAAGATTAAGGACGAAATTCCATCCCAAAACCGACTTCGATCCGCTGAAGTATCAGGCGAACATAATCGAGTAGCAAGTAGATTTGCCAAAAATTTAAATTTTCAGAAGCTGGGCGGGCTTTTCAAATTTGAATTTGAATAAAAAACGTTAAGATTAACGACGAAATTCCTTCCAATAACCGACTTCGATCCGCTGAAGTATCAGGCGAACATAATCGAGAAGCAAGTAGATTTGCCAAAAATTTAAATTTTCAGAAGCTGGGCGGGTTTTTCAAATTTGAATTTGAATAAAATACGTTAAGATTAACGACGAAATTCCTTCCCAAAACCGACTTCGATCTGCTGAAGTACCAGGCGAACATAATCGAGTAGCAAGTAGATTTGCCAAATATTTAAATTTTCAGAAGCTGGGCGGGTTTTTCAAATTTGAATTTAAATAAAATACGTTAAGATTAACGACGAAATTCCTTCCCAAAACCGACTTCGATCCGCTGAAGTATCAGGCGAACATAATCGAGAAGCAAGTAGATTTGCCAAATATTTAATTTTTCAGAAGCTGGGCGGGCTTTTCAAACTTGGATTTGAATAAAAAACGTTAAGATTAACGACGATGTTACTTCCCAAAACCAAAATCGATATGCTGAAGTACCAGGCGAACATAATCGAGTAGCAAGTAGATTTGCCAAAAATTTAAATTTTCAGAAGCTGGGCGGGTTTTTCAAACTTGAATTTGAATTAAATACGTTATTAATAACGGCGAAATTCCTTCCCAAAACCGACTTCGATCTGCTGAAGTATCAGGCGAACATAATCGAGTAGCAAGTAGATTTGCCAAAAATTACAATTTTTTGAAGCTGGGCGGGCTTTTCAAATTTGAATTTGAATAAAATACGTTAATAATAACGACGACATTCCTTCCCAAAACCGACTTCGATTCGCTGAATTACCAGGCGAACATAATCGAGTAGCAAGTAGATTTGCCAAATATTTAAATTTTCAGAAGCTGGGCGGATTTTTTAAATTTGAATTTGAATAAAATACGTTATTAATAACGGCGAAATTCCTTCCCAAAACCGACTTCTATCTGCTGAAGTATCAGGCGAACATAATCGAGTAGCAAGTAGATTTGCCAAAAATTAAAATTTTTAGAAGCTGGGCGGGCTTTTCAAATTTGAATTTGAATAAAATACGTTAATAATAACGACGACATTCCTTCCCAAAACCGACTTCGATCCGCTGAAGTATCAGGCGAACATAATCGAGTAGCAAGTGGATTTGCCAAATATTTAAATTTTCAGAAGCTGGGCGGATTTTTTAAACTTGAATTTGAATAAAATACGTTAATAATAACGACGAAATTCCTTCCCAAAACCGACTTCGATCTGCTGAAGTATCAGGCGAACATAATCGAGTAGCAAGTAGATTTGCCAAAAATTTAAATTTTCAAACTTGGATTTGAATAAAATACGTTAATATTAACGACGAAATTCCTTCCCAAAACCGACTTCGATCTGCTGAAGTATCAGGCGAACATAATCGAGTAGCAAGTGGATTTGCCAATAATTTAAGTTTTCAGAAGCTGGGCGGATTTTTTAAATTTGAATTTGAATAAAATACGTTAAGATTAACAACGAAATTCCTTCCCAAAACCGACTTCGATCTGCTGAAGTATCAGGCGAACATAATCGAGTAGCAAGTAGATTTGCCAACAATTTATAATTTTAGATGCTGGGCGGGTTTTTAAAATTTGAATTTAAATAAAATACGTTAAGATTAAGGACGAAATTCCATCCCAAAACCGAATTCGATCTGCTGAAGTACCAGGCGAACATAATCGAGTAGCAAGTAGATTTGCCAAATATTTACATTTTCAGAAGCTGGGCGGGTTTTTCAAATTTGAATTTGAATAAAATACGTTAATAAAAACGACGAAATTCCTTCCCAAAACCGACTTCGATCCGCTGAATTACCAGGCGAACATAATCGATTAACAAGTAGATTTGCCAAATATTTAAATTTTCAGAAGCTGGGCGGATTTTTTAAATTTGAATTTGAATAAAATACGTTATTAATAACGGCGAAATTCCTTCCCAAAAGCGACTTCGATCTGCTGAAGTACCAGGCGAACATAATCGAGTAGCAAGTAGATTTGCCAAATATTTAAATTTTCAGAAGCTGGGCGGGTTTTTCAAATTTTAATTTGAATAAAATACGTTAAGATTAACAACGAAATTCCTTCCCAAAACCGACTTCGATCTGCTGAAGTATCAGGCGAACACAATCGAGTAGCAAGTAGATTTGCCAAAAATTTAAATTTTCAGAAGCTGGGCGGGCTTTTCAAACTTGGATTTGAATAAAAAACGTTAAGATTAACGACGAAATTCCTTCCCAAAACCGACTTCGATCTGCTGAAGTACCAGGCGAACATAATCGAGTAGCAAGTAGATTTGCCAAATATTTAAATTTTCAGAAGCTGGGCGGGTTTTTCAAATTTGAATTTAAATAAAATACGTTAAGATTAACGACGAAATTCCTTCCCAAAACCGACTTCGATCTGCTGAAGTATCAGGCGAACATAATCGAGTAGCTAGTAGATTTGCCAAAAAATTTTATTTTCAGAAGCTGGGCGGGCTTTTCAAATTTGAATTTGAATAAAATACGTTAAGATTAACGACGAAATTCCTTCCCAAAACCGACTTCGATCCGCTGAAGTATCAGGCGAACATAATCGAGAAGCAAGTAGATTTGCCAAATATTTAAATTTTCAGAAGCTGGGCGGGCTTTTCAAACTTGGATTTGAATAAAAAACGTTAAGATTAACGACGAAATTCCTTCCCAAAACCGACTTCGATCCGCTGAATTACCAGGCGAACATAATCGATTAGCAAGTAGATTTGCCAAATATTTAAATTTTCAGAAGCTGGGCGGATTTTTTAAATTTGAATTTGAATAAAATACGTTATTAATAGCGGCGAAATTCCTTCCCAAAAGCGACTTCGATCTGCTGAAGTACCAGGCGAACATAATCGAGTAGCAAGTAGATTTGCCAAATATTTACATTTTCAGAAGCTGGGCGGGTTTTTCAAATTTTAATTTGAATAAAATACGTTAATAAAAGCGACGAAATTCCTTTCCAAAACCGACTTCGATCCGCTGAAGTATCAGGCGAACATAATCGAGTAGCAAGTAGATTTGCCAAAAATTTAAATTTTCAGAAGCTGGGCGGGCTTTTCAAACTTGGATTTGAATAAAAAACGTTAAGATTAACGACGAAATTCCTTCCCAAAACCGACTTCGATCTGCTGAAGTACCAGGCGAACATAATCGAGTAGCAAGTAGATTTGCCAAATATTTAAATTTTCAAAAGCTGGGCGGGTTTTTCAAATTTGAATTTAAATAAAATACGTTAAGATTAACGACGAAATTCCTTCCCAAAACCGACTTCGATCCGCTGAAGTATCAGGCGAACATAATCGAGAAGCAAGTAGATTTGCCAAATATTTAAATTTTCAGAAGCTGGGCGGGCTTTTCAAACTTGGATTTGAATAAAAAACGTTAAGATTAACGACGATGTTACTTCCCAAAACCAAAATCGATATGCTGAAGTACCAGGCGAACATAATCGAGTAGCAAGTAGATTTGCCAAAAATTTAAATTTTCAGAAGCTGGGCGGGTTTTTCAAACTTGAATTTGAATTAAATACGTTATTAATAACGGCGAAATTCCTTCCCAAAACCGACTTCGATCTGCTGAAGTATCAGGCGAACATAATCGAGTAGCAAGTAGATTTGCCAAAAATTAAAATTTTTAGAAGCTGGGCGGGCTTTTCAAATTTGAATTTGAATAAAATACGTTAATAATAACGACGACATTCCTTCCCAAAACCGACTTCGATCCGCTGAAGTATCAGGCGAACATAATCGAGTAGCAAGTAGATTTGCCAAATATTTAAATTTTCAGAAGCTGGGCGGATTTTTTAAACTTGAATTTGAATAAAATACGTTAATAATAACGACGAAATTCCTTCCCAAAACCGACTTCGATCTGCTGAAGTATCAGGCGAACATAATCGAGTAGCAAGTGGATTTGCCAATAATTTAAGTTTTCAGAAGCTGGGCGGATTTTTTAAATTTGAATTTGAATAAAATACGTTAAGATTAACAACGAAATTCCTTCCCAAAACCGACTTCGATCTGCTGAAGTATCAGGCGAACATAATCGAGTAGCAAGTAGATTTGCCAACAATTTATAATTTTAGATGCTGGGCGGGTTTTTCAAATTTGAATTTAAATAAAATACGTTAAGATTAAGGACGAAATTCCATCCCAAAACCGAATTCGATCTGCTGAAGTACCAGGCGAACATAATCGAGTAGCAAGTAGATTTGCCAAATATTTACATTTTCAGAAGCTGGGCGGGTTTTTCAAATTTGAATTTGAATAAAATACGTTAATAAAAACGACGAAATTCCTTCCCAAAACCAAAATCGATATGCTGAAGTACCAGGCGAACATAATCGAGTAGCAAGTAGATTTGCCAAATATTTAAATTTTCAGAAGCTGGGCGGGTTTTTCAAATTTGAATTTGAATAAAAGACGTTATTAATAACGGCGAAATTCCTTCCCAAAACCGACTTCGATCTGCTGAAGTATCAGGCGAACATAATCGAGTAGCAAGTAGATTTGCCAAAAATTACAATTTTTAGAAGCTGGGCGGGCTTTTCAAATTTGAATTTGAATAAAATACGTTAATAATAACGACGACATTCCTTCCCAAAACCGACTTTGATCCGCTGAATTACCAGGCGAACATAATCGAGTAGCAAGTAGATTTGCCAAATATTTAAATTTTCAGAAGCTGGGCGGATTTTTTAAATTTAAATTTGAATAAAATACGTTATTAATAACGGCGAAATTCCTTCCCAAAACCGACTTCGATCTGCTGAAGTATCAGGCGAACATAATCGAGTAGCAAGTAGATTTGCCAAAAATTTAAATTTTCAGAAACTGGGCGGGCTTTTCAAACTTGAATTTTAATAAAAAACGTTAAGATTAACAACGAAGTTCCTTCCCAAAACCGACTTCGATCTGCTGAAGTATCAGGCGAACATAATCGAGTAGCAAGTAGATTTGCCAAATATTTATAATTTTAGATGGTGGGCGGGTTTTTCAAATTTGAATTTAAATAAAATACGTTAAGATTAAGGACGAAATTCCATCCCAAAACCGAATTCGATCTGCTGAAGTACCAGGCGAACATAATCGAGTAGCAAGTAGATTTGACAAATATTTAAATTTTCAGAAGCGGGGCGGGTTTTTCAAATTTTAATTTGAATAAAATACGTTACTAATAACGGCGAAATTCCTTCCCAAAACCGACTTCGATCTGCTGAAGTATCAGGCGAACATAATCGAGTAGCAAGTAGATTTGCCAAAAATTAAAATTTTTAGAAGCTGGGCGGGCTTTTCAAATTTGAATTTGAATAAAATACGTTAATAATAACGACGACATTCCTTCCCAAAACCGACTTCGATCCGCTGAATTACCAGGCGAACATAATCGAGTAGCAAGTAGATTTGCCAAAAATTTAAATTTTCAGAAGCTGGGCGGATTTTTTAAATTTGAATTTGAATAAAATACGTTAATAATAACGACGAAATTCCTTCCCAAAACCGACTTCGATCTGCTGAAGTATCAGGCGAACATAATCGAGTAGCAAGTAGATTTGCCAAAAATGTAAATTTTCAGAAGCTGGGCGGGTTTTTCAAATTTGAATTTGAAAAAAATACGTTAAGATTAACGACGAAATTCCTTCCCAAAACCGACTTCGATCCGCTGAAGTATCAGGCGAACATAATCGAGTAGCAAGTGGATTTGCCAAAAATTTAAGTTTTCAGAAGCTGGGCGGGCTTTTCAAACTTGAATTTGAATAAAAAAGTTAAGATTAACGACGAAATTCCTTCCCAAAACCGACTTCGATCCGCTGAAGTATCAGGCGAACATTATCGAGTAGCAAGTAGATTTGCCAAAAATTTAAATTTTCAGAAGCTGGGCGGGCTTTTCAAACTTGAATTTAAATAAAATACGTTAAGATTAACGACGAAGTTCCTTCCCAAAACCAACTTCGATCCGCTGAAGTATCAGGCGACCATAATCGAGTAGCAAGTAGATTTGCCAAAAAATTAAATTTTCAGAAGCTGGGCGGGTTTTTCAAATTTGAATTTGAAAAAAATACGTTTTTAATAACGACGAAATTCCTTCCCAAAACCTACTTCGACCTGCTGAAGTACCAGGCGAACATAATCGAGTAGCAAGTAGATTTGCCAAATATTTAAATTTTCAGAAGCTGGGCGGGTTTTTCAAATTTGAATTTAAATAAAATACGTTAAGATTAAGGACGAAATTCCATCCCAAAACCGACTTCGATCCGCTGAAGTATCAGGCGAACATAATCGAGTAGCAAGTAGATTTGCCAAAAATTTAAATTTTCAGAAGCTGGGCGGGCTTTTCAAATTTGAATTTGAATAAAAAACGTTAAGATTAACGACGAAATTCCTTCCAATAACCGACTTCGATCCGCTGAAGTATCAGGCGAACATAATCGAGAAGCAAGTAGATTTGCCAAAAATTTAAATTTTCAGAAGCTGGGCGGGTTTTTCAAATTTGAATTTGAATAAAATACGTTAAGATTAACGACGAAATTCCTTCCCAAAACCGACTTCGATCTGCTGAAGTACCAGGCGAACATAATCGAGTAGCAAGTAGATTTGCCAAATATTTAAATTTTCAGAAGCTGGGCGGGTTTTTCAAATTTGAATTTAAATAAAATACGTTAAGATTAACGACGAAATTCCTTCCCAAAACCGACTTCGATCTGCGGAAGTATCAGGCGAACATAATCGAGTAGCTAGTAGATTTGCCAAAAAATTTTATTTTCAGAAGCTGGGCGGGCTTTTCAAATTTGAATTTGAATAAAATACGTTAAGATTAACGACGAAATTCCTTCCCAAAACCGACTTCGATCCGCTGAAGTATCAGGCGAACATAATCGAGAAGCAAGTAGATTTGCCAAATATTTAATTTTTCAGAAGCTGGGCGGGCTTTTCAAACTTGGATTTGAATAAAAAACGTTAAGATTAACGACGATGTTACTTCCCAAAACCAAAATCGATATGCTGAAGTACCAGGCGAACATAATCGAGTAGCAAGTAGATTTGCCAAATATTTAAATTTTCAGAAGCTGGGCGGGTTTTTCAAATTTGAATTTAAATAAAATACGTTAAGATTAACGACGAAATTCCTTCCCAAAACCGACTTCGATCTGCTGAAGTATCAGGCGAACATAATCGAGTAGCTAGTAGATTTGCCAAAAAATTTTATTTTCAGAAGCTGGGCGGGCTTTTCAAATTTGAATTTGAATAAAATACGTTAAGATTAACGACGAAATTCCTTCCCAAAACCGACTTCGATCCGCTGAAGTATCAGGCGAACATAATCGAGAAGCAAGTAGATTTGCCAAATATTTAATTTTTCAGAAGCTGGGCGGGCTTTTCAAACTTGGATTTGAATAAAAAACGTTAAGATTAACGACGATGTTACTTCCCAAAACCAAAATCGATATGCTGAAGTACCAGGCGAACATAATCGAGTAGCAAGTAGATTTGCCAAAAATTTAAATTTTCAGAAGCTGGGCGGGTTTTTCAAACTTGAATTTGAATTAAATACGTTATTAATAACGGCGAAATTCCTTCCCAAAACCGACTTCGATCTGCTGAAGTATCAGGCGAACATAATCGAGTAGCAAGTAGATTTGCCAAAAATTTAAATTTTCAGAAGCTGGGCGGGCTTTTCAAACTTGGATTTGAATAAAATACGTTAATAATAACGACGACATTCCTTCCCAAAACCGACTTCGATTCGCTGAATTACCAGGCGAACATAATCGAGTAGCAAGTAGATTTGCCAAATATTTAAATTTTCAGAAGCTGGGCCGATTTTTTAAATTTGAATTTGAATAAAATACGTTATTAATAACGGCGAAATTCCTTCCCAAAACCGACTTCTATCTGCTGAAGTATCAGGCGAACATAATCGAGTAGCAAGTAGATTTGCCAAAAATTAAAATTTTTAGAAGCTGGGCGGGCTTTTCAAATTTGAATTTGAATAAAATACGTTAATAATAACGACGACATTCCTTCCCAAAACCGACTTCGATCCGCTGAAGTATCAGGCGAACATAATCGAGTAGCAAGTAGATTTGCCAAATATTTAAATTTTCAGAAGCTGGGCGGATTTTTTAAACTTGAATTTGAATAAAATACGTTAATAATAACGACGAAATTCCTTCCCAAAACCGACTTCGATCTGCTGAAGTATCAGGCGAACATAATCGAGTAGCAAGTAGATTTGCCAAAAATTTAAATTTTCAAACTTGGATTTGAATAAAATACGTTAATATTAACGACGAAATTCCTTCCCAAAACCGACTTCGATCTGCTGAAGTATCAGGCGAACATAATCGAGTAGCAAGTGGATTTGCCAATAATTTAAGTTTTCAGAAGCTGGGCGGATTTTTTAAATTTGAATTTGAATAAAATACGTTAAGATTAACAACGAAATTCCTTCCCAAAACCGACTTCGATCTGCTGAAGTATCAGGCGAACATAATCGAGTAGCAAGTAGATTTGCCAACAATTTATAATTTTAGATGCTGGGCGGGTTTTTCAAATTTGAATTTAAATAAAATACGTTAAGATTAAGGACGAAATTCCATCCCAAAACCGAATTCGATCTGCTGAAGTACCAGGCGAACATAATCG
The DNA here is from genome assembly GCA_963583835.1 of Drosophila immigrans. NCBI lineage: Eukaryota > Metazoa > Arthropoda > Insecta > Diptera > Drosophilidae > Drosophila > Drosophila immigrans. Next base: position 51,505,287 of record OY757141.1, read on the forward strand.
AGTAGCAAGTAGATTTGCCAAATATTTACATTTTCAGAAGCTGGGCGGGTTTTTCAAATTTGAATTTGAATAAAATACGTTAATAAAAACGACGAAATTCCTTCCCAAAACCGACTTCGATCCGCTGAATTACCAGG